>VWYE01020301.1:60794-71626 GCA_013398995.1 Alaudala cheleensis
GTGTGGCAGTGAGGCAGGAGGGGTGTGGCAGTGACAGTGGCAGGTGTGACAGTGGCAGGTATGACAGTGACAGGTGTGACAGTGACAGGTATGACAGTGGCAGGTATGACAATGACAGGTGTGACAGTGACAGTGACAGTGGCAGTGCTCACCATGGAAGTGCTGGGCGGTTTTGCGGCACACTGGCAGGTGTGGCAGTGAGTCAGGTATGACAGTGACAGGTATAACAGTCACAGGTATGACAGTGGCAGTGCTCACCGTGGAAGTGCTGGGCCGTTTTGCGGCGCAGGGCCTCCAGCGTCTCCTCGGTGTCTGCCCACTCGAGCACCAGCCTGCGGCCGTACAGGTGAGTGCTGTGGCACAGGGCGTTGAAGGCTTTCTGCAAATGGAAAGAGAGAAAAAGAAATGACAGGAGGAAATAAGAACGGGCTCACAGGAGGGAAGGCAGGAACGCCCCTCCCTCTGCCCTGGAGCGGAAAGGCCACCAGAGAACATCGTCCTGGGAGTGCTCTGCTCTGATGGGGCAGGATCCATCTCCATCAGAGCCTCTGACTCGCTCATTTATCTTCTCTACTTGCAGCAGAGCAAATTCCCATCACCACTGCTGCTGCCTGCTGCCTGTGGTGGGGCTGGGATCCAGCACAGGATGGGAGCACCCTGAGCTGGGAGTGCTGCAGCCTCTGGAGCTTTGGGTCAGCACTGGGTGGGACCTCGTGACTCCCCGGCACCCTGCTCTCAGCTGGAACTCAGGAAAGCACAGCTCAGCTGTGACAGACAAGTTCTTTCTGCTCTGGAAGCAAGTTGGGAACTGCCTTTCTCCTGCCAACCATTTGGTGACTTGGCTGTGCTGGCAGCAGATGTGGCAGAGCAGGAGCCAGCACTGAGTCCTGTGCCCTTTCTGCCCGTGGTGGGGTTTGCTGTGCTGCACAAATCCAGGGGTTTGCTGGTGTTAGATCCTGTGAGTAACACCCACACAGCTGTCATCTCTTGGTGATGTGGAATACAAACATGCCACCCAGCCCAGAGCTCAGGTGGCTTTCTCTGTCCACAGGCAAGCAGCAGAGACACCCAGAAAACACTGACTCAGCCCTGGGAAGTTTGGTTTTGTCTTTATTTCCCACAGAATTTCGAGGAAATTCAGGACTGAGCAGGATTGGGCCCTCAATGCAAATAAACAAATACACTGGCCAAGTATTTCTGTCCCCAGAGGCCCACAAAGTGCTCCACAGTAAAGGCTGGGCACAGGGGGACAGAAATGCCCCAAATGATTTTTAAAAATCCCCAGCTAAGGCTGGGATTAGCTCAGGTTTTGAGCTCTGCAAACTCATAGAAACAAAAATGGCAACTCTGGGCTCAGACACACATCCTGCTGTCCAACAGGGACCCATGCTCCCATCTGGAGGCCCCCAAACCAGCTCCCAAGCTGTCCTGGAGAACTCCACACCTCTCCTCTGAGCCACCTGCTAAAAGCTGTCCCCAAATGCCACATCTCTGGGCAGAGGGGCTTGTCCTGCTTTGCTGCCCACAGCTGTTCCTCAGGACCCTCCTTGAGCTGCTGGGTTATGAAATGCATAAAAAACCCCCATTTTCAGTAACTAGCACCCTGTAACCTGAGTTTTCCTCTCTTCCCAAAGTCCTTTCACTCATACAACTCTCATGTGCTATAAAACAGCAACGAGGGGCACCAGCTGCACCTGCTCCATGGGATGGGTGAAATTCCCATTATCCCAGCACCCCCAGCTCCCTGGGGGGATCCTGGCTGGGCACAGTGCCCCCTTTTCCAGGGGCACATTCCTCCTGGAAGAGCTGCAAGCTCCAGCTGTTTTTATTTGCTGCTGCTGTGTTTTCAAGGCCTATCTCCCAATTAGCAGAGCAATGTGTTGGCTTAAACAAACACTTGGGGGGGAGGGAGTTGTGAGGGCTGTTTACGTTGGCACCAGGAGCCTTTTCCAAAGCCTGGCACACAACCCACAGCTCTAAACACTGCATTTCCTCTGCTAATTCCTATTTTTGGCTTTCTCCTTCCCACAGCACGAGGAAGAGGGAGGTTGAGTGACAGCACACAGCCCATTTGTGCTCCACAGGTCGTGGAGGAGGGCAGACCATGAGGAACGTGGCACTTGGTGGGCTTTGGTCCTCTGAGCCACTTCTCTGCCACCTCCTCCTCTTCCTCATGGGGATTGCCACCCTCTGGTTTTGCTGGCAGCCCTGGGAAAGGTCATGGGGCAAAAGGGAGTTGGTTTGCACCCAGGATGAAGGAAAACTTCAGCCTGTACTGGGATCTCTGCTCCCTGTCCTCCAGATGAGCTCCAGGAGCTGGGAATGCAGAAGGGAAGCTGCACATTTCAGGTGACAAACACATGGATGTCACTTCTTTGGCAACGAGCTAAAAGGCAAAATGTTCATTGCTCTGAGAAGAATTAAGACTTTTTCAGGGGAGAGAAAAAAAAAGAAGAGAAAGCACTGATGATTTAAAAGACAAAGGGATGAAGGGGAGAAATGCCATCCCCATACATCCACACTGCTGGAAATCTTCCAGGGAGAGGAGGAAATCTGCCACTGCTGCTATTCCAAATGAAAAGATAGGTAGGGAAAAACATATTTTAATTAGGTGACAAGTATGAAATGAGGAGAAGCAGGCTGGCTTTCACAGAAAGCAGGAGCTATTTTTGGGGTGCAGCTCCTCTGTGTGAGCATCTGCCTTCCCAGCACACCTCCATGGAGGAACAAAGAAGGGCCAGAGGTTTGTAGAGTTGTATCCAAATGAGGGATAAAGGGAGGTGTGGTGTCTGCTCACCCAAGAGAGAGATTCACCACAAAAGCCCTCTAATTTCCAGGGCTTTGTATCTTCCTGCACCTTTAAGGGAAGCCTTTGCCACAAAAATCTTCCGAAATGCCCAAACCCGATTCTGATAAAGCTGCTGCATTTGGTAACACACCCTGGCAAACCTTCTCCTGGGCCTCATTGGCTTTCCAGATGCTTTAGGGGTTGCATGAAAACACTGTGGGCTTCTCCTCCTCGAGCATGTGAGCATGATTAAAAATGCCATTTCTGAGCACTCTGTGCAAAGTTTGGTTCAAGCTTAACGTTACGGCTCAGCATGGGGGGAAAAAGCTGGGAGAGGTTGGAACAGCAGCTTAAAAACGTCTGTGGGATTGAGAAAGAGAATTTCCAAGTGAAGAGGTGGCTGATGAAGCCCCAGGAAGGCCAGGCTGCTGGGAGGAGGCAGCCAGAGCTGTGCTGGGAGGGCCGGGAGCAGGGACCGGACCGCAGCGTCTGTCACCCCCGGGTGTGACTGCTGCACTCAGCTGGAGGACAGTGCTGCTCTGCCTCCAGAGTCCCCCTTGCCCTATTAAACACTCAAGCCAAAGAGCCTCCAGGCTGGAATCATTAGAGGGACAAAGGGTCAACAACATTAGGAGATTGATAAATATCCCTCCCTCGCAAGAGCCGGTCCCAGCTGAGGATGCTCTCCACGATGCCAGCTGCACACAAGGATTTTTCCTTCCGTGTGTGTGCATTTTGAAAGCCTGGGCTGTCTCTCCCAAATGGGC
Source organism: Alaudala cheleensis (assembly GCA_013398995.1). Taxonomy (NCBI): domain Eukaryota; kingdom Metazoa; phylum Chordata; class Aves; order Passeriformes; family Alaudidae; genus Alaudala; species Alaudala cheleensis. Next base: position 64,350 of record VWYE01020301.1, read on the forward strand.
AATTTCTATTTGGAGACCAGATGTATTTTTATATCAACAGGGGAGAAAAGTGGGAACTCGGCTTCCCAGTTAATAGTTCAAAAATAAAAACAATTCCGCAACAATTCTGCCCAGGGAACGTCAGGGAACGGTTTGTGCTTCCTTAACTCCAGTTAATTTGGTGGTGCTGGTGCACCAGAGTTCCAGGGGAGGCTGAGGAGATCCAGCCAAGCCTGATGGGGCAGATGTGCAGGCACAGTGTGGGGGAGCTGGCAGGAGGAGCCCCCCATCCCCGTGCTGGCTGTGGAAAACCTCCTCGTGTGCTCCCACAGCAGCCGTGGCTGTTCAGAGAAAAAGACAAACACGGGAGGTCACAGGCTTTAAATGCCCAACAAAGGCAGCCTAACTATTCTATTACAAACCCATCATGTTTTATAAGATGCTTATAAGCAATTTCCAGATTACCACTCTGAGCAAAAGCGTCACTGACAGTCAGAGCTATTCAGCTCAGAGGTCTCCAGGCCCACTCCCCTCCTCTCTCATTTCACTCAGCAATAAACTCTAAGCCAATTATGAGCGTGTTTACAATATTCAGGATCCTATTCATCAATACACCGTGCATCCTTTTCCAGACGGCCAATGGAGTGTACTTGATGTGCCACTTGTGAGACAATTAAATCCCTCAAAGAGACGAGGGTGGAAAAAAAATATGAAGAAGGAAGAAGAGCTGCTTTGCTGGGAAAGAAGAAAACCCCGCTGAGAGCTCTTCCACAGGGCAGCTCTCTCCCTGCATGCTCCCCTCCAGCAGCTCTGGGAGCAGTGCCCTGGGCCAGAGCCCTGCCTGCCTCTCCCCCCTCACCATAGCTGGGCTACCTGTCACTGACATTCCCATTTGTCCAGGGAAGCTGGAATCAGTCCCTGAGGGGATGGAAAGGGATGGGAGGCAAACACTGAACTGTGAGTTTCCCCCAGAGAGCAGAAAAAAGCAAGTGCTGCCTCACAGCCCCTCCAAACTGAGCAGCAGTAAAGAACTGCTGGTCCCTCCATGTACCTTTCCATCCAAAGCCTAAAATTTCCTTGGGAAAAGGTGAATTCAAACCGCAGGAACAAAGCCTGTATGACTGTGGAGTGAAGCAGAGGTGAAAGCAAAGCTGCTTGGAGCAGAGCCACAGGCACAGCTCGAGGTGCAGGGAGAAGAACCAGGCTCCTGGGGGGATCCCTGCATCCCCCAGCTGACCCCCAAGGGGAGGAGGGAAGCTGAGCAGAGGGAAGTTTGAGTTAGGATCAATACAGGACTAACAAAGAAACTCCATGTACTGTGTTATACAGGAGGTCAGGCTGGAAGGGATGATCTAATAGTCCCTTGTGATCCTGGATCAATGAATGCTGTCTAAAAACATAAACACAGGCTCTGGCTGGCTCCCTCCTCCTCTCTCCTTCATGTCTACTCAGAGTCTGGAAAATCTGCAGTTTTGGGGGCTCATGTGACCCCTTCCCTCCAGCAATAACATCCCCTGGGTTCTGCTCACAGCCACTCCCTTCCAGACCCTGCACAAATCACCAGGAAGCAGCAGCAGGATGAAATCCACCCTGCTCCAGAACCTCTGGCAAAGGATAAGAGCAGGATACCATCACACAGGCTGCAATGCCCTTGTTTCTGCTAAAAGAATGCAACTGAAAGGTACAGGAAAGCTTTCAAAAAAAATAAATGAACCAGGCCAATTCATAACTACTGATCCTCTGGCACTGGGAAAGCAGCAGGGTAAGGCTGCTCACAGGGGGCTCTCAAAACATACAGAAGAGCTGGTGAACACAAGCCTTGCACAGGTTACAAATTGGGAAACAGCCACAATATTCAGAACTCCCCTAAAATCAAGGCAGTGGTGGAGGTGGGACACATGCAGAGGTTTCCTGATGTGTTAATGTCGGGTCAAAGCCACCCTGTCTCACCTTGCTGCTGACAAACCTGAAGAATCAGCTCCTGCCCTTCTGTATTACAAAAATTTTGAGTTATCTTATCAGCTGCACAGAAATTATCCCCAGTAGGGTTTGGGTTGTGGATTTTGCCCACATGGGGGTTTCAGCCTGAGTGCAGCTCTCCTGGGGAATGCTACAGCCTGCCCCAAACCTGGGCTAAGCCTCAGAGCCTCCAGGCTGCCCTCCCCAGCTGGGGCAGTGGCAGGAGGGCAGGGAGGAGCACAGCTCACCTTGGCATCCTGCTTGGTGACAAAATCCACGAAGCCAAAGCCCCGGTGGGATCCCGTTCCTGCCATTTTCTTGGGCAGCCGGACGGTCTTGAGCTCTCCAAAGGTGCTGTGAACGCAAGGAAAAGCAGGGACAGCATGAGATGAAGGGAAGAGTCATCCCTTTCCCACAAACCTTGGCAGTGCCAGCTGCTCATGTGGGTCACTCACATCAGGTGAGTCTTGTTCCAGGTGTCCTGCAGCTCCTCTGCTTCCCTATAAGCCCCATTTCCAAATACAACCAGCTAAAAGCTCAGCTTGCATTTCAAAGATCATTCTGGATATAAAACTTAGCAATACAAAATACTTCTTTAATGTAAGTGCTTTGCTCCTCCTTCCCTCAGGAGCTCCAGCTCAGGGTGGGCAAAGCATCTCCAGGTTACCAGGGCTGTTCCAAATCCCACCAAAACAGATTTATTTGCACCTTTAAAGAGGGGCTGGGGTGCACAGGATACAGGCAGGACACAAAGCACGGCCCCACAGGGAATTACTCTGTTTCCAGAACAGCTCCTCCATCCCCAGGGGTGTCATCCCTCCAACTCCAGGGATCCTGGGCATTTCTGACAATTGGATTTCCTCGCTCTAACCCTTCAGCCTCTCCCATCCTGCAGCTTCTGTGCTGGAATTAACTGGTTTTATCTAAGCTTTCTGGATGTAGAGAGCGAAACAGGCGAATCCAGCGGACCACGACAGCCTCCATATCCAACAGCATTTCAGACAAGTCCTGCAGTGTCAGTGGAGAGCCAAGAATGGGGAGATAAGGGGGTTCCTGTCCCAGAGAAGGAACTTACGGCTTGAGCACCAAAGCATGCAGCCATCCCACTTTGTCCAAAACCCCTAAAAACAACCCCAAAGGCAGCAGGAGCCAGACACCCCTCTCCAGTGCCATCCCCTGGAGAAATTCCAGGACAAAGCCAGAGCTTTCCCTGCTGCCAAGCTCCTGCTTCCCCTTCCCCTCCCCTCGTAGCCATTTATCAAACACATATGCACAAACTGCAGGCAATAAATATTTAATGTGGCCCAGGTCTGAAGAGATGTGTTATTTTATTTGAAAATCTCCACACAGGCGTGCATACACAAAAGGAGCCTGGGATACAGCAGTGCCAAAGAGCACCTGGGAATAAACACAGTAAAGGCCATAAAAGCTCTCGTGAAATGATATAAGCTAAATCCTGGGAGTTAACCTGCTGCACTGGCAGCATGACCAGGCATTCATCCACCCAATTTCCTTAGGCAACGTGGTGTGTAAATGCACCATTATGAAGCTTCAAAATGAATCCGCACGTCTGGCGCTCGGTGCTTTCCCTCCCTCTCTGCCTCCTGCCCCCTCCGAGCTGGAGCTACGCAAACAAACAAACAAACCCCGGCACAGGAGAGGCAGCAGCCTCAGCTGCCAGCAAGGCTCGGATCCTGTGGCTTCCAGAGGTCCTCAACGAGGTGGGGGTGGCAGGGACTGCCAAGGTCCCTGGAGCACCTCAAATGCTGCGCTTGGGTGATGGGAGAGGCAAGGAGAGAGCTCCTGAGCATGGAGGTGCCCATCTAGCTAGGAAAAGTGGGAGCCATGGGCATACCTCCAGTGTCTCTCTCTCCATAAAAAATCTCAGGGACATTACCTGGGGGCTGAAGAATATTTGCTGAGGGAACAGGAGCAGAGTGTTTGCTCAGAGGGAGGTCTCAGACAATGCTCAGTCTGCGCACTGAAACACCAACATGTCCTTCTGACACCAAGCTCAGTGCCCAGGATGGGCCAGGAGGGTCCCACAGGAGCAGCATGGCTCTGGATTCACCTCCCATCTGACAAACTGGCCCTTCCTTCCTGCCCAGCTCAGAGCAGCCACACCTGGAGAGGGGTGCAGGCAGTGGAGGCCTGAGCAGGGCTGCCCATGAGCTTCTCCTGGGCAGGGGGAGCCAGCAGGGCCTTCCAGAGGGATGGATCCCGGGAACAGGCGAGGTGGAGGGGTGAGGGAAGCCGAGGGGNAGGTCCCTGGAGCACCTCAAATGCTGCGCTTGGGTGATGGGAGAGGCAAGGAGAGAGCTCCTGAGCCATGGAGGTGCCCATCTGGCTAGGGAAAGTGGGAGGTGGGAGCCATGAGCGTGCCTCCCGTGTCTCTGTCCATGAAAAATATCAGGGACGTTACCTGGGGGCTGAAGAATATTTGCTGAGGGAACAGGAGCAGAGTGTTTGCTCAGAGGGAGGTCTCAGACAATGCTCAGTCTGCGCACTGAAACACCAACATGTCCTTCTGACACCAAGCTCAGTGCCCAGGATGGGCCAGGAGGGTCCCACAGGAGCAGCATGGCTCTGGATTCAGGGTCCCATGTGACAAACCGGCCCTTCCTTCCTGCCCAGCTCAGAGCAGCCACATCTGGAGAGGGGTGCAGGGAGTGGAGGCCTGAGCAGGGCTGCCCATGAGCTTCTCCTGGGCAGGGGGAGCCAGCAGGGGCTTCCAGAGGGATGGATCCCGGGAACAGGCGAGGTGGAGGGGTGAGGGAAGCCGAGGGGACAGGGCTGACCCCAGTGGGGCCATGCAGGGGAACCGCGTCCCCCCTACTGCGGCGCTAATTAGAAAGCACAACACAGCAATTACCAGCCCGGGAGCTGCGAATGAAGCGCTGAGCTCCGGCCTTTAATGTTCTCCTCGGCGGTGCCAGGCACAGACTCACACCTCTCCATTCCAATTATTTCTCCTGGATTTGGGGGGGGNAGGGAAGGAAGAGGGGAAGGCAGGTGCTGCCACGTTCACTCCCACTCCAGCTGCATCCAGGCTCCAGGATGGCCAGGCAGGGATTGTGCCATGGGCAAAGGCACGGGAGTGGGGCTGGCAGGAGGGAAAACACGGAGCACATCACCCAAGTGACACCAGAGCGTACTGGCAAGGGAGGGAAGAAAGCAGCTTTTCCATAAGATCTCATGGAGCTGGTTGAAAATGTGCTCCCAGGGGCTGTGGAGGCAGGGGGGTCACAGCAAGTCAGACCTGGTGGCACTGCCAGCTCCTTCTTCCAGCACACAGCTCTGATGGGCACAGATGGAGCAAAAAACCCCACAGGTAGCCCAGGGTGGGAGTTCCTCTGGGTGCTGGTGCCTCTCTCAGTGAGTGGAGATCAGCAATCCTGCTGCCAGCACAGAGCACAGCACCANGCCTTTAATGTTCTCCTCGGCGGTGCCAGGCACAGACTCACACCTCTCCATTCCAATTATTTCTCCTGGATTTGGGGGGGGAGAGAGGCAGAGGCAGAAGGAAACCCAATTACCCCCCGCAGTGGCAGGATCCAGTAGCCGGGGAAGGAAGGGGGAAGGCAGGGGGAAGGAAGNAAGGGAGGGAAGAAAGCAGCTTTTCCATAAGGTCTCATGGAGCTGGTTGAAAATGTGCTCCCAGGGGCTGTGGAGGCAGGGGGGTCACAGCAAGTCAGACCTGGTGGCACTGCCAGCTCCTTCTTCCAGCACACAGCTCTGATGGGCACAGATGGAGCAAAAAACCCCACAGGTAGCCCAGGGTGGGAGTTCCTCTGGGTGCTGGTGCCTCTCTCAGTGAGTGGAGATCAGCAATCCTGCTGCCAGCACAGAGCACAGCACCACGCCAGGCTCCTTCCCTCCACCAGGATGGTTTACAGAGAAGTTTCCAGCATCAGTGAGTGTGAAACCAGAGTGGTTTCAGGGTTTGTACTCAGCCACCCATCCATGCCTTCTCCAAGTGCTCCCGAGCCCCTGCACCAGGGCTGAAGGACCCAGTGGCTGTGGGAGCAAAGCCCTTGCAGGCTTGAGACATTGACTTGGTTGCAGTCAGCCTGGTTTAACTTTGCACAAGAACCTCAGTCCTGATGAGCTCACCAGACCCCTGTGCCTGGCCTGGAGCTGGATTTCTGGCAGCACCCCCCCAGAGCTCCTGGTGGCACCACACTGGGATGGGAATTCAGTGCAGCCAAGGTGTGCAGCAATCCCAAATCTCTTCTGAAACCCCCATGGAGCTGCTCACAACTCATACAGGAAGGTGATGGCAGCAGGGGCAGCAGGATGGCAGAGCCCCTGGTGACCTGCCATGCACATGGTTGCTCCAACTCCTCCCAGCCTCCTTCCCACAGATCCATGAAAAAGAGTGCCCAACAGCTATTCTCTGCAATCCCAAGTGGAGCCAGGACCAGGAGGGGAGGGCAGAGGTGTGGAGGATGTGGCTGTGGCTGTCTCCCCTGGCCCTGCAGGCCCTGCCAGCCAGGCTGCCAGATCTGTTCTCATGCCTCGCTCTCCCAGGGCTTGGCACTTTTCCTGCTGTTGGCTGGGAGGGATGACAGCCTCCACAAACACTGCACCTCCTATTTCCTAAATGAGGACCTTTGTTTTGTGCCCATCCAGATTTGCTGGGAATCCTGAAAAAAGCCTGTGCTGGCCCTGGCTGAGCCACAACCCACAGGGCTGCAGAATAGAGATGGCCACGAGCTCTCCTGTGACAGCTCACCCGTTCCAAGCTCAGCAGAAACACAGGGTGCAATCCCAGAGATGCCAGCAGGGACATCCCCTCCCTGCCAGCCACATTTCTCCATGGCAGTGCTGGCTCTCAGCTGCTCTCCTGCTGCTCTGGCAGCTCCTCCAGCTGCCATCCCGCTTCCCTGGCTGAACACAGGGAGGAAAAGGAGATTTCTCCTCTTCACTGCAAGCTGGCTGCAGGTCAGAGGAACATCACTCCTTGGGATTGTAATTATATCCTTCTGGCACAGGCCAGCTGGGAGGCAAGTCCTTTGCCTGCTAATTATAGGACATTATATTGCTATTAAACTGCACATTCCAGCTCAGGAGACAACCCACGGCTCACTTGGCTCTGCCTGGGCACCAGAAGGAGCCTGCACATCCTTCACCAACACGGCCCAGAGGCCATGGGGCACAGGAGAGTGGGGATACAGGGGGGCTCCAGAAAACCTCCTCCCTCCCCTGCCCTCCTCCCTGGTGTCCATGATGCCTTGGGTTTAGCTTTTATGTTTTTCAGATTCTGTGCTGCCTCAGGTGTAGTTCTGAGCCTCACATTCAGTGCTGTGAGCTCTTCACAGAGCAGGGAGACAAAACAA
>VWYE01020301.1:81695-104205 GCA_013398995.1 Alaudala cheleensis
GAAAAAAAAAGAAAAAGAGTTTAATTGATGCTGTTTGAAATAGTAAGAGACATAAAGCAGCCCAGCAGATCCCTGCATTCCTGCCTGCAGCCTGTGAGGCTGGTGCACATCCCTGCAAGCTGCTTCCCAAACACCTCCTGCCCTCTGTATTTCCCTGTGCAACACCCCCTGGCACTGCAGCCTGGCCATGGGAACACCAGGACAGGAAGGATGCACCTGGGATGAGCTGTGCAGGAGGTCCAGGGCACACAGCCCAAAGGTGTGCAAGAGCAGAGGGCTGGGCTGGGTCAGGGGGGGCAGCCTGTGCCAGGGGTTCCCCACCCTCATGGGGGGAATTCCTGCCCAATATTCCATCCAGCCCTGCCCTCTGGCAGTGGGAAGCCATTCCCTGTGTCCTGCCCCTCCATGCCTTGTCCCAAGTCCCTCCCCTGCTCTCCTGGAGTTCCTTCAGGCACTGGAAGGGGCTCTGAGCTCTCCCAGCCTGGCTCCAGCCATTCCCTCAACTCTGTGTCTTCCTCTGGACTCGCTCCCACAGCTCCACCTCTGTCCTGTGTCCCCTTGCAAACCAAAGACACTAAAAGCCAACAGTGGGGCTCTGAACTCTTCAGCACAGAGGGAACAAGCAACCAGGCAGCTTCCCTTTTTCCCAAAAAACAAACTCAACACATCCACAGGTGCAATTCCTGTGAGAACCTTCAAACAGCATGGGCAGGACCCCACAGCCACGGGGTGACAGGGACAGAGGCACACCATGGCACACCTCAATCCAGGGGAGCATCCTGCAGCCCCCAGAGCCAGGCTGGCTCCTCCTCACACACTCAGCAGCCCAGCACAGCCCCTGCATTCCAATGAGGAGCTGGATCCAGTGTTAAGGCAGGCACCACACCCTCTGTGCCTTCCCTGGTGCCTCGGGAGCAGCCCTGACCCAGCTCCCTGGAGCCCAGAGCTCCCAGCATGGGCTGCACCCTGGGAAAGGAGCCTTCAGTGCTGTTATCCTGAAGGACAGGCCAAAGCAAGGCTTGGGAATCCAGCCCTATGGAAACAGCAGAGCACCTGAGCTGGGATGCCAAGCAGCCCATGGTAACCCCTGGCACTGATGGCCTGGGAGGGCTTTGGAGAGCTCATGGCCCCACCTGTTTCCTGGAGAACATGGTGGGATGATCCCACTCACCACCACACCCAACTCAGAGGCACCTTCCAGCTGTCAGTGCACATCTGGGCCCTGAAACACCTCCTGCTGCCAGCCCCAGGGCTGTTTGTGACACGTTTCCACCTGAGGTGTGTCTCTGGGCAAGGTGCACGTTCCACAGCCCTTCCAGTCCTCAGGGATGATCCAAGCCCTGCTGGCTGTGCTGGCTGGCTGCAGGGTGCCCAGCTGCTTCCCCAAGACTCATTTTTGGGCACTCCCTTCTTTCAGGCAGAGGTGTCAGCACTGCAGGGGAGCTCAGTGATTCCCCTGCTCTGCCTGTTCCTCCTGCCACAGCAGCAGCTCTGTCCTGGCTCAGGTGTCTCCTCCTGGCTCCTCCCAAACCCCTGCAGCCCCTGTGCTCAGCCCAGCAGTCCCTCACACCCCAGGGAGATGCTCCCAGTGACTTCTGCAGTGTCCCCAAGCCCTTGGGCTGGCAGGGGACAGCATGGAGACAAACTTCAAGCATTAGCAATTAGTTTTGAGCCATTCCCAGCACAACCCTGCAGGCTTCAACAGTGAACCCCAGCAATCCTGGCAGCACTGGACATTCTGCTTGCATGGAATGCTCTAATTAACTCTGCCCAGCACTTGCTTAACAAACTCACATGTTTTTTCCTCATTTTTTTTTTTTTTTTGCTCCTCCTGTGTCTTTTACCAGCAGAGATTTTCCACATCTTCAACAGGGGAAGGAGAAATTGTCTCCAGTGATGTAGACTCCATTACTGGGAGAAAGGTGTGAACAGCAAGCATGTCTGGCAGACGGATTCATTATCCCACTGTGTCCTTTATAATGGGAAATGAAAAGCCCATTCTGGTAACTACACTTTATTATAATAGGTCAGAAGAAGTGAAAGGCATCATCTTATAAAATTAACTTCATAAAGACTGATTTAAAAAAAAATCTCTTTGCCAGTTTATCCACTGCATCTCCCTGCAGAGATTTTTTTATTTTTGCTCTCCCAGAAGGGGCTGACTCCCAAGTCTTGTCCCACTTCACTTTTCCCCTCCATCAGAAGGAATAGTTCTTTTTCCTCCTAATCAGGCCCAGACACTTGCTTTGCCAGATGCAATAAATGCCCTGTCTTTGTCAAGACAGAGAAAATAGTCAGCAAAGGAGTNCCTCTGTATTTCCCTGTGCAACACCCCCTGGCACTGCAGCCTGGCCATGGGAACACCAGGACAGGTAAAAGGCACCAAGGATGCACCTGGGATGAGCTGTGCAGGAGGTCCAGGGCACACAGCCCAAAGGTGTGCAAGAGCAGAGGGCTGGGCTGGGTCAGGGGGGGCAGCCTGTGCCAGGGGTTCCCCACCCTCATGGGGGGAATTCCTGCCCAATATTCCATCCAGCCCTGCCCTCTGGCAGTGGGAAGCCATTCCCTGTGTCCTGCCCCTCCATGCCTTGTCCCAAGTCCCTCCCCTGCTCTCCTGGAGTTCCTTCAGGCACTGGAAGGGGCTCTGAGCTCTCCCAGCCTGGCTCCAGCCATTCCCTCAACTCTGTGTCTTCCTCTGGACTCGCTCCCACAGCTCCACCTCTGTCCTGTGTCCCCTTGCAAACCAAAGACACTAAAAGCCAACAGTGGGGCTCTGAACTCTTCAGCACAGAGGGAACAAGCAACCAGGCAGCTTCCCTTTTTCCCAAAAAACAAACTCAACACATCCACAGGTGCAATTCCTGTGAGAACCTTCAAACAGCATGGGCAGGACCCCACAGCCACGGGGTGACAGGGACAGAGGCACACCATGGCACACCTCAATCCAGGGGAGCATCCTGCAGCCCCCAGAGCCAGGCTGGCTCCTCCTCACACACTCAGCAGCCCAGCACAGCCCCTGCATTCCAATGAGGAGCTGGATCCAGTGTTAAGGCAGGCACCACACCCTCTGTGCCTTCCCTGGTGCCTCGGGAGCAGCCCTGACCCAGCTCCCTGGAGCCCAGAGCTCCCAGCATGGGCTGCACCCTGGGAAAGGAGCCTTCAGTGCTGTCATCCTGAAGGACAGGGCAAAGCAAGGCTTGGGAATCCAAGCCTATGGAAACAGCAGAGCAGCTGAGCTGGGATGCCAAGCAGCACATGGTAACCCCTGGCACTGATGGCCTGGGAGGGCTTTGGAGAGCTCATGGCCCCACCTGTTTCCTGGAGAACATGGTGGGATGATCCCACTCACCACCACACCCAACTCAGAGGCACCTTCCAGCTGTCAGTGCACATCTGGGCCCTGAAACACCTCCTGCTGCCAGCCCCAGGGCTGTTTGTGACACGTTTCCACCTGAGGTGTGTCTCTGGGCAAGGTGCACGTTCCACAGCCCTTCCAGTCCTCAGGGATGATCCAAGCCCTGCTGGCTGTGCTGGCTGGCTGCAGGGTGCCCAGCTGCTTCCCCAAGACTCATTTTTGGGCACTCCCTTCTTGCAGGCACAGGTGTCAGCACTGCAGGGGAGTTCAGTGATTCCCCTGCTCTGCCTGCTCCTCCTGGCACAGCAGCAGCTCTGTCCTGGCTCAGGTGTCTCCTCCTGGCTCCTCCCAAACCCCTGCAGCCCCTGTGCTCAGCCCAGCAGTCCCTCACACCCCAGGGAGATGCTCCCAGTGACTTCTGCAGTGTCCCCAAGCCCTTGGGCTGGCAGGGGACAGCATGGAGACAAACTTCAAGCATTAGCAATTAGTTTTGAGCCATTCCCAGCACAACCCTGCAGGCTTCAACAGTGAACCCCAGCAATCCTGGCAGCACTGGACATTCTGCTTGCATGGAATGCTCTAATTAACTCTGCCCAGCACTTGCTTAACAAACTCACATGTTTTTTCCTCAATTTTTTTTTTTTTTTTGCTCCTCCTGTGTCTTTTACCAGCAGAGATTTTCCACATCTTCAACAGGGGAAGGAGAAATTGTCTCCAGTGATGTAGACTCCATTACTGGGAGAAAGGTGTGAACAGCAAGCATGTCTGGCAGACGGATTCATTATCCCACTGTGTCCTTTATAATGGGAAATGAAAAGCCCATTCTGGTAACTACACTTTATTATAATAGGTCAGAAGAAGTGAAAGGCATCATCTTATAAAATTAACTTCATAAAGACTGCCTTAAAAAAAAAAAAATCTCTTTGCCAGTTTATCCACTGCATCTCCCTGCAGATTTTTTTTTTGCTCTCCCAGAAGGGGCTGACTCCCAAGTCTTGTCCCACTTCACTTTTCCCCTCCATCAGAAGGAATAGTTCTTTTTCCTCCTAATCAGGCCCAGACACTTGCTTTGCCAGATGCAATAAATGCCCTGTCTTTGTCAAGACAGAGAAAATAGTCAGCAAAGGAGTTAAAATGAAAAGAGACACCCATCCCCAAAGGTCTCTGCAAGAAGCAATGTTACTTTCTCTGTAGGAAAGTCAGAATATGGAGATAAATGCACCTGATAACCTGTTCTTTGCTCTGCAATACCTTTCAATTGCTTTTCTGCTCGCTGCTTCTTTAGTCAAACTCCAGCCCAGCCCCCCAGCTGATGATAATTTTGTGATTTCCCAGCTTTGTGCAGCGTGTTTGACTGCAGTTCCTACAGGTGCAAGGCAGGGGATGGCCAGGGGGATGATAAAACACCTTCCACACTGAGTCCTGATCTGCCCCTGAATTTTGTCTGCCACAGCTAAAGGGCAGGGGAGGGCTGGAGCTAACAACTGCAAACTCCAGAGTTTTGTTCTCAGACACATTCTGCAAAGGAAAGAAGAAACAACTTCATCCCCCAAACACACAACTCCAAGACCTGCATCCTTTGGTGGCAGGAGCAGCAGCTCTGCCAAACTCTGAGCACACCCTGGGCTGTGTCCATCCCCCAGGTTGGACTGGGCAGGAGTCTTTTAAAGAAGTGCTTTTCTAAATGTTGTCATTCCCTTTTTGAGGAAAATGAAAACCCCCATCTCCTCAAAACATCATAAACCACTTGCAAAACAGCCTGATTTCCAACCTTCATGGAGTTGGTGCAGCCAGAGGGAAGGAGGATGGGATGCTCTGAAACAAAGAGTTAATTGGAACTCCCAAGGAAGGCTGCATGGATCTCAGGTGATAGATTCTTAAAGGAGCCCAATTTTCAGAAATTGCCAGGCCTCCAATCTGTGAAAATGTGGCCTTTCACAGATCTCCAATTCAGCTTGCCACGTCTAGAGTTCCTTTTGAAAAAAAAAGTCTTGCCATAAAAGCCCCACAATTTGGTAGTAAAAATTAGCAGCCTTCATGGGATAGCAATCCCTTTGTCTCTCCTCCCCTCACTGTGGCTCTTTGCAAAGAACTAAATCCATTTACCTTTTGTTATTTTTCCAGGTAGTAAAGAGAAGAGTAGGATCTCATCAAGAACAAAAATGGGTGAAAAAACCCCACACCCACAACAGCTAAACCTTCACACCTCACCCAAAAGCAGCCCCTATAATTGAACAGCATTTCTCCCTCTGAAGAAGATAACACCTATCTTTAAAAAAAAAGAGATAAATAAATAAATCCCTTGAGGGTGCAAGAGAGGCCAGAAGCTCCAGGAGAAGGTGGCAGGACATGCTCTGAACCAGTGGCACACCCCAGCAAAGCCTTTGGGCTGGGAGGAGGGCAGCCCCTGAGGCTTGTGCAGCTGCTAAAAGAGGGTTGTTGTGCAGGCAGAAGGTCTGAGCTGTTGATCACTCCTGACTCCCCTCAAACACCTCCACTGGCACCACCTTCCTCCAATCCAACAAACAGAACCTGGCATCCCCAGATTCCAAACTGCAGGAGTTCCTGCAGGCTGCTGTGGGAGCACAGGGCAAGGCTGAGCATTTCAGCCATGGATCCATGAACAACATCCCAAAGTGTCCAAGCAGCCAGGGCAGGCACAGCACCTTGAAATCTGAACTGCCAGTGCTGAGCACGTACAGCACCTTGAAAAATCCACTACTCAGAGCACCCAGCTCCTTTGTTTTGCTGTTCCAGGGTCACCAACACCTTCTGTGGGGCCATTTGAGCAGGGAGACTGAGCTCCCTGACAAAGCTCAAAACGTGGAAATATTTGTTTGGGAGAAAAAAAAATATATCTACACACATATAACATGTTATAGATATTTTTTGAACAATATTGGCATAATCTGTGTATTTTTCTGGGATAATACATACATATAAATATAGATTCTGTGTGGATGTATATAATGTGTGTGTACATAAAATAGATATACACATAAAATAAAATTTATTTATAAATTAATATTTATATCTAATATTTTTATTTCTAAATATTGGTGTCTAAATTTTTATTTAATTAGAAATGAATATTTATCTATTTAGAAATTGATATTTATTTATTTTTCTCCTGCTGCACAGCTGCAAGGCAGCTCTGGAGCAAGTGAAACAATAGGGAAGATGCTCATCCTGTCAAGCCTGGGGCTGTCACCCCGAGTGCTGACGCCTGGCTGAGTGGCCCGGTGGTCCCCAGGCTGGCTGTCCCTCGCTGTCCCCAGGCTGGCTGTCCTGGGCAGGCCAAGAGTGCCCCCTGCAGCCCTGCCAGCCCTTCCACTGCCAAAGGACTCCCTGCCATTCCCAATAAATCCCTGACAAAAGACAAACTAAGCCAGGTTCCTAAATGCAGAGCGAGCCCAAAGCCCCAGAGCAAAGGCANATAATACATACATATAAATATAGATTCTGTGTGGATGTATATAATGTGTGTGTACATAAAATAGATATACACATAAAATAAAATTTATTTATAAATTAATATTTATATCTAATATTTTTATTTCTAAATATTGGTGTCTAAATTTTTATTTAATTAGAAATGAATATTTATCTATTTAGAAATTGATATTTATTTATTTTTCTCCTGCTGCACAGCTGCAAGGCAGCTCTGGAGCAAGTGAAACAATAGGGAAGATGCTCATCCTGTCATTCCTGGGGCTGTCACCCTGAGTGCTGATGCCTGGCTGAGTGGCCCGGTGGTCCCCAGGCTGGCTGTCCCTCGCTGTCCCCAGGCTGGCTGTCCTGGGCAGGCCAAGAGTGCCCCCTGCAGCCCTGCCAGCCCTTCCACTGCCAAAGGACTCCCTGCCATTCCCAATAAATCCCTGACAAAAGACAAACTAAGCCAGGTTCCTAAATGCAGAGCGAGCCCAAAGCCCCAGAGCAAAGGCAGCTGCTTTAAAGGCACAAACAAAGCAATGCAGCAGGGTGAGGAGCTGGGCACTGCTCTGCTGGGCCTGGTTTGGGCTGCTCCAGGGGAAAGCAGGGATGGCAGGGATTAAAGGAATGTGTCCCCCCACGCTGCTGGTTTTTGTTCTGAGGACAAAGCCCCAGCTCTGCACAGCCCAGGTAAATGAAAGGGAAGCTCCAAGAGCTGTCCCCAGCTGGAAGCTGCACGTTCCCTGCTGTACTCATCAGATGTTCCCCTGCCCCTCCTCTCCACAGCTCTGAGGTGCCAGACAAGACACAGGGAAACAACCCACACCAGAAGCCCCCCACAGGCTCTGTGCCTGTGATGTACAAACCCTCCCAGCGCCTTGAACTTGACCTTAGTCCCGGCTTTGCTGGTTCCAGCTTTGCGGGGGTCACACCTGCAGCTCAGGGTGTTGGGATTTAAATTAGCACAGCTCCACGTGCTGAGGACACTCAGCATGATGGGGACTGGCAGCCCAGGGGTTCTGCCTGAATCCCCCAAGCAAAAGCATCCAAAAACCTGCTCTTCTCGTTGTTGTGACCATCATCACTCCCCTGTCCAAAAGCCAAGTTGTGCTTTGCCTTTGGTGAAATCCCTGGAATTCATCCCAAAGGAAAGAGCTTTCCTCACAGCCTGGGAGGGAACAGCCTCCCAGCCACACAGGAACCACATCTTCACACAAAGGAGATGCAATTCCATGAACACAGGGAAACACAAATCACTGCCAGGGGGTTTTCCCTGCATGGTCTGAGGAGGTTTCAAAGGGTTAAGCAACACCTCAAATTTTTGGAAAGGAAGGCCCCAGCTGTGACTAAAGCAGCCAGCTTCTGCTAGGACAGGCCCACAGAGGCCACCTCCCAGCACAGCAGCCTGGGGATGGGAGCTGGCAGAAAAACCCCTCCTGCAAACCCCCAGCAGAGCAGGGACCAGGGCCTGGGGCAGTGAGCAAAACACTCCTGCCCTGGGAGCAGGGAAGATGGTTTTCCTTTGACAAAGTTCCACTTATTTTTCGGGATGGAACAAGGCTGAAATCACAGCACAAAAGGCTGAGGACACACAGAGGTGATCCCAAAATCCCTGTTTGCTTCCACAAAGACAACACAAAAGTCACAATATTTACAATCTGAGAAAGAGCCCATAGGAAAATCCCAGCAGCTCCACCCCAGAGTAACCCAGAGAGCCAAGAAAGCACTTCCCTACCTGAAGAGTTCCCTGATTTCCCTGACAGTGGCCTGGAAGGGGATGTTTCTGACCAGGATCTTGGAAGATGTCTGCTTCTTGGCAGTCTGCTTCTTGCGGGCTGATTTCACTGCAGGCCTGCAAAACAACAGCAAGGGCAGGTGAAGACCAGGGAGCAGCAAAGCCCCTTTGAACTGTGCCTTGGAATGTGGCAAATGGAGCCACCAGCTCACACTGGCATCCTTGGCTGTGACAGTGGCAGTGCCACACGGGACACACCATAAGGATCAGATTCCAAACCCCCTTAAATCCCACATCTGAAAATGAAATCTTGCTCCAGTTGAGGTCCTTGTCTCACATTTACCATTAACTTGTGTTTTGTCACCAAATCTTGCCCTTTAATTATCAGAATGCATTAATCAATATATTTTTTAAAACTAGCTTAATGCAAGCTAATTTTGATTCCTTTTCTTCGTGGCTTATAAAACAGCAAATCAAATTTTCTAACAGAGTATTGAATTATTTTTTTTACCTCTGGAATTGTATTGCATTTGGACATGGTCACAATTTACCTAACACAAAAGACAGCAGCTCATTCCACAAAGCAAAGCCCTTCCCATTGTGGCCTGGATACCTGCTGAAGGGCTTTTCCAAATCAGACTGGATAGAAATGGTTTATGGAAGAATGGAAATACAGAGTGCAGACACAGGGAGCTGTCAGACTGCTTGTGGGCCCCAGGAACCAGGATTTCAAACAAATGTTGACATTTAACAGATAGCACTTCCCACAGGGTTTCCAGAGTGTCTGAGGGACAGTGTTTAGGTGCCAACATTCAAATATCTGGATGAATTTGCAACTCTGCACTCAGCATATTCTGTGCTGAGTAAGGAACTGGGAAGGAATCCCTAAAAACTGAGGCTAATTCCAGGTAAATTCACCCACAAGTCACCATCTCCTCTGTGCCTGATTGTCCAGACAAAAGGAGGTAAATCCAAACTTTTTTATCAAGCAAGAAACCTGGTTTTGTCTTGATTTGATCATATTATTATTGAGCTCCTGTTCTCTCAGATGAACAGGTAAAAGACTTCATTACCCAGAGAAGATTTCTCTCCAAGAACTTTTTAAATGCCTGGGAACTCACAGTGCTGCCTGAACTGTCACCAAAGCAGAGGATTTTCCCTTGAGCAGGGAAGAAAATTCTGCCTGGTTTTCACTCTGGGCTCATTTTTGGGGCCCCACTTCAGCTCATTCCACTTTTTTCTTTCTTCCTTTCAAGCAGAACTGAGTAAAGCAGAGCAAAGGCTGATGTGTTGAACAGCTGGAGCACTGCTGGTCACATCCCTCAGGATGCAGGTGGGGAAGAAGGTCCCAAGGATGACTGCAGCTGAAGTGTTCCTGAGGTGAGAGGTGAGCCTTACCTGACAGCCCTCTCTGAGAGCTTCACTTCCAGCTTATGGCCATCCACAGAGCAGCCCTGGGAGTTCCAACAAAGCAACAGCAGCAAAGGAGGACATGATTAATAGAAATAAACATATAAAGGAATTAGAAGCCAAAGCAGCACTCAGTTAACATTAATCAGTGTTTGTTCTGTGAGGGGATATCTGGGTGTCTGCCCCCTTTGCAAGGGGCACCTGACAGGAAAACTCAAACATTTGGACATTTTCTGGGATTTCATTTTGGATCAGCACTAAGAAACACTTCTCCACCATCCTGTCCTTTTACAAGCCCTCTCCCCTCACAAACCTGGCTCATTTTAGAGGCTTCTCCACCTGTCCAGTGCACCCCACACCACTGACACCCTCAGCCACACTTGGAACTGCCAGGTTCCTCCAGGTCTCTGGACAGAATTCCAGCCTGGAGTTGAGGCTCACCTGGAGCTGGCGCAGGGCTTTCTGGGCACCCTCTGGCTTCCTGTACTCCACAAACCCAAAGCCCATGGAGAGCAAAGTGCCTGCCAGGAGAGAAAGGGGATTTGTTAAGAAAGCAGTAACAATACAAGATACAAAAACAAACCAGGAGCAAGCACTGATTGCCAAAATTGGGGGACAAATCTCAATATCCCATGAAAAAGGCCAGCTTGTCCATGGCTGGACTTGGATGCTCCTCATGAGCACCCCTGGCTGTGTTTTTTCAGCAAGGCACTGCTCTGTTCTGGTGCTGATGTGAAGAGGGGATAACAGATGTTTTGCTTTGCACCATCTCGGTGCAACTCCCTTAAACAGAACTGCAAATCAACTGCAGGTCACACTGCTGGTCACCATCAGGGGGAGTGACCTGCAGTGGGGACAGACATTGCACAGGCTGGAGTGGGCAGCTGCCACCTGCACAACAAAGGACAGACACCTCCTCCCTTCCCTGCACACCTGCAGCCACACCACAGCCCTGAGTGCTCCCCACCCCTGATACAGGAGCCATCACTGAGGGACAGGTGATAACAAGGGGAGAAAACAACACCCCCTTTTCAACTTCAGAACCTCAGCAGTGGCAGAGTGCAGAGATGACCCCCAGAACTGAAGAATTCACTTTATTTCTTTACCTCCCAGTGGATCTGAGTTGTCAAGTATCACATGCCAGGGAAGCTCTGGCAAGGGGAGATGCCACAGCCCCATCAGCCAGCACTTGCCTTAATTCAACTCCTCAGGAAGTGAGAGCAGCCAGCAACAGGCACAGCTACTCATCCCTGCAGCCTGGGGGGCTCAGGGCTGGCAGGGAGAAGGCAAACCAAGCCCACTCAGCACAGCTCTCAGCCAGGCATCCTTGAGGATCTGGCCATTTCCAGGAGAATGCCGGGTTTAATCATCACGGGGCACCGGCTCCTGTCAGCCTGCATCCCACTGTCTTCTGTGATCCTGAAGGAGTTTGGCTTCTCCCATCTTAAGATCTCAAGAGAAGGTCACATCTCCACAGATCCCACAATGGAGCTTAACCTCCTAGACTGAGCCTTGGGGGAAGGTTTGGCTGCTGCTCACAGCCAGCTCGATGGGAACACTTCTGGAAGCGCTGAGGATTTTGCCAGCAGGAACACAAATGCTCAGCCACATGAATGCTGAAGCAATGCCACACCTGAGCCCTCAGCAAGCAGCTGAGGGAAGGAATTGAACAGCAACATCTAGAGTACCTGCTTTGTCTTTCTTCTTGGATATTGTGCAGCTCTTCAAGGCTCCCACTTTGGAAAACGTCTGCAAGGAATTTGGACACGTGATTCAGCTCCCTTTGACACAGGCTTGCAGCTCAACTGCCAACGTGGGCCAGCTCCCCCAGCACACACCTGCCAGGCAGTGCAGCTGAGCCCTTCCTCATCACATGATTTCTGTACAAATACACACACAAAGAGTGCTCCCAGAAATCCTCCAGCACCCCTCAGCAGCAGTGCAGAGATGTGAGCTGGCTCTGGAGGAACACTCTGCATTACAACATACCCTCAGCCAGGTGGGTGCCTTTAGGGTGAGTGGTGCCTGTGACGTCCCTAGAACACAGCTCTTCCCAAAAATGGGGGGCAAACTATTTATTTTACAAGTCCCAGCCCTCCCCTGGGTATTTATTTGTCCACAGCTGGACCAGAGTCTCTACACAGTCTCACAGGTCCAGGACTCTTGGGCCATGGAATGTGGCATTTTACACAGCTACAGGAAGTGCCAGAGATGGGAAACTCCAGCTGCTCTTCCTTATTTTGGAATTAACACCCCACACCACTTCAGGAATGCCAGGCTCTCTCCCAAGTGCTTTGTTGAGGTGAAGCAGCAGGAGCTGAGAGGAAAAGCACATTCAGAAATCATCATTTATTTATTCACTGCCTCTCACACGTGGCAGAGCTGCAGCAGTGCCTGTCCCAAGGAGCAGCATTACAGAAAACATGGGAAAGCAGGAATGTTAGAAGATTTCCTACTGCCTCCACCTGTCTCTAGGTGGAATTAAACCCCACCAAAACAGTTTCAGATGCATTTGTCTTAACTGACACCTGGAGTGATGTTCCCAGTAGAACCCAGTGCTTTCTCATCTCCCATACTGGCTGCAGCTAAAATTCCTTCAACCCTGTGTCCTTATTGCTCACCTCCTTCAGTGTGTCTTCTGTGGTGGCAAAGTTCAGGTTTTTGATGAACAAGGTACACCCAGGAATATTTTCTTCCTCCTCCTCCTCCTCTTCTTCCTCCTCCTCCTCTTCCTGTGCTGCTGCTTCCTCTGAGTCTTTTACAGCTTCACCTGAAACAAGAAGAATAAACCCAAATTTGTAAGATGCAACAAAGCCAAATTCTGTGGGAGCTGCCCACTCAGACTGTGGGGGAGCCCCTGGGATGGGGAGAAGGGAGGTGTGTTTAGGGAGGCAGGATCACTCAGTGGGAAATCACCCAGACAAAACATATCCTGGGGCTTGACACACCAGCAGAGACACAGAGACCCCCAGCAAGGCAGCCCAAGTTCTTACCTGGTCCCAGCCCTGCTTCAGCTTCCTTTCCTGGAACCCCAGCTTTGCTTTTCTGAGGGGCTGGGCTGAGGAAAACCCCCACTGGAGCCCACTCCAGGTACAAGGGCACAGAGTGGAACTGTGAGGAGACAGGAGAGAAATGAGGAGTGAAGGGCAAGGCCTGAAGGAAAAACTCTGCTCTCATTTCCACCTCACTCTGTAGTGGAAAACAGCACTGGAAAAGTTGAGTAACCTTTTCAAGGGCTAAGCTCTGCTGTACCAAACACCTCCCTAACTCCAAAGGACACAGGCTGGAGCATCAGTGGCTCTGGGATAACACCTCCCCACACTCCCTGTGCCCCTCACCCTCAGAGCTTCCCACCCCAGGCAGTGCCCCCACCTTGGAGTAGGCCAGCCTGGTGAAGGCTTGCTTGGCCTCTGTGGGCTCCAGGAACTCCACGATGGCTGTGATGCCTCCCTCTGGCAGCAGCACCCGGCCCAGGCTGCCGTGGTGGCCAAAGAGCTGCTCCAGCTCCAGGGTGCTTGTGCCTGCAGGGAGGTTCTTCACCAGGATCACTGTCTTGCTCCTCTCTCCAGCAGCCTGACACAGCCAGCAGGGAAAGAGAGAATGTGGGATGGAAGAGAGCAAATCCAGCAGCTTTCTAACTGGAGACTGCAGGTCTGACAGGCTGTGCTCTCCCTCTCTGTGTCACTCCTTCCCGGATCCAAAAGGACCAAGTCATTTAGAAAACACTCCCTGGAAAATCCACATCCCACTACACCCACAGCTCATGGATGGAGGTTTGAGCTGCAGAGCCACAGGGCTCCTTTCCCTGCCCACCATCCCAAAGCCATCAGATTATGGGTTCCACCCATCCCAAGGGCAGCTGCATTTCCAAATGGACACATTTCCTAACTCATCAGGGAGGGTTCAGTCCTGCAAGATGCTGAGGATTTAATCACCAATTCCCAAGAGAGCTGAGAACACCAGGACTAGGGGAGGTGGATCCCCACTGGTGAGCCTCTCACCTGGCTGAAGGAATCCAGGCTGACCCCGTTCTCCACCAGGAAGCGGCGGATTTCCTGCACCAGCTCCGTCTCTCCCAGAGCCACTCTCACAGCCACGCTGTCCTTGCTCTCCTGCAGGCAAGAATTCAGTCACCTGCTGCTCTCAGGAGCAAAGGGAACATGGCAGGAAGCTTGAGGGTACAATATTCCAGCTCCTCTGGAGCTGCTGGAAATCGTGCTGTTGGAATTTGAACACATCCCAAAGTAAAATGAAATTTCCAGGAAGGATCTGAGCTTTAGGGTGTGAATTTCCACCAACTTCTAGTTATGTAGAAATGCAAAACTCAGCCACAGGAAAGCAGAGTGGGAAGGAAGGCTGGGGACCAAGGGATCAATAGGCTCAGGCCCCACAGAGGTGCTGCAGCACCACAGGCCTCAGCCTGTGTGCTGCCCATGGATGCACTGAGGCTTCTCCTGGACAAGACCAGGCAGGAAAGTGATGTCCCACCCCAGCTGATCCATCCCAGCCCAACTCACAGCATCCAGCACTTGGCTTTTGGAAGCATTGTACTTCTGGGCCATGGCATCAGCCACAGCGTTGGTCCCCACAAAGAGGGCGTTCCAGTTGTGGGAGCTGGCAAGAGAAAACACAGCCAGGGTCACTCATGGGGCCCCTGTACTCCATAATCCTGGGAAAAAACAGCTCTGAGCACAGCCATGAGCAGGCAGGGTGAAGAGACAGGGAAAGAAGGGTGGAAGATGCCTAGAGGAGGGACAGGATGAGGGAGATGTGACTGGAGCAGTGCAGGCAGCAGAGCTCTGCTCCCCCAGACCTGACTGGTCACAGTCTGCAGCTGAAGATCAGGTACTGGCTCAGAGCAACACACCTTTCCAACTGGTATCCCAAACCCACAAACCCCATGCAAGCAAGGCTGCACCCTTTTCCCTTCCAGACAGAAAGTATCAGCCACTTCTTTCAAACAGCAATAAAAAGCTTCTGCAAGCTTTAGAATTCCAGGTGGCCAAGCAGAGGGGAAAGGCCCAACTGCTCTGAAACCAACCCCTTGAAGAATTACAGACTCAGACTAGCTCTTATTAGAGAAGCAACTCATACCAGAGCCATTCAAACCCCCACTGCTCTCAGTTTCTGCTGCTCACTGAGCTACTGCAGCTGCTTGGGCAGAGGAGTCAGGCAGGTAAGAGAAAGGAAACAGAGCTGCACAGCAAAAGCTTCATCAGCTTTGGGAATCTCTGCAGCCCTGTGAAGATCCCACATGCATTCCTGTCACTTCCTGCCAGTCTGGCAGCTTGTGGTGTACCTGGCACTGTTGGCTTTGTCCTTGGCCTCTTTGTGCTTTTTGTAGGAGGAAGATTCTTCTCCTTCTCCATCTCCACCTTCCACTTTCTCCTTTTTGATGGTGGAGGGTAAAAGATGCATCATTCTGCCCTGCAAGACAGGGGGAAGAGGTCCAGCAGCTCTGGAATAATCCACAGATATCCACATGGAGGAAATTTCCTGGCACCCTTCCTAGTCAGACAGCCTTGGTGCAAGGAGGGAATTTTCCTTCCCAAAGGAGCCACAGCTGCAGGTCAAAGTGGCCACACAGAGACAGACTCAGAGCTCCTTCCCCACCCCTACCAGGATTTTGGTGTCTGCAGAGCTGTTCAAAGCTGCTCTACCAAAAACCTGCAGGAGAGCCTCAACCTTTTCTAACAAAGCCCAGAAGCAAACTGTGAGCCACACTGCCAACAACCACTGCCACCAGCTGCAGCCCAAAGCACAGGAAAAGCATCAGCTGCTGTACCTGGAACACCTGCCCATCCAGCTCTGCCAGGGCCTTCACAGCATGCTCAGGGATCATGTAGGTGATGAAAGCAAATCCTTTAGGTTTCTTGGTGAGTTTGTCTATGGGGAAGTGGATCTCCGACAGGGGTCCTGCAGGAGGCAAGGCCTGGTGGTCACAGGTGTCCCAGCACAGCTCTGAACTGGCACCTCCCAGACACAGCCAGGGATGAGGGGAGCAGCTCTGGATGGGTGCAGAGCCACCAGCCTGGGCCAGGAGCTGCACAGGGACAAGGCCCAGCACCCCAAGTCCGGGTGTGGCAGCTCATGGGCTCTGCCAGGTGACAAACCAGGCAAGCTCTGAGCAGCTGCCTTCACCTGGATAAAAAAATCCACAATCTCATCCTCTTTGCCCCAGGATGCCAAGATAACCTTAAACATGTTTAATTTGGAGGTAGAAGAGAGAAACTTCAAACTTACACCCCAAGTTTGGAATGGCAAGTGGTTCTCAAGGATTCACCTCAAACCTGCAAGAAGCCTCCTCTCAAGCAGGCTCACATTATCACACCAGAAAACAAAGATGATGGCAGCTGGGCCATGTCCAAGAGATGTAGGACACAGCTTTGTCCACTCCCACCCAGCAGGAAAACCTCTGGAAAAGGAAAGACCTTGCCCTGCAAGTTCCAGTCCCGTGGCAAACACTCACCATACTTTGAAAAGATCTTCTCCAAGTCCTCCTCGGTGCTGGTGAAAGGCAGATTCCTGACAAAGAGCCTCCCTGACTCAGACAAGTCCTCTTCCTCCTCGTCATCCCTCAGCCTCCTTTGCCAGGGCTGGTGAGCAGGTTTGGCTGGAGCAGTTTCCTTTGTGGTGTTCCTGTACTGGGACACCTCCACACAGCGACCACCTGAGCCCAAACAGCACACAGGGACATGGGCAAACACCACCCAGGGGCAAGGGATGCCTTGAGAGCCTGCCTAGAACACAGGCTAGGCACTGGTAAAGGAATAAAGTGGGTGTTTATTAAAAGGCCTTCAAAGGATGCACCTTGGGCAGTCCAAGAGCTCCACCCAGGATGGACTCTGGCTCATGAGTTTTCACACTTTTATAAGTTTTAAGCCATTTATATATTGGGGTTAATTGTCCAATTACAGCTTCAGGTTATAAAGTCTCATCCTCCCAGATTGCTCTCCTCAGCTCCCTGTTGTTTGTACTTTTTGGGCCTGAAGCTGCAGTGGTGTCCTTGGGCTGGGAAAGGATTGTTTTGTCTGACTCAGCTGTGAGGAGAACTTGCAAACAGTTTATATGATAAAGTTCAAAGTTCTATATTAATGCAGTACAGAACCTGGGAAATATGAAAGCTAAAACATGATAAAGAGCCCAGGGTTAGACACAACTGCAGCCCCACAGGCTCTGAGAAGAACTCAAATATAAGGGGGAAGTGGGGGCTGTAAGAGTGAGTGTTCATAAAAATCAGGGGATCAACAGCAGCCCCCTTCCCTTCCAGAGAGNTCATCCTCCCAGATTGCTCTGCTCAGTTCCCTGTTGTTTGTACTTTTTGGGCCTGAAGCTGCCACGGTGTCCTTGGGCTGGGAAAGGATTGTTTTGTCTGACTCAACTGTGAGAACTTGCTAACAGTTTATATGAAGTTCAAAGTTCAATATTAATGCAGCACAGAACCTGGGAAATATGAAAGCTAAAACATGACAAAGAGCCCAGGGTTAGACACAACTGCAGCCCCACAGGCTCTGAGCAGGACTCAGAAATAAAGGGGAGGTGGGGGCTGTAAGAGTCAGTGTTCATAAAAATCANCTTCCTCTTCAAGGCCCTCTGCATTTCTGCTTCACTCTTCAAGTCAACAAAGATGTAACCTTGGAGGAAGGGAAGGCTCAGCTGAGCATCATGTGGGGAACACACACAGCCACTAATTGGGTAATTAAGGGTGAATTGGGCTTGCTTTAATATGGATTCCTATAGACAGAGCATTCAGCTCCCATGAAAAGTTCCAATGCAGCCTGGAAATGGCTGTGTCAGAGTGGAAGGCTGCTTTTGCAAAGCTTATTCTCTAGATACAAATCAAAAAAAAAACTTGACTGAGCAGCTGGAGGAGCTTTCACAGGTGCCTCTAAGAGCAAATAAAAGGTGCATCCCTTGTTGGACTGTGAAAGGAAAGGAACACACAGCAAAGCTCCAAGGACCTGCTCACACAAACCAGCACAGTGCCCTGGCTGCTGCAGCTATCCCAGAGGAACAGGCTTTTCCTTGGCATGGGCTGGGGTGTTTAGAATAAAGTTCTGGATGTAGCTCAATAAAAAAAACCAAAAAAAGAAGCTCCTGCTGCTCCTCCTAAGGGAGCAGAGCCAACATTGCTGTGCCCAGGGCATCCTGTGGGCAGCAAGTAGGGCAGGAGAGCTGCAAAGTCACAGAAAGGGCTCCAGGAATCAGGCCACGAGCCAGGGATCTGGAACTGCAGGCTAAAAGAGCAGAGGAGTGATCAAGAGGTGCCCTAAACCACAGATCCCACCCCCCTTCCACACACAGCTCTTACCTGAATTCTTCCCCTGGCCCTTTTTTCCCATCCTGATTGCCACTGGCTTCAGAGGGAAGAAAAATTCCCGAATTTTTTGCTGTGGGAAGAATGACAATTGTCTGAAGGAGTTCTCAGATACAGGAAGCAGCAAGTAGCAGCCTTAGGTTTTTATATATAAAACACCCAGCACAAAAACAGCTCAGAAGTTCCCCTGATCACCCACCCAACCCCCAGAAGAGTGAAAAGTTTCTGCAAACACCTTGCAGAGGTACTGTGAGACAGCCCTGAGCCCCCTCCCCAGCTGCAAACCAAACTTGCCTCAGTGATGTTGGAGGGGGCCCCACGGAGTTTCACAGTGAAGGGAGTGCTGCCTTCCCCTGGGCTGCCCTGGCTCTGCACACAGGAGAGGGGAGAAAAGGGAGAAAGAGCTGAATGAAAGAACAAAAACCACAGCACAACCAGCTGGGCCTGGCCAGCAAACAGGAGGCTGAAGAGAGGGAGGGAATGTCAGGGGATTCCCAGAGCTGGGGCAGGAGGTGGCAGCTGAAGGTGCACTGCCATGAAAAACTGAGTGCTGCTGGTGCCAGGACAGCATTTCCTGGGAAAAAGCCTCTGCAAAGGGCACTAGCAGCACTTCTCTGGAAGCCCCATCTTTGGGAATTCAGTCAGCCCTGAGGAGGTTCAACACAATTTGAAAATGGGTCACACCAAGAATGCCAAGAAATCTGGGCCCTGCAGCCTCCCCAGGACTGACAGACACCTGCTGTCCATAAACCTGCTGCTGCAGAGAAGAGAGAAAACTCCTCAGGCTGTACCTCTAGTGTGGATCCTTTTTTCTTCTTCCCTTCTGGTGGCTTTTGCTCTGCTTGTTGGGCTTTTGGCTTCCCCCTTTTCTCTGGGTGGGTTTCTGCAATGCCTGAATCCTCCCCAGCCTCACTTTCCTCTTCCTCCTCCTCCTCAGTCTCTGTTTCTTCCTCTGCACTGGATGAGGAGGAAGAATCCTGCACCACTTTAGATTTCAGGTAATCCATATCTGAGAGCTCTTTGCTGGTAGCTGCCTTCTTCCCTTCTTTCTTTCCTGGCAGAGAGGAGAGAGCAGAGAAGTTTTTTCACCCCAGGCCAGGAAAAAGCTGAGAACTGACACAACCACGACCATCACCTCCTTATTCTCTGTATTTTCCATGGGAAAGGCTTGAGAACAGCAGAGCAATTTCAACTGGGCACTTCCAGACTCACAGCCTGGGTTTCAAAGCAACAGTTCACATATAAAACACATCAGAAAGGGTTTGAGATCCTCCAGGATGAAGCATTTTGTCACCATTTTAACTAAATACTCCAAGCAGGCCTTGGAAAAGGGTTGCAAATGTTTAGTTTTACAAGGAAAAGGACACAATCACACCTACACTTGAGTTACCCAAGGAGAGATGAGGAGCAGCAGGGAAAACACCACTCACTGCACCAGAACAGCCTAAGGAAATCCCATGGAGGGAGGGGGAAAAGCTCCAAACCCACACCCAGCCCTGCTGCAGGGACATTGGATTCCAACACACACACACCAGACTGCAGCCCAGACTTGTGAGCCCTCATGAATGAACCCACAGCTCCAGATCTCCTCCCAGGAGCCAGGACACTGGNACATTGGATTCCAACACACACACACCAGACTGCAGCCCAGACTTGTGAGCCCTCAGAGTGAACCCACAGCTCCTGATCTCCTCTCAGGAGCCAGGACACTGAACCCTGCATTCACACCAACCCTGGCAGGCCCAACTACCAGAAATGGGCATCAAAGGTAGAGCAGACAAATTCACAGACACCCACAGCTTCCTAAACAACAGGAACCACATCCAGCCCTGCAAATCCTGCAGATGAAAGGGGCTGCAAGTAGCAAAGCTGCAGATGTTTGCCCTTCACTCCTCCCTACTGCCACCCCCTGAATATCAGACACTGCCTTTGGCACATTTCCCCAAAGCTGGGGACATCCCCAGCACACAGAAAGGTGAGACCCCACCCTGCTGGTGACACTGAGCCCAATCCTGTCACTCCTCTCACAGTCCCTGTGACAGAGACAAGCCCAGGCTGACAGCTCCCTCAGGTACCTTTAATCTCCTGCTCATCCTCAGAGGGCTCATCCCCAGCCTCACTCAGCTCAGACTCCTCGGAGTCAAAGTTCAGGTAATCAGCTGCTGCTGATTTGCCCTTCTTGGGCTCCTCTGCCAGAGTGTCATTAGCCCAAGTGGCCACCTGGGACCTCTTCTGGTGAACCACCAAGAACTCCTGGAATGTTTTATCTTCCTCCAGCTGTGGGGAAAAAAAATAGACAAGTTGTGAGGAGGGACTCTTAGTGAATCTGAAATCCAAGACAGCACCTCATTCCCAGCAGGGTAAAACCAAAATTCCCTTAAGGGGAGCTTCATTTACACTGACAAGGTGATTAAAGTCTTCTCCAGGTGTCTCATTTTGTACTCCTTTTTTTTCATTGGTGTTTAGAAAGTACTTTAAAGAGCAAAACAAAGCAATAAAAAGAGAAATAACCAGACAAGTTAAACGTGACAGAACTCCCATTTGGTTAAACCCCAGAAGTGCTGAGGCAGAGCTGACCTGGATGCAGTGTGTGCTGAGCAGTGAAGAGTTGGATCCCCGTGTTGGGGATGTTAAAATGATTGTTTACAACAGACCTGGGCTGTCCCAGCCTGAACTACCAGCATGGGAAGCAGGACAGGAAGGAACTATTCAGTAATAATGCAGGGATCCAACCCCAACTCACCTCTTTTAAGTTATCCACTGCATCTTTCTTCTTTTTCTGCTTGGGGGAAACCCAGAAAGGTTTATTAGAAGCACAGGCAATTGCAGGTAACCCAACAGCACAGAGATCCTGAGGCAGAGAACTCCAGCATCTGGTGTCCCAGATGCTCTGTCCCCGTCCCCAGAGCCCAGGCCACCCTCCTCTGGCACTGGCACACACCAGAGCCCCCAGGAACCAGGCAAGACTCACTTTCTTTGTGCCTGCAGGGGCTGCACTTGCCAAGGGCTCCTTGGTGTGCTTCTCTGAGGCAGGGGCCTTCTGAGAGTGCTTGCTCCAGGCTTTGGGTTTTGTAGGGTCACCAAAGGACTTGCACAGCTCCACCTGGAATGAGTGAGGCCTTTAATTAAACATCAACCTGGGCTCTCACTGCTGGGTACCTTCACTCAGGAGTTACTGTAACCCTGGTGGGGTGCAGGGCCTGTGCAGGAACAGCTTTTCACAGATGGTTATTTTAAAAGCACAGAGCTGCACATTCAGTCACTGTGGGAAAGCCAGGAGTGGGCAGGCACAGAATTCCAGGATGGCTTGGATTGCAAGGGGCCTTAAAGTGCCACCCCCTGCCATGGGCAGGGACACCTTCCACCATCCCAGGGTGCTCCCAGCCCTGTCCAACCTGGCCCTGGACACTGCCAGGGATCCAGGGGCAGCCACAGCTGCTCTGTGCACCCTGTGCCAGGGCCTCACCCCCCTCATCTCTTCCCAAGATCCCACTCCTTCAGACTCTCAGGGAGGTTTTGCAGAGCTCAGCTCACCGTGACTCTGGAAGTGTCAATGAAGCTTTTGTTGAAGTGTTTCAGGGCTGTCTGAGCCTCCTCCTCAGTCCTGTAGCCAATGAAGCCGAATTTGCGGAACCTGCCATCCTTGGTGTACTTGAGGCAGCAATCAGTGAGGGTGCCAAAGGCAGCAAAGAGCTTCCTGAAGCGCTCCTCCTTCAGCTGGGAAAGGAGGGAGGGCAGCAGCAAGGGAAATCAGCCACACAGGGGCTCTGAGGACAAGCCCAACCCAAAATACTCTGTCTCAAAGGGCTTCTGGAAGGCTGCAGGAGGCACACTGTGAACCGAACCCCTGCTTCAGCCACCGAACCCCCGCTTCAGCCACCGAACCCCTTCATCCTCCCCACGCGTGGGGTTGGGGAACAGGGCGGGATCCCACCGAGGGCACCCGCACAACCTCCCGACCCACGAGATGCACTGAGAGGCTGCCGCCTGCCCAGCCCGTGCCCCTCACGCCGCTTCCTGCGCCTTCCTGGTTCCTCCGGGAGCTGTCTAACCATCCTCCCCGCGTAGAATCCCCATGTTCCCCATCCCAGCACTGACCACGAGCCCTTATCCCCTCACAGCCCCTTCCCCCGGCACATCTCGCCGCTCCCCCTCCAAAACATCATCCTCCCATCACTTCAAACCTCCTCTCCCGGGGGGTGTCCCCGCTCTGCCCCATCCCCACCACACGCTCCCGTCCCGGTGCCTCTCCCTGCCCGGC
>VWYE01020301.1:106358-117464 GCA_013398995.1 Alaudala cheleensis
CCTGGCCCTGGACACTGCCAGGGATCCAGGGGCAGCCACAGCTGCTCTGTGCACCCTGTGCCAGGGCCTCACCCCCCTCATCTCTTCCCAAGATCCCACTCCTTCAGACTCTCAGGGAGGTTTTGCAGAGCTCAGCTCACCGTGACTCTGGAAGTGTCAATGAAGCTTTTGTTGAAGTGTTTCAGGGCTGTCTGAGCCTCCTCCTCAGTCCTGTAGCCAATGAAGCCGAATTTGCGGAACCTGCCATCCTTGGTGTACTTGAGGCAGCAATCAGTGAGGGTGCCAAAGGCAGCAAAGAGCTTCCTGAAGCGCTCCTCCTTCAGCTGGGAAAGGAGGGAGGGCAGCAGCAAGGGAAATCAGCCACACAGGGGCTCTGAGGACAAGCCCAACCCAAAATACTCTGTCTCAAAGGGCTTCTGGAAGGCTGCAGGGAGCACACTGTGAACCGAACCCCTGCTTCAGCCACCGAACCCCTTCATCCTCCCCACGAACCCACGCGTGGGGTTGGGGAACAGGGCGGGATACCGGCGAGGGCCACCGCACAACCTCCCATACCACGNCCTCCCCACGCGTGGGGTTGGGGAACAGGGCGGGATCCCACCGAGGGCACCCGCACAACCTCCCGACCCACGAGATGCACTGAGAGGCTGCCGCCTGCCCAGCCCGTGCCCCTCACGCCGCTTCCTGCACCCTCTTGGCACCTGCAGGAGCTGTCCCTCCCTCCTCCCCGCGAAGTATCCCCATGTTCCCCATCCCAGCACTGACCATGAGCCCTTATCCCCTCACAGCCCCTTCCCCCGGCACATCTCGCCGCTTCCCCCCAAAACTTCATCCTCCCACCACTTCAAACCTCCTCTCCCGGGGGTTCTCCCCGCTCTGCCCCATCCCCACCACACGCTCCCGTCCCGGTGCCTCTCCCTGCCCGGCATCCCGGTTCCCCCCGCAGCGTGCCCTCAGACCCATCCTCAGCCCGGCACGCCCCCTGCCCCCGAGCACCGCACAGACGCCTCACCCCATTGGGGAGATTCTTCACGATAAGCCGCGACATGGCAGCGACAGACGCCAGGGAGGGAGCGCTCAGCGCCGCGCACGCCGCGCCATGGGCGCCGCCATCTTCCCCGGGTCACGTGGTGCGTGGGGGCGGCACCGCGCATGCGCAGGGCGGGACCCGGATGTGGGTCCTTAGCGACGGCCCCTTAGCAACGGGGCCTGCAGGGGCGGGGGGCGGCGGCAGCATCGCTGGGACACCGGGATAGGGACCCGCGGGGACACCGGGACAAGGGCCCCGCGNGCCCCGCGGAGGACGGGAGCGGAGCAGGGGCGGGATGAGGATGGGCTGATCAGCCCCGGGTTTCCCCGCAGAGCGCGGCTGCAGCGCCCCGGCCCGTCCGCGCTGCTCGGCGGGGCCGCAGGAGGGAGCTCCGCGCCCGCAGAGCCGAACTCCCTCTGGAGATGCCGAGTGTGCGCGGGGGATGGCGCACGGTGCATCGGTGTCACGTCTGAACGTCATGCGGGAGCGAGGAGGGAAGGGGGACAGAGGGTTTGGCCCGGGGAAACTCTGGATCCCTGGATGTATTCACGGTGCCAGGCTGGACGGGGCTTGGAGCCAGCTGGGATGGTGGAAGGTGTCCCTGCCCATGGAATGAGATGGGCTTTAAAATCCCTTAAAATCCAAACCATTCCAGTCCAAACCGTAGAATGAGAGCGGCTTCCCTCCAAGGAACGGCTAAATAACCCCTCAGCCAGCCAGAGGATAAAAGAGAGCAAAACTCACAAAAAAATTTTTAAAAATCACCTCTTGAGGGTTACTAAACGCTGATGTTCAGGTAGGAAAGGACCTGCAACTTCCTCATGCTGTGACCTGGGGGAACAGCTGGAGCTGTGCCAGGGGAAAATCGGGTTGGATATCAGGAAAAGGCTCTTTACCCTAGAGAGGGGCCAGGACTCCTTGATCCTTGCAGGTCCCTTGTAACTCAGGATATTTTATGATCCATGATCCATTGCTGGGGGGAGCAGAACTGTTGTTCTTCAAGCATCTACTCCTGCTCTCAGCCCTGCTCTGCCTGTCTGGAAATCTGATTTTACACCTTTAGTCCCAGAGGAGGATGTTTGGGACAGCTCTGAGCTTCAGCACCAGCCCTCACCCACTCTCCCCACAGTCTGAGTTACTCCAGGGATAACTCCAGGACAGCAATTCCACCCCTCCCACACCATCTCTTAATGCCGCAGGGAAGCTGGTCCAGCTGCTGAGCCCATCCCAAAGGCTGAAGGTGGCAGGGAGACAGGGCAGGAACTGTCTGGGGGAGGCAATCCCAGCACAGCCACATCCCAGAGTCCTGGCAGGACTGGGGTGCAGCCAGGGGACAGCAATGGGAATGCATTTCCCAGAGGCAGAGCAGAGCCAGTGGCTCAGGGCAGGGTGAGCAGGACACTCTGGGATGCTCTGGGATGCACTATGGGTGCTCTGCTCAGAGGGAAATGCACAGCACAGCCCCCTCTCACCCCACAGCCCTGACTGGGGGCTCCCAGGGCAGCTGCTCCTTTGTCCCTTCTCCTGCCCTTCACAGGGGTCTCCATGAGTTGTCACAGCACAGGGACTCAGCTCCCTCCCCCCTCACCCTCTGCTCCTGCGTCGTCCTTGGCCGGGCTGTCAGGGCTGTCACTTGGCATGAAGGCTGGCACTGACACTCACGCCATCACCAGCACATCCAGACCTTGCCCTTGTCACTCCTGTCCTCTCTGAGACACTTGTCCCCTTGTCTCCCTCCCCGTGTCCCCCTCACCTGCTGCGTGCAGCCGGCAGCAGTGCCCAGCTCCTGCCCACATGGGCTGATCCTGCCTGTTCCTGCCTGGCCTGATGGAGATGGATCCTGGCTGTGTCCACCCCTGCTGCTCCGTGTGCCTCCTCAGCTCCCACCACAGCTGCACCAGGGGCTGCAGTTTGCCTCTCATTGCCTTTTCTGCAGTCAGGGGTGGTTTTGCCCAGGTGGGAGCTTGGCCCCAGTGCTCAGTTGCTACAGGTGTGACCCCTAAGGATGCCCGGGATCGGGAAGAGCCTCTCCTCCAGGGGAGTTTGGGGGAGCTGTGCTTACCTGAGACTGGGCCAGGTACCCAAATGACTCTTGATTGCAGTGGCCATGCAGGAACGAGGGCTTGGCAGAGCCCATGGAGATGCTCAGCTCTGCTGGTCTCATTTAATTGAAAACAACTGATTTTATCCCTCCCCAGATGCAAAGCTTCAGTACAGAAGCACAAGATTTACACACACTGACTTCAGATTTTATTTCATTTGTGGGTTCCGCTCCTTGGGGTGGGTCAAGGTTTTAAGTTTGCAAATGTAATATTTGGAACATCCTTTTTTTGGAAAACTGGGAGAGATAAGAGAGTTGCCCCTTCAGCAGGTGGTTGTGCTGCACCATGGAAGATCATTCCCCAAGGCAGTCTCAGTTCCAACCTGAGATCCCAGCCCTGGACATATGAGAGAAACTGAGGCCCAGTCCTGAGAAGGCTCAAAGGACATTCTGGAAAGCTCCCAGTGCTTGAATGGCTGCTCTGAAAATCCTCCTCAACCCTTCTGCTGCTGGCACAGAGCATGGGCAGGGGACAGACACGCTGTTAGTGTGGATGGTTCACTGGGGGGTGGTCACCTTAAAACACAGGCAGAGTCAAAATAAATTATTTGGGATGTTTTTCCCCATGGAAACTGCTGTCTTTGATGATGGCAGTATGAGACACTC
Organism: Alaudala cheleensis; assembly: GCA_013398995.1. NCBI lineage: Eukaryota > Metazoa > Chordata > Aves > Passeriformes > Alaudidae > Alaudala > Alaudala cheleensis. Next base: position 110,096 of record VWYE01020301.1, read on the forward strand.
CATGTCCCAGTGTCACTGTGTGTCACCTGTCCCCACAGCAGTGCTGGCATGGCTGCAGGTGGGAGCTGGGTGGGGCAGGGAAAGGAAAAGGGCTGTGCCCAGGCTTTGTTTCCTGAATGGGCTTAGAGCAGCGAGAGGAGAGGGTGACTGGGAGGTGACAGGCCCAGCAGGGTGACACAGGTGACACATCCCTGTGTGCTGTCTGCAGAGAGCCCCACGTTTGTCTGCTGTGTCCCCACTCCATGCTGGGGTGCCCACAGCCTGGTGGCAGGGTCCAGGTGATAGCTGTGCCTTCTCCCTCACTCTGCAGATCCACGCTGGGCACAGAGGGGCAGCCACAGCTCCACAGGCCATGGAGGAGGGACAGGATGAGGTCCCTTGGTGAGCTGCAGCCAGGGAAGCTGTTCCATGCCAGGCCCCTCAGCTGCCCTTGCACAGCACCAAGGAGCAGGGGTCACTGGCTGTAAGGTGCTGTTGTGGGCTGCCTGCAGCCACGGAGCTGAACTTTGGACAGCAGGGGACCACCGTGTCAGGGCCATCTCTCTGTGGGGACAGGCAGCTGTGGGGGGAGGGACAAAGGGACATTGTGTGAGGGCATGGGGGGAAAAGTGCTACTGAGGAGGAGAGAAAGAAAATAAAGGAGCTCCTGCAGAGCCTCTCTGGATATGAGAAGGCAGAGGTGGGGTGCAAAGGCTGCTGTGGTGTTTGCAGAGGTGCTTCTCTTGCTCTGTGGCCCCCGCAGTGTCCAAAGGGGCACTGGAGCTGTCCCCTGACTGCTCCAGGTGCCACTCGCTGTGCCAGGCAGGCAGAGCTGTGACCCCGAGCCACTGTGGTGTCCTGCCCTGGTCAGCCCTGGCCTGAAGGACGAGCACAGCCCCGGGGTGCCCTTCATGCCTGTCAGATCGGGAGTGCCTCGGCCACCGCCGGACGCTTCTGGAGGTGAACAGGGAAGGTAAGAGATCCCTGTGAGCCGGGGTCACCTTGGCTGTGACAGATTCCCCCACGCCAGGCAGCCTCTCTGGTGCTCACAGGATGCTGCTGAGCAGCTCTGGGGGCTGTGGGGGGTTCTGAGTGTACCCACACCCCTCCATGGCAGAAAGCACGGGAGGTGCTTGGTTTCCCTGGCACCCAGACCTTGACTCCTCTTTTCGATGTGGGAAATGAGAGGAATTCAGCCTTGGGGCGTTACTGTCACCTGGCTGAGGACCTTCTACTGACTAAATTAACCCCGGGATAGCAGCAAGGACAGGGATTAACGGCACTCAGCAACACTCACAGCTTGCTTCAGTGGTAACATTATTTTAATAACAGCACCATAAGAAATGCTGCCTGAACCTCCTTGGTTTTGCTGCTGGAGACATTTAATTTTGGGAGGGGAGATGGCCAGAGCCTCCTTATATGATCAAATTGTCCTGATAGTCCTGAAGGAGATAAAAGGGAGGAGGAGGAATTGCCCTTCTGAAGGGCTTCATCCCTGGGACTCTGCCCAGCCTGGCCTGCCAGACCCTCTGCTAGAGGGACAGGATGCTGCAAGGATCCTGTCCTTGCCTGGGGGTGCAGTGTCACTGTGGGCAGCACCATTTGGCTTCCAAGCACACCTGCCCTCACCTGAACCTGCAGCTAAGGGGACAGCCTGGAAGTGTGTCCATGCTCCTGCTCTCTGCCCTCTTTTTACCTGCAGATTTTTTTTGGTGGAGATTTTGTCTTTTCAAAGTCTTCCAGCTACATTGCAGTGCTGAGTATCAGCAGATGGGGGAGAGGATGAGGAAGGGCAGGAGGGATTTTCCCCTCACATCGGGCACAAACAAGCTGCTGATGCCAGCTTGACTTGCCACGGAGGAGGACTCACAAAGGACTTGGAAATCCAGATAATCCAAGTGCTTTGCATTACAGCAGCTGGGGAGCAGAGGTTAAACCCTGTCCATGAGCAATAGTTAATTCATCTGCCAGAACAGTTAAAGGGCCCACACCTGCCTGGGAGGGGAGCCACCACCTGAGCAGGTCTCAGACCTTCCTCCTGTCCCTCTGGAGCAGTGGATGGTGGTGGCTGGCAGAGCTGAAGGAGATGATCCATGAGGTCAAATCGCTCCTGGCATCACCCGACCCCTCACAGCCCACGTGTCTCTGTGGTTCTCCAGAGGGGATGGGCTGGATTTTGGCACTGAGCACACCCAAACTGCCAAGATTGGGGTGGGATTAAAGGAAAGGTCGATCCAGGCTCCCTCCTGACCCCACCTAAAGCTGGGGGAGATGCTGGCTGTGTTCTGCCACAGCTGCAGCTGGCCCAGGCTGCTGCTGTCACCCACCCAGCACAGTGTTTCCTCCAGGTGACAGATCAGGTCCAGCTCATTTTCCAAGCTGCCCCAAGCAGCGTTTCCCTTCAGAGCTTGGCACACTCCCCACCAGCCTTCCTGACAGGTGTGGATGGGACCCTCCATGAGGAGAGCAGGGAGAGGGATTTTCCTGCTGCTGCCCTTGCCCGGTCTCTCCTTCATCCATCACCCCTTGCACCGCCTTGAGTTCCCTTTATTTCTGTATTTTTGGGTGTGTGTGTGTGCAAATGGGCTCAGGGGAGGGTCCGGGCAACAGCTGCCTTTGATCAACGCACCATGTGGGAGATGGAGCACTCCAGGAATGCCGACTCCTGATCAAAGGTGGGAACACAGTGACAGCCGGGACTTGGCAAAAACCCATCCCGGCTAATCCCGGCTGGGAGCTGGGGGGTCGCTCGGGGACCCACACGGGCAGAGCCCTCAGCCCGTCAGAGAGAGGGATCCGTGCAGGGTGAGGGGAGCAGGGCTGCTCCATCGGCCCCGGGGCTCTGCCCTGAGCACGGCGTTATCCTCTCTGCAACAAGGAACAGAATTCCCGTCTCGGTTCTCCACCATCCCTGCTCCCACAGCCGGCACCCTCCAAACGCTGCAGCTCCTCCCTGGAAGGGAGCTGAAGGAAAAGAGGGACAGTGATGCCCTGAGACTTTTATCACCTCCAAAAAGATGGATGGCAAGGTCATTTGCTCTAAAAACAGCGGGGAGGAAAAGGGAAGACAAATCGGCCCCTCCTGACAGCCAGCCGGGGTCTGGGGACAGCGGGGACACGGCTCCCAGCCCTGCTCCATCCCAGGTGTGTGGGTGGCGGTGCAGGACTTGTGTGGGCCGGGCCCCGGTGCCAAGAATGTCCCATGTCACCTTCCCCCGCGGCCGCTCTTATCTCCCGGCGGGCTCTGTGCTGATAGTGCCGCTGTCTGGAGGAGCAGGTGGACTCACGCAAGGCGTTTGTCGAGCTCAGCCCCCCCGAGCTACACCCGGCCCTTCTCCACCGTCACGGGCTCCACTCCAGCTCTTCCCAACCTCAGGAACACCCTCCATTCCCAGCGGGAGTAATCCCACCCCACGTGCATCCCTCCTGCATCCCCTCATCCTGCCTGGACACACCTTCCTCCTCCCCGGGGCCATTTAGTGTCACGTTAGAAAGGGAAGCTTTTAGGAAGGGCCGATAAGGGCGGCTCCCTCGGGCTCACCCCGTGTCCCCGGGCCGGGTCACAGGTCGCTTCCTCGCCGTGCCGTGCCTGATAACGAGCCCATCACGGCCGGGGGGACGGAGACAGCATTTATCAGCAAAGCCTGGGAAAATAAAGACATGGAAATGCTCGTGCTCCAGGCTGGGAATCTGGCTGGGATGAGCCTTTTTTTTGTTTTTGGGCGGATGGAGAGTTTGGGGTTTAAGAGTTGATGGGGCACTGAGGAAAGGGGCGGGGGAATTTGGGAAGCAGGGAGCAGTGGGAACAGAGCGGTGCCTCCACCGCCAGCTGAGGGCTCCTGGAGAGGCTGCCAGGGCCAGTGGGCATGGCTGAGCTCATGGGATCACTGAGATTGGATTATCAGGCACAACCACATCCTTCTGTGCCACTTTCACCCATCTTTGAAATTCCTCCACCTCTGGCGACTCCACCACTGCCCTGAGCCGGTGCTTTACGACTCTTCCCATGAAGAAATTTCCCTTAATTCCCAATCTAAGTCTCCTTCAGTACAACTTGAGGCTGTTTCCTCCTGTCAGTTATTACCTGGGGGAAAAGACCAACTCCCACCTGGCTCCAACCCCTGCTCAGGGACTCGTGGAGAGCAGGAAGCTCCTCCTGGGGCTCCTTTTTCTCCAGGCTGAGCCCCCCCCCAGCTGCAGGTGGCCCATTTCAGACCAGGAGAGGCAGCAGACAGGGAGGGAATGAATAGGGTGCCCCTGTGCCAGACCCACATATTGTGGGGCTGAGGAGGTGCTGAGTCCCCCAGGGAGCAACTAAACCTAAAGACTCCTTGGAAAGATTTGCCAGAATATTGAGGTCCCAGGGAGTGTCAATAAGGCAGGAAGGGTGGTGTGATCAGCACTGCCACATCCTCACAGTCACACCACACAAGTGCCAGCCCAAAGGGTTCACCTGCCAAAATATCCCCCACAAACCGAGCTCCAGTACAGCCACATCCTGCACCAAAGAGCAGGGCAGGAAACTGAGGCACAGGGAAAGGCCTGGTGACACAGCCAGGGTGCCACCACAGCCTCCCCTGGCCACACCTGGACTGTTTGTGCTCCAGCACAACCCAAGGACCCTCATTTCTGTGGGGGTTATGGAACTGGCCAGAGGCTTCCTGAGCTGTGAAATCAACCCTGAGCACAGGGATGCAGCTGCTCCATCCCATCCCACACCCAGACACGGATGGAGGGGGAGTTTTGGAGGGACAGGCAGCTGTGGGAGGGGAGGGGACAGCACTGGGCACTGCTCTGGCTGCTCTGAGGCAGCACAGGGTGACAGGCCACTGCTGACACCTCAGCAGGGCCACACTCGGTGACAGCAGCACGGGGAGGGCCCGATGTGACAGGGGATGGCTGTGGCACCAGGCCAGGGGGCAGCCCCCACCAAGGACTTGTCACCTACCCCGGCTGAACTCCCTCCTCCACCAGATGCATCCTGCAAACGCTTTTCCCTCCCGGAGAGGCTGGATATTGGAAGCACCTGCCTGCCTTGGCTGGGAATCCAAGGCCCTGCTGCTGGGATCCCTGCACAGTTATCCCTGGGGAAATGGCACGTGTGCCAATGGAGGGCACCCCCTCTCCTCAGTGACCCTCCCAGGGAGTGGCACACAATTAAAACAAGCAAGGCCAGATGGTTCATTAGCAATGACAGAGCTGGGAGCTGCCACTTTTCTCGTTCCAGCTCCAAGGCAGCAGGAGTGGGTCCATCTCAGAGTGTTTCACACACACTCCCTGGCAGCAGGGTGGGAGAGGTCGGGTTTATTTGGGAATGCAGCACTCTGATAGCACAGCAGTGAGTTTGGCCAGTGGAGAGGTGGGATTGGAGCAGGTGGTGGCATTTACCAGGCAGAGAAGGGAGAAGTGGAAATTGTCACCTGGGTTAATAGTCATTTGTTTGGAATTATGGAAGCACTAAGGTGGGAAAAGGCCTCCAAGATCATCAAATGCAGCCTTCAACCAAGGCAATTCTGGAATTTCAGCAGTGGAGGGGCTCTGTTCTCTTTGGCCAGACCAGCGTGGTCAGGCACCCCATTGCACCTCCCTTAGCACGGCTTTGGGGAGAGCAAACAGGACCCAGCAGCAGGCACCCCAGGGGAGGAGAAACCTTCATTAGCACAGCTCATTAGTGCCTGAAAATGCACAGACCTAAGGCTGCTGTATCACCTGGAGGATGATGATGATGAAGCAGAGGGGTTTGCCAGGCCCCCACGTTTGCAAACAGAGCTGAAGTCTCTGCATTTCTTTGCCAGTTCCTCTCAGATCTTTGCAAGGATGTGCCAGGGAGGTGGCCTTGGACCTGACCAGGATCCACACAGTGACACCCTCCGAGCTGGGGAGCACAGCAGGACCCACAGAGGACTCCCAGCCTTCAGCTCATCTCCTGCCAGCACCGAGCTGTGACCCCTCATGGGGAGTGTGCCACACCCTGGGCACGCAGGCAGGATCCAGGAGCAGGCACCAACACCTCCATCTGCAGAGTCCCCTCCTCTGCTCTACCAACCCCACCTGCAGGGACACCTGGCTCAGAGGGGGAGCTGTTTTCACCCTCTGGGCAGAGTGGAACATCACTTTCCTCCCTCTCTTTTGCCTTCAGCATCACTGCCCCATTGCCAGAGCCCCCAGCTCAGCTGCTGGGGCAGCCCCACAGTGTTCCATCCTCCCCAGCGGGTGCAGCCTCAACGTGAGCCTCTCCCTGGACACCTCTGGCAGTTTGTATCCCGTGCTGGGCTCCCTCCCCACTGGGAGGGGGAATTTGAGTGTCCTTTTGTGTTGGGTGAGGCGTTGCAGCAGGGTGAGCTGGCCAGGGGAGCAGAACAAGCTGTTCCAGCAGGGGAGAGAGCCCCAGCCCTCCTCCTCCTCCTCCGGGGCTTGGCAGCTCCCTGCACAGCCCTGCTCCATCCCCAGATGCTGACAAGGGGCACCAAGCTCCCTGCCAAGCTGCAGAGGAGGCTCCCCACACTGTCCTGGGCACTTGATTGGGTGAGGTTTGGTGCAGGTGGTTTGCTCCAAGGTGGAAAGGATGCTCCACGCAGGTGGATCAGCCCACAGGGAGGAGCTCCTGTGGTCCCTGAGTTGGTGCCTGGAAAGGGTTTGGAATTCCTCGAAGCAGCTGCTGGCTGTGGGAGAGCACAGTGTGTTCTGTGCCCTCGTGCTGTTTTCCCTCAAACAAATCCCTTCATCCCAGCAGTGCTGGGCAGGCACCACCTTGTCCCTCAGCTCCATGTGTTTGGCAGGAGCAAGGAGCCTTCTCCAAGGCCAGATTCCCCACTGCAGGAGGAGCCTCTGTGCCTGCAGCAAAGCCTGGCCACGAAATGAGCAGAGACACCAAACCTCACTTCTGCATTTTTATTTTATTTAAGGGTGGTGCTGCAACTTTGCCTCCTGCAAAGGTTTATTTTTCTGCTGGCAGGGCTGGATGCTGGAAGCTGCCAGGCAAGGGGCTCTCCAAACGAGGAACTACAAAGCAGGCTGACACCTCTAATGAATTACAGTAATACCAGCTCGGGGTGAACTCTAAAGTGCCTGTTTACACAATCACTGACCTCCCCTCACCCCCTCGCTGGGGCCAGGCCCCCCCTCCTTGATGGATCACAGCTGAATGGAGGCAGCCCCCGGTGTTTATCATCTCCCAGCTCTGGGAAGGAATAGCAGCATTTCCTGGCCACCACTGACAATTCAATATCCAACCAACTCTTGCTCTGAAAAAGGCTGCACCTTCCTTTGAAAATCCCATTTTTGGTGGGAGGGCTCTGCACACAGGGAAGAGGCTTTGGCAGCATCAGGCACTGGGACTTACAGGCAAGGAGACTCTGGAGCAGAGTCCAGGGAGCCAGGACAGCCCCAG
>VWYE01020302.1:0-75326 GCA_013398995.1 Alaudala cheleensis
CTGAGCCCGCGGCCCCTTCTCTCTGCAGGGACGCTCGATCGACAGCGGCTCCCGAAGGTTTGTCCGTGTGGCAGCGGGCGCCGGCCGGGACCCCCGGGGGATCCACCGCTACCGGGGCTGCCCTGGCTTGCGAGTGCCCGAGGAGAGGCCGGTTCGGGCCGGGAGGATCCCGGTGTGGCGATGGGAGCGCTGGTCTGAGCTCTGCGAGGGACCCCCGGGTGCGGAGCCGAAACCCGCATCCCCCAGCTGAGGACGAGGAGGGATAAACCAGAGGTGGTCCGGTTCCGTCCCACGGGAGCGCTCCTGGCAGGGTAATGATTTCGTGTTCGTGTTGTTTATTCCCTCGGTGAAGCAAGTTTTGTAGGAGCAGGAAGGGAAGCGGCAGAGCTGGCTGGGAGGTGGTGGGCACTTCGTGCATCCCACAAAGGCAGCACTGCTGGGAGGTCCTGGTATCAACGCCGTGGCTTTGTGCCCGAGCTGGAGCCACCCACACCCACCATGGTCCTGCACACATCCTCTCCCCTTGTTCTGTGTCGGAGCTGGAGTGGCTGCAGCCACGTTGTCCACAGACATGGGAATTGCGTGTGGTTTTTGTTTGTGCCTCATGGTTCTCATTTGGAGCACTGCGGTGGGTTTGGCCCTGTAAATGCTACACCGTGTGTGGCTGGAAGGGGTCAGTTCCTGGGGTTGGAGGTAACTGCATGTGATCCAGAGAGAAATTATTAAGATTAAATTTAAAATTAGACTTCACCATGTCAGCTGTTTTCCCTGGGAAGGTGTTCTGGAATCGCATCTTACTGCTGGAAAGAAAACCTTATCATTATTTCCAGCCTAACTGTGCTAACATTCCCCTTACCCACGTATGTCAGAACAGAGCGTCAGTGGGTTCTTTTTGCATCGCTTGCGTCATCTTCCTGAGAATTAAAAAACTAAACCAGGCCCGACATGTAAACCAAAATGTGACTGACTGGGCCTGCCCTGGGCGTGTGAGGTGTGGGTGTTCACAGGGGGCATCAGTAGTGCTGTGGGGGCACATTTCATACCGGTGGAGAGCGGATTGTTCGGGTCTGACGTGCTCGTGTGTTACTGGGAGTTTAGGGAGCCTCGTGGTGCAGCAGGGAGAACCGGGAGCCAGTTCCTGTTGTCTTTCCAGGCTGGCTCTGGGCAGCTCCTGGCTGCCGAGCTCTGGGTGGTTTAGGGCCCCAGGACACAGATTTTAGGAGCCCCAAGTGCTCGAGGGCCTGGGGTTGTGTCGTTGTGCACGTGCAGGAACCGGGCTCTCTTGGGATCCTTTGTGCTCCTTCCTGATCAGCTGCAGCACACAATGCCCAAGCGCTCTGGCCCTCACAGCTGTCCCGGGTTTATTTTTGATTCCTGGTTGTAGCTTGGTGCCTGGGGAGCGAGGATGGCTCAGGAGACGAACCAGACGCAGGTGCCTCTGCTGTGTACCACGGGCTGCGGGTTCTATGGCAGCCCCCGCACCAACGGGATGTGCTCCGTGTGCTATAAGGAGTTCCTGCAGAGGCAGCAGAGCAGTGACCGGATAAGCCCTCCAGGTACAGGATTTTTTTTCTGGAAATCTGTCTTCAATGGGTGTCTGGATACAAACTGTGTTCAGCAGCTCCAACAGAGCATGGCGCTGGTACCTGGCCACCAGCAGATTTACCTCCTCCTAGAAAAATCATCTTTCCCTTTCCATGGATACCCAAGACTCTAAACCAAGGATCCACACCCTCAAGCACTTCTATTCCCTGTCAGGAGGGGCACTTGTTTTCTTCCCAGTCTCACCAGTTTGTGAAGCCCCATCCCAGTCAGCACCTTCCAGTAAATTGTAAAATTTCACATGTGCTGATGGTGATCCCAGCTTCCAGCTATTTCCTGCTCTCTGATTAGGTGTTGACTGCTGAGAGCCGTGACAAAGCCCCACAATTAAATTTTATTTCGCCTATTTATATAATATTCTTATCTTAACAGTGTGATATCTAAAAGCCATGACTTACTTTGTTTCCTGCACTTGGGGTGGGAGCAGGGGAGAGATGCTCTCTGCAATGTGAACAGGGATTTCTTTTGCTGGGGGTTTGTGCAGATGCCCCATGTACAGAGTGAGAAATGCCTCTGAGAGTAATCATGGCTTCCCTTGAGTCACCCACACAAAATATGCTCAGGAACATGACTTTTCCTGACAAAGGGTTTTCCTAAGACCCCAGCTTAGATCCTCAGCTGACACAAACCCACATGTGTTTGTTGAAACTGGTTCCTTTCAGCAGATGAGGATCTGGTTCTTACACTGTAGAGAAGTTACAAAGTGCCATTGGGGTCAAGATTCAGACAGCCCTGGTGTCCCACAGAGTTTTGTGCACAAATTTGGAGAGAGTGTAGGAACAGGGATATGGGAGTGATACCAACAGGGGTGTGCCCACTCAGCTCCAGTAGGGAACAGAAGTGTAAAGCCTGCTGGAAGTACTTGTTCTGCTTTTTCCTTGGCTGTCAAGCAGCTGAGGCACTTGCTGATACTTCTCAGAGACTTGACCAAGCCTGCTCTTGTCTCGTAGCACCCAGTGGTCCCAGCAGCAGCCCCATGGCTTCCGAGGTGATCACAGGACAGCGCGCAGAGGGAGACCCTGCACCTGAGGATGCAAAAGCCAGGTAGGGGCAGAGTCTGGAGGAGAGTGGATCTAAACCCTGCTAAAGTCCAGCTCTGGGACACAAGGGACAGGCTGTCATCCTTAACATGGCCAATATGTAATGGGCTGGGTCAAACTTTGCATTGTGACCCTGGTTTATTTGGAAGATTGATATGTCATCATATCAGTCATGCTGCTGCTGATGTCTGATGTGTGGAGTGAGATCCCAGAGGGTTGGTAGTAAATTAGGTGGCATCTTGGTTCTCCTGGAGCCAGTGCACCTTGTCTGTCCCTCGCTCTGTTCAACTGTTCAATTTCTGCTCAGTCCCAAGCAGTGGAATTTTTGGGGTTTTCCTGTGCAGGGCCAAGAGTTGGACTTGGAAGGATCATGAGGATCATCAACTCAGAATGTCCTGTGATTCTAAGTGAAAGCACCTGCTGGTGACCCAGTCTGGAAGCTGGATTAGTGACCTTAGGCCTGTTTGATGGGAAGGAGGACAGAGCTGAGCTCTACCATCACATTACAGCCCTGACTCATAACTGTGTTTCTCTGCCCCGGACTTGTTTGGATGGGCTCTTGCCTTGGCTTTGAGATATAATTGGGTGAAAAAGGAAACTGAGATCATCACATATTCATTCCATTTATGTCTATAAGGACTTTGATCCCAGATCTCAAGGGGAATTGACCTGCTGTGCTCCTGACCTACTTTTGAATATAAGGAAATAAACTTTACAGGCTGAAGGTCTCTCCCACATAACTATCCATCAAATGAAAATACTTGTGTTTTCTCTTTTTGTTTGTCTGCTGCACATGCTCCCAGTGCTCAGACTCCTGTGACCCATCAGATGACGGCCATGAGCATATCCAGAGAGGAAACCAGCAATGAGACAGAGGAATTAAGCAAGACAGATGAAGCCTCATCAGCTTCTTCCTCATCAGGTAGGGTGGTTGGTTTTTCCTTTGCACAGGCCTGAGTGATACTGAGCTCAGGAGTCCATTGGAGCAGCAGGCACAGCTGCTGGCCCTGGGGTGTGTCCCCTCCCGGCAGTAAAGGCACACCTGAGAGCTGAGGAGGAAACTCTTGTTTTGGTGACAGGGAGGAGAGCAAATGCTGTGCTTGAGGGCAGGCTGATAGAGATTGCTCTGTGGGCTGAGGGCTGAGTGGCTGCCAGCCCTCGAGTGGCTGGCAGGAGGATAATCTTCCATGACGCCTCTCACAGCGAATGGCAGCGAGCCCGGAGCGTCCCACAGGCTGACGCGGCTGCTGGCGGCACTCCCCTGCCAGCTCCCCAGGGGGAGGGAGGGAGGGAGACAGAGCCATCGAGCCTTGGAGAGAGGAGACTCGTTTGTGGCAGTGCCTGGGGGTAGTGCAGGCCTGCTGTTGTCACCCCGTGTGATGGGGGCACCTGTCCCTCGGGGGGGTGTTACACAGTGGGCGTGATGGAGGAGCAGCAGTCATTGCCCAGTGTGGCACATCCTCCAGCTGATGCCATAAGCAGGTGATCTGCATGCAGACATCCTCCTTTGCTCAGCTGACAGCTTGCTTGCATTGAAAGCTAAAAAAACCCAGGAGCTGTTGGTTGCTAAAAAGCCAGGCTCTAGTCACCACACATGGCTGGGCATTTTGGGTTTGGTAATCCCTTGCTTGCAAGCCCAGGAGACAATTTACAACAGGCAGGTGAGAGACAATTAAAAAGAGTCTTGGGAGAGCCTGCCCCTTTCATCTGCCTTTGTAGTTTTTAGGAGGCTGTTTGGGGGCAGCTCCACAAAGCTGTCTCTGTTTTGTCTCCTCAGAGCAGCCTGCACCGCAGGTGCTCCAACGAGCAGTTGGAGCTCCTCCCTCCTGTTGACTTCTCTAACCTGCTAAGGTACTGGAGGAAATCCTGCTAAGCATCAGTGACCTTTAACAATCTGGCTTTGAGAGCTCAGTTTTCCCTTTGGTAGATTAGAGGCAGTGATGGATATCTGTGTAAAGCATTCTAAGACCTACATATGGGGAACACTTACATAAGAGTCAGCAAAAATAATTAGTAGTACTTACAAGGGGTTAACTTTTTTTTTCTCCCTACAAAGATTAACTGTGGGCTCAGCTGACAGCTGTGTTGCTGTGCAGCAGCTGAGCTGTAGTGAGTATCCAGTCACTGTCCAGTGGCCACTCCAGATTTGGATTTAAGGCATTTGAAACAGAGAGAAAGCTCTGAGGTGGAGATCTCTGTGGAACAAGACAAACCTCACAGTTTGGGGTATGTCAGCCAGGACAGTGTGCACACAGAGAGTCATTAGAGCCTCAAGCAGCTCCTGTAATAAAATGAACGTTTGGTTTATCAAGAAGTGCAGCAAAACTCTTGCCTCTGTTTCAGGTACCCTGCTTGAGATATCCCAGAACACAGCTGAGGGCAAGACGGCTTCGGAAAAACCGAAACCGAAGAAGAATCGCTGCTTCACCTGCCGGAAGAAGATTGGGCTGACTGGTAAGTGCCTGGCTCTGGGACAACTTCCCTGTGCCCTAAGCAGTCCAGAGTGAGAGCCCTGTTAGCACAGTGCTGTGGTGCTGCTGGGTTTGGAGGGTCAGAGGCTGGAGGTTCTCTCCAGTCCATCCTGGAGCTGTGGTGCTGCAGGGGAGAAGGGAGGGGAGTTCTGACCTGCAGCAGCACTGGCTTTTCTCCTCTCCCGGGGAGCATCCCACTCACTGCCAGGTCCTGGCAGCCCTTGGGAGCAGGATTGGATGCAGCAGCACCTCTTGGTGGTTTCTGCTTCTTGGCAGAAGCTGCTGCAGAGGAAGGCAGAGCTCGCTGTGGATCAGAATCTGCTCCCGGTCAGGGCTGTGGTAAAGCTTTCGTAACAGTGACATGAACTGAGCTAGACCCAAATGGAAAATCCCTCTCCAAGACTCATCCCATTTGTTAATGCTGCCTGATTTCCACTGTTAGCTTCCTGAGAGCAGGATGGTTCTCAGCATGCAGCCTGTAAAGCTGGAGAGAGCTGGGATGGTGTCAGGGCACTGCTATCAATGGGAAAATGGCTCCTGGAAAGTGAAGGAATTAATTTAGCTGTGGTTTGTTAATAAAAACATCATTCCCCTAAATTAACTCTGGCATTTAGTGCTTCCTTGGAAAAAAGTTAACTCTGTAGCTGTGCAGGTCATGCTGTTCTGGCAGAGCACTTGCTTCTGTAGCCTGCTTGGTGCATCCAGCAGCCAGGGACTGGCTGTTTTCATGGATATAAGAAGCTTTGGCAAAGTCTAGACTGGGAAGTTTGAACCTGAGCTTGCCTGGAAATCCACAGACACTGTCCCAGAAGAGGGGTGGGTTTATAAGCCTGGAGCTGGGCTGGGTACTCAGTGCCCAGCCTTCAGGTTGCAGAGAGGATTTTTTTCCTGGATGAGTGTTTCCTTAAGAGCTTCAAAGTATGAGAAGTTCTCTTCTTTAGGATTCATCTTACAGAGAATTCCTGTGAATTCAGGGCATTTAGGATAAAATGAATTTTCTCAACCAGGAGTAAACTCTCACCTTGGAGCAAGGTGTTTGTGGGTTTTACAACCTGTAGGAAAAACATGAAGGGACAGAGCATGATTCCCTGCCAGCAAGATTCCCTGCTGTCCTGCAGCACATGCCCTGCTTGCTCCCTGCCTTGCTTTCCCAGTGTGCTGTGTTAATGGTAGCACTCTGAGCATTGTCCCTGAGTGAAGTGACTAAATTGGGAATTTTGAAGCCTAAGTAGCTCAGACATGATCCTAAGGTGGTGACAGCTCCACTGCTTGCTGCTGGTCAGTCCAGCTGCTGCTGTGTGACCCTGGGGAGGGCTGAGCTCCAGCTCGGGCTGCCTGGGGAGCCTGGTCTGGATTAGCAATCTGGCAGTCTGTAGTGCCTGGCATGTCCCTTGTCCCCGGGGAACATGGACAGCAGCTGCTCTGGGAGCATTTCCCACCATGTGACAGCTGGGGCTGCCCAAAGCATGTGGAGCTCCTGAGCCAGAGGAAAGTGAAGAGCCACCCATTGTCTTCCCCAAATGAAGAGTCCTTTTGGCCTGTGAGAGACAACAAATCCCCCCCTCCTCTGCCCCTTTCTCTGCATCCGTGGCATTTCCTGGCGTGGCAGGAAGGAGCCAGGCCCTACTGCCTTCCTGCCGGCTGGATGGGGCCTGATGTGGCTTTGTCCCTGCTCTTCCTCCCCTCAGGCTTCGACTGCCGCTGCGGGAACCTGTTCTGTGCCATTCACCGGTACTCTGACATGCACGCCTGCCCCTACGACTACAAGGCAGAAGCTGCCGAGAAGATCCGCAAGGAAAACCCCATCGTTATCGCCGAGAAGATCCAGAAGTTGTGAAGGGATCTGAGCAGCTCGAACTGCAGCCAGGCTGCCTGGTGCTCCTCCCCTTCCTCCCAGCCTTCCTCCTCCTCCTCCCAGCCCCTGCGGTGGTGCGAGGGTGACTCCTGCAGCGCACACGAACTGGCACCTGGACATGGGGACTCCTCGCACCTCTGGCAGTCAGTTGGTGTTCCTCCTCTCCCTTCCTGCCTGCCCGACAGCCACAGCTCAGCTGATGTGTTCTCAAGCAGCTTCCCAAAGGAAAAGGGACCGTCCTGCCCCGCTGCTCCAGCGCTAAGACCTTGGGGCTTGCCTCTTGCCGGGCTCTGCCGGGCAGCCTGTCCCTTCCTGGTGGCTCTGAGTCCTGCAAACCACCCAGGACTGGTGGCTGCAGTCCCTGAGCAGCTGCTGGATCTGTTCCCTCTGCCTGTGATCCCGGGGGCTGGGGGATCCTGGCAGCCAGGCTGCCGTCTGCTCCCCGGGAGGTGTTTGCTCTCAGATGCAGAAAAGTTGATTCTGTAGTTCCAACACCCCAGACCCCTCTCCCCACCCTCTGTTGACGCTGTTGGAGAAGCACCAAGGGGGTTGAGCAGTGATGCTGGCAAAGGGAAGTTATTTTGTGGCTTGAAGTGACATGGGCAGGGCAGGACCTTTCCAGGAGGTTCTGCTTGCTGCCTTGTGCCACTCTCTGCAGGGAGGGAGCCAGGGACACCCCTGCTCCAGCCTCCTGCTTCAGCACCCCTGGATAACCCCGGCTGCTTTCCCAGCAAGGTGTGTGTCCCTCAGCACTGCCTGTGCCTGCTCTCCTCTCTCCCTTCTTTCCTCTCCCTTTCTCCTCTCCCTTCTCTCTTGTCCCTGCCTTCTGCCTTACACGAGTCGCTCTCATCAGGGTTGTGCACAAAGCTCAGGTCCCCACACCTCTGCTTCTGGACCTGTCCCTGCATCCAGGTGCCAGTGGGGTCCCCTCCTCCCATGTGGGCCATGCTGGTGTTGGGGAGAGCTTGGGGAGCCCACCCAGCTGCCCTTCTCTGCCTCCTCGCTGCCTGTGGGATGAGAGGTGGGGCCAGGTCCCCAGGAGATGCTCTGCAAGCCAGACAGAGGGAACTGAGGCACAGGGAAGGTCACGAGGAGGGCCCAGGGTGCCCAGAAGTCCAGGTGGGGGCTCAGAAACACCTATGGAGAGACCCAGGGAGCAGGGAGAGGTGCTGGATTCCCTGAGGTGCTGGAAGGCTTGGGGAGGGCTCCGGGGTGCAAGGGAAGGCAGAAGGGAACTTGGGGTACAATGAACATGCTTTGAGGCCTCAACCGCCCCAAAAGGCACTTGGGGAGGCTCTGGGGTGGCACACGCTCACACCAGGAAGGGAGGTGTAGGAAAAGCCAAATGCCATCTCAGTACCATTCCAGAAAGAGCACCCAGAGGGCTCTGTTGGGAGGACTCGGGGCTCAGGGATGCAGCACAAAGCAGGTAGAGGCTCTTGGGGCACAGCCACAGCTGCTTCCATGCCCGGGGGATTCCTGGGAACACCAGGAGCAGGGCTGTGGCCATGGGTCTCTGGCTCTCAGAAGCAGAGAACCCGGGTGTGCCCCAGGGGACAGGCAGCAGCCTCTGTCCCACTGCTGGCCATCCCACGCTTTGGAAGCTTTTCCTTTGGTGTCAGAGAGCAGAGTGCAGGGCCCAGCCAGTGATCACAGCAGCTCCTTCCTTCTAAGGTCTGTTTTCCTGCCCTGCCTGTGGCAGTTCTGCCCAGGTGCTGGTGGGGGGATCCTTCTGAGTGTTTTGTTTTTCCAGTCTGCTCCAGCCAAAGCAGTGTGTGCTCTGTGCCAGCTGTCATCCTGTGGTGGTACCAGTAGCATTTGAGCCTCCCAAACTGATGCAAACCCCCCCCTCCAGCACAGAGAGGAGTGAGGCTGCCTCTTGCCAGCCTTTTCCTCAGGTTTTTCCTCCTGGATAACGATACTCTCTCTGGAGCCTGCCAGTGGCTGCACGTGTGACCCCTGGACACACCTGGGCCATCAGCATGGAGCTCGTGTGTGGCCAGGCTGGGTTTGCCACTGAGCTTTTGCCTGAAGGATGATTCCTCCCTCTCAGGGGAAGCAGGAATTGCAGCCAGCAGCCCCGAGGAAGTGCAGCAGTTCCCATGGATCCTTTGGGAAAGACCACAGCCACCTGCTTCTCCAGCACTGCCCTTTTCCCTGTTCCTTCCTCCCTGTCCATGAGTGTAAATACAACACAGTCTAGTTTGCTTGGATGCTGTGGGTGCTCTTTTTCAGGCAGGGATGTCTGTGGGGCACCATTTGGCTCTGGGCTCTTTTGGGGTGGCTGTGGGGCTGTGTGCCTCCGTTTCCCTGTGGATGATCATTCCCAGTACCTGGTGCTGGCTGGGGATCAGAGCACTCCAGACCCCCAGGATCTCAAATCCTCCAGGAGTTAGACTGGATGATCTCCAGAGGTCACTTCAACCCTGCCAAGTCTGGGAGTTTGCCTTCTGGCTGAGCAGGAAGCTCTGGCTGGAGTTTGAGGGGGGCTTTGAGGTTCTCCTGGGTTTCCTCTTGTGTGTTGTCCCCTCTGTGGGGCTGGAGCAGGACCCCAGTGGGACAGAAATGGGAGTTTGTGACAGGCCCCCAAAGCTTTGCCCCCTCCCCATATCCATGTGGGGGCTTTTGGGCAATGTTTGGCACCAGGACTGACTTCAGCACAGCTTTGGACACTGTCCCCTGTGACATCTTTGTAGGTAGACACAAGAAATGTGGGATAAATGGACTGGAGGGGAGGGCCTGCCTGAATGCAGAGCTCAGAGGGGCCTGATAAGCACAGCACAGTCCACTGGTCAGCACTGTCCCCAGGGATCACCATCCAGCCTTGTTCAGTTTGTGTAGCAACGACCTGCTGGAGGGGTGGAATGGATCCTGATCGTGTTTCAGGATGATTCAGCTGGGGGAGTGACTGATTCACCTGAAGGCTGTGCTGCCATTCCAAGGGACCTTGAGGGGCTGGGTGGAGAGAAAGCCAAGGAGGTCCAGTGGGGGTGACCCACTGGAGAGCAGCTCTGCAGAGAAGGACCTGGGGGTCCTGGTGGGTGACAAACTGTCCCTTGAGCCAGCAGAGTGTCCTGGGGCTGGGGGAACAATGGGATCCTGGGGGGCATTGGGGAGAGTGTGGCCAGCAGAGCAGGGGGTGATCCTGGCCCTCTGCTCAGTCATGGTGAGGTACATCTGGGGTGCTGTGTCCACTTCTGGGACAAGAGGGACAAGGAGCTGCTGGAGAGGGTCCAGCAGAGGCCCCAAAGATGATTTGGGGTCTGGAGCATCTCTGTGATGAGGAGAGACCATGGGAGCTGGGCTTGGTTAGTCCAGAGAAGACTGTGAGTGTTGGATGTTTGGGGTTTTTTAACAACAACAAAAAAAAGACTATAAAATGAGACAGTATAAAGTCATAAAACTCAGAAGTTATATTCGACAATATGGAGGACAGATGTACATGTCAACCCTGCTTGATACAAACAAAACAGCTCCAGCTCCAGAGCTGTGACAAGCAGCCTGGTCATTTAGTGCAGCTGACTTTGAGAATGTTCAGCTGTCAGAGCACACAAGTGCCCGTTGAACTCCTCCACTCGCTGCTTGTTTTCGATGTGCTCTTCAGGACCCGCTCCACTCGTCGCTTCTCCTGCATCTTCTCGAAGGCCACCTGCGCCAGGGTCTGCTTGTGCAGCCTTGTGCACTTCTCCTGCTGCTGCTTCTTCCCGCTCGTGATCTGCTCCAGGATCTGGGCCTTGTCTTTCACCTTCGTCTCCCGCTTGCCGGCCCCCAGGGCGCCCCCGCTGCCCTTCAGCCGCAGGGGACCGCGCTCCATGATTTTTCTCAAACTTTATACAGTCCCAAACCCATAGAAATCCATCGGTTTAATGTTCATTGCTCCCAACTTGGCGCAGTTCTTAGTATTTGGTTTCCTATTGGATAGGGATTTCTTCGCCTCTGATGTTAATTAGGTCTTCAGCCCCGGATTTCCTTATCTGCCTTTTCCGGGCCAGGTGTCTCCAGCCATGCCGGGGGCAGGTCTGGAGTAGGTGTCGTTTGATGTTTGCTGATGTTTCGCCAATGGCCCTTGATGGCCGTTATCTCTCGGGTATCTCTTGTGCTGCTCTCAGCCTGCTGAGATGCTACACTCATCAGGCCTCACCTGGTGGAAAAATGCTTTAGAAAGAAACTTCAGTTCCCTTCCCCCGGGGCAAAGGCGAACAAACGTGACTACAATTAGAAAATAAATATTTTAAACTTAGTATATTTTCCAACAAGAGGGGATTTCACTAATCCACATAGATATCTCCAACGTGAGTGCCAGACTCCTTTCAGTGGTGCAATGGCCTTAAACTAAACCACAAGAAGTCCCACCTCACCATGGGGAAAGAACTTCTTTACACTGAGGGTGGCAGAGCACTGAACAGCTGCCCAGGGAGGCGGCGGAGTCTCCCTCTCTGGAGACATTCCCAGCCCACCTGCTCCAGGTGACCCTGGAGGTCGGCCTGGTCGATCTCCAGAGCTCCCTTCCAGCCCCATTCGGGATCCAGGGGCTGAGGAGAGGCCGCGCCGCGCCCCCGCCATGAGGCGGCCGCGCTGTTCCCATGGCAACGGGCGCGGGACGATGGCGTCACTTCCGGCCGGGGCGGGGCCAGCGCCGCCCCCGCCTGGGAGGCCGCAACGGCCGCGGGGCCTCGGGCAGCGCCGAGCGGGGCCAGGGGGCCGGGAGAATGTGCAGGTACCGGGCACGGGCGGGCACACGGGCCGGGGGCGTGTGTGGGGACACCGCCGCGGCGGGGGGAGCCTGCAGGGATCGGGCTCCAGCGGCGGGGCCGTCAGTGTGTGTTGGTGGGGGTCCCACAGCGCGGTCAGAGGGACGGGAGGCCCCGGCACTCGGAGGAGGCCGCGCTGGTCAGTGTGGTGGGGACGCAGTGGTCAGTCTGTGTTTGTGGGGGCCCGCGCTGGTCAGTGTGGTGGGGACGCAGTGGTCAGTCCGTGGTTGTGGGGGGCCCTCCCAGCGGGCAGCGGGAGGTGAAAGGTCCCCGCTGGTCAGTGGAGGGGGAGCCCGGTCGGTGTAAGACCCCCCCAGCAGGCGGGAGAGGCTCACGGCGGGCGGCGTGTCCCACAGCAGGCGGTGGGGGCATGGGGAGACCCACGCGGTCAGTGTGTGCTCATGGGGGTCCGTCACTACTCGGGGGTGGTCTCCAGGAGGTCAGTGCGGGGGTCGGGGGGGCTTACACGGGTCCAGTGGGGCTGTGCGGGACACACGCAAAGTGATCAGGGAGGGGTCCCACTGTTCAGTTTGGAGGGATCCCTCGGCGGTCAGTCAGGGGATGGAGGCCCACACGGGTCAGTGTGAGTGGGGGGGTGTCTCCGTGCTTGTCAGCATTGGGAGGGCCACAATGGACAGTGCGGGGAGAACTCACTGGTCAGTGGTGGGGGTGCCACACGGGTGAGTTGGCGGGGAGGGGTCAGTGGTGGGAGGGAGGCCCACAGCAGGCAGTGGGGTAAAGCGTGTGTGCAGTCAGTGTGTGTGTGGCTCCCATGCCTGTCAGGGGAGGGGGGAGCACACACCAGTCAGTGCTGGGGGGCCCCACAGAGGTCAGGGTACAGCATGGATCCCTCTCTGTGGCTGTGGGTGGGTGTGGGGTCAGTGTGTGTGCGGTGGGTCGGGCCCCCACAGCAGGCGTGGGGCGAGGGCAGGGGCCGGGCGGGGCTGCCCAGCCACGGCGGGGTGTCCCCAGCTGCTGCCTGGCTTTGTCCCAACGTATGCGAGACATACCACACGAGTGTGACACACGATGTCAGCGGCCTGTAGTGCCACCTACCTGAAGGGCAGGTGTGCGGCCACTGGACTCCCCGATCTGCCCCGGGAGCGCTGATCCACTGGCACTCGGGGGATCCACTGGCTGGTCCCACTGGTACTCGGGGGATCCACTGGCTGGTCCCAGTGGCACTCGGGGTGCAAACCTGGGAGGATCAGGGCTTCCACATGCCAGGTGTGGCACCGGCCCCGGCCCTGCTGTGGATGGACACGGGCCCGAGAGGGCCTGGCTCTCACCGGGGCACAGGGTATCCCTTCACTCCCAGTATTTTGGCATATTTCAGTGCCATATCTCAGCTTCAGTGCCATATCCCTCTTCCACCCTTTCCTCCCCTTTCCCAGCCCTTCGGAAGCAGATGGAGCGAATTCCTCGGGGTGTGGGCTGGTTTGACATTCCTCAGCTCAAGCCTGTGCCCAAACTTGCAGAAAATAGTTGCTGCTTTTTTTTTTTTTTTTTCCCTCTCTTTCCCCCTTTCTCTCCCCTTTCCCCTTTTTCCTCGGGAGCTCGGCACTCCCGCACGCCTGTGCCGGCACCTAGGTGGCCCCGGGGGAGCCATGTCCTTTGTCCCAGCAGCCGTGTGGCTGCTGTGGGGGTGGTGTGTGTGTGAGCCTGCGCTCGTCCTCGCCCCCTCCGCGTGGGCTGCCGCGGGGGCTGGCGAATGTGGCAGGAGCTTTGATTTGGGGGGGGGCTGCGTGGGCTCGGTGGGGACTGCGAGCTGCAGAGGTGCTCGAGGCGGGGGACACTGGGGGGAGCACGTTTGTCCCCGGCCGTGGGTCACCGAGGGGACAGAGCCCTCAGAGCCCTCACCCTGCCCGCAGGCCCCCGCAGCCGCCGGACGGACAGATGGGCACCGCAGCCCCGCCGCACGCCCCGGCCCGCGCTGCACGGCCGGCGCCAGCCGAGCCCAGGGCCAGCTGAGGACTGGGCGTCTCCGGGCCGGCGTCGTTCCCGGCCTCTGTCCGATTCGGATCCTCCCTCGCCCCGGGCGCCTCCCGCCTCGCCGCCGTCATGAACGGGCTGTCGATCAGCCAACTCTGCTGCCTCTTCTGCTGCCCGCCCTGCCCCAGCCGCATCGCTGCCAAGCTGGCCTTCCTGCCCCCGGAGCCCACCTACGCCGTGGTGCCCGAGCCCGAGCCCGTGGGCAGCACGGGCTCCCTGCGAGGCGCCGCGGGCCGCTGGAAGCTGCACTTGAAGGACCGGGCAGATTTCCAGTACTCCCAGCGGGAGCTGGACAACATCGAGGTGTTTGTCACCAAGAGCAGCCGGGGGAACCGCGTCGGCTGCATGTACGTCCGCTGCGTGCCCGGCGCCAGGTGAGTCAGCCGTGGGTGTGCCAACTGGGGCTCTGCTGGGCTGGGGCCACGCTGGGGGCTCCTGTCCCCTCCTCTCCCTCGGCTGAGCGTCGCTGGAGTAGCTGGCCCTGCCCCAGGGCTCTGGAGGCATCCGGTGGGACGGGCGAGCTGGGCTCCCAGGACCGGTCTGGCTTGTGGCCGCACTGCCAGTGGGGTTAAAGCAGGAGCAGAGAGGCAGAGCCAGAGGCTGCAGGGATGTGGGGATTCCCCAGGCTGTCTCACAATCCCCCAGTGTCACTGGCAGTGATGCAATGCTCCAGTTGTCTGCACAGAGCTTGGTTCTCAGGGAGCACCAGGGTGGCTGTACCAGCTGCTTCTCCCTGTCCCCGGCCCTGTGCTGACCATGGGGATGGACAACATCCTGTGCCAGTCAAGAGAGCCTGGTTTAATCAAAATCACAGGGACACTTAATTCCTCAAGGAAAAAAAGTGATGGGAGGGGTTTGGTCACTCCTGTGGGTCTGTGAACTGGGAAACTGGAGAGAGGCAGCCTAGAGTGTGAGATGGAGACCCCCTCGGGCTGCCAGTGTCTGAGCAGGAGGAGACAGGAGGGGACTTGGCAGCTGCTCCCCAAGCAGTGGCACAGTTTGGGGGTTCAGGTGCAGAGGGAGGCCAGGTCACCCCAGCTGACCCCATTCCTGTATCCTTCCAGGAACAGCAAGTCCTCAAAGAGCAGCATCACAGGCTGTAGGGCTGGAGGGGAGAACCGGGGCTGGGGGGAGCCAGACCTCCCAAACCGTGGGATATCAGGTGCTGCTGGCAGTCTGACCTCCCACAGCTCATCCTGTCACTGACTTCCAGCTGGGGCTTTCTGGCCATCCAGGCCAGGATTGAGGCTCAGCCTGGCCACAGACCCCTTGGACCAGCTGCAGGGGCTCAGCAGGGAGTGGGTCCTGCTCCTTCCCTCTGGCAGAAAGGAGCCAAGCTCCCATCAATCTGCTATTAGCGTTTTTATGATTAACATTGTTTTTCTCCTTATGGTGGAAATTTCTTGTGCCTTGTCACTCCCACAATTCACTTCTTTCTCAGCATCTGGTGTCTTGCCAGGCTCAGGAGAGAAAAAACCCGCTGTCAGAATTCTTACTTGAAATCCCCATTGGGCAAACGGCCCCAAATCCTGAGCTTTTTACCAAAAATAGACTGAAAAACTTGAGCAGAATCAGCATCCTGCCTGTTCCCTCTTGGAGCAAGCCCCTGGCTCTGGCAGCAGAAGGGTCTGGGTGTCCCTGGGGGTGTCACGAGGACCTTCCTTGCTGACTAGAGGGGTGCTGGCCCTTTGTGTCCCGGGGTTTGGTTGTTGGCCTCCGAGGCTGACATCCAGGGATATCCGCGCCAGAGCCCAGGATTAACGTTCTGTACCCGTGTCCCAGGTACACGGTGCTCTTCTCCCATGGCAACGCTGTGGACCTGGGGCAGATGAGCAGCTTTTACATCGGGCTGGGCACTCGCATCAACTGCAACATCTTCTCCTACGACTACTCGGGCTACGGCGTGAGCACGGGCAAGCCCTCGGAGCGCAACCTCTACTCTGACATCGACGCTGCGTGGCAGGCGCTGCGCACACGGTGAGCGGGGCAGGGAGCACGGCCCTGCTGCCCTCAGGAAAACCCTGTGCTCCAGCAGTCTGGAAAACAGGAAATCTCCCACAAGGGGAACCCTTGAGACCGGAAGGGGTTGTTGGGAAACTGTAGAGGGAGCAGCTGGGTGATCCAAGGGGCAGGGATGCTGCGGGGCATGACCTTGGCACAGGCTGTGCTTCCTGGCTCTCTGTGCCAGGCTCAGCTCTGGTTCCCCTGTCAGCTTTGGGGTGCCTTCCTGTGCCAGGCTCTGCCTCCTCTTCCTCAGGCCTGGCTCACAGTGTGACCCAGAGCTGGGGCTGCCCCACACGGCTGCAGTCCAGGGTCTGTGGACACCCTATAACCCTTACCTGGTGAGGGAAAGCCTTGACAACCCCCAGAACTTACCTGGCAGCTCAGCCCTGGCTACTCCCTGGTCCTTTTAGAGCACAGGGAACTGCCCTGGGCCCAGCCCTGAGGAGCTGGAGGAAGGTCGGGGATGGTCAGGAGGACAGACTCCGGACCCTGCCAGGAGCCTTGTGGGTGCCATGACCAGAGCAGTGTAACCCCTGAGCTGTATCTCCTGACAATGTGCCTGGACTCTGACCTGCCCTGTCCTCTGCCAGGTACGGGATCAGCCCAGAGAACATCATTCTGTATGGACAGAGCATTGGCACAGTGCCCACGGTTGACCTGGCCTCCCGCTATGAGTGTGCTGCCATCGTGCTGCACTCCCCGCTCACCTCCGGCATGCGCGTCGCCTTCCCTGACACCAAGAAGACCTACTGGTTTGATGCCTTCCCCAAGTGAGTGCCCTGGGCATGGGGGGTTTGGAGGGGCCAGACCAGCTGTGGTCACAGCCAGGGGACATGTGACATGTGGGCCATTTTTCGTGATAGGTTTAAACATCCCCTTTGGCATCTTCTTGCCCTGTATTTGGTGCCCTCTGGGAGTTGTAGCCCTCCTTGGGGTCGCCGTGCCCCCCTCCTGAGGGCTGTGCCGTGTCTGTACCCCAGTCCCCTGTGGCATCACCTCCTGGTCACCCTGTCCCAGTGACTTTGCCAGCTTTGGGGCTGTGCCACTGTCCCCTTGTCAGGTGTCACAAACCCTGGGTGTCCTTGGGAGCCCTCTGTCTCCCAAGAGTAATTCTTTGGGGATTTTCCTGCTCTTCAGATGGCTGGAGCAGTGCTGAGAGGACGAGCTCTTCCTTTGCCTCTCCCTTTCAGCCAGGCCAGTGGGGCCCAGGGGACAGTCCGTGAGCTGGAATCTGTGGCTGGGAGCCACCAGCCCACACTCTGCATCCTGATGGCCTCACATGGCCTTTGGGACTGGGCTGGGACCAGCCATGCTTCCCTTCCTCAGAGCCCATCAGGGCTGATCCTGACAGGGAAGGGCTGTCCTGCAGCAGTTCCCATCCACCCTGCCGAGGTCCCACGGGGATGTTGTCACTGCTGTCTGCTCCTTGTCTGTCACACCGGGGCAGATGCTTTCCTTGGCAGAAACTCTGTGTCCCTCCCTGTCCCTGTGCNATTTTCCTGCTCTTCAGATGGCTGGAGCAGTGCTGAGAGGACGAGCTCTTCCTTTGCCTCTCCCTTTCAGCCAGGCCAGTGGGGCCCAGGGGACAGTCCGTGAGCTGGAATCTGTGGCTGGGAGCCACCAGCCCACACTCTGCATCCTGATGGCCTCACATGGCCTTTGGGACTGGGCTGGGACCAGCCATGCTTCCCTTCCTCAGAGCCCATCAGGGCTGATCCTGACAGGGAAGGGCTGTCCTGCAGCAGTTCCCATCCACCCTGCCGAGGTCCCACGGGGATGTTGTCACTGCTGTCTGCTCGTCTGTCACACCGGGGCAGATCCTTTCCTTGGCAGAAACTCTGTGTCCCTCCCTGTCCCTGTGCTCTGCCACGATCAAAGAGCATTTCCTGGTCCCTCTCCCAGGGGATGTTTTGGGGGGCAGGAGGGGTGGAAATGTCTCATTCCCTGTGCTTAACCCCCTCTCTTCTCTCTTCCCCATCCACCCTCTTGCAGCATTGAGAAGATCTCCAAAATCACCTCTCCTGTCCTCATCATCCACGGCACGGAGGATGAAGTCATCGACTTCTCGCANCGGGGCAGGGAGCACGGCCCTGCTGCCCTCAGGAAAACCCTGTGCTCCAGCAGTCTGGAAAACAGGAAATCTCCCACAAGGGGAACCCTTGAGACCGGAAGGGGTTGTTGGGAAACTGTAGAGGGAGCAGCTGGGTGATCCAAGGGGCAGGGATGCTGCGGGGCATGACCTTGGCACAGGCTGTGCTTCCTGGCTCTCTGTGCCAGGCTCAGCTCTGGTTCCCCTGTCAGCTTTGGGGTGCCTTCCTGTGCCAGGCTCTGCCTCCTCTTCCTCAGGCCTGGCTCACAGTGTGACCCAGAGCTGGGGCTGCCCCACACGGCTGCAGTCCAGGGTCTGTGGACACCCTATAACCCTTACCTGGTGAGGGAAAGCCTTGACAACCCCCAGAACTTACCTGGCAGCTCAGCCCTGGCTACTCCCTGGTCCTTTTAGAGCACAGGGAACTGCCCTGGGCCCAGCCCTGAGGAGCTGGAGGAAGGTCGGGGATGGTCAGGAGGACAGACTCCGGACCCTGCCAGGAGCCTTGTGGGTGCCATGACCATAGCAGTGTAACCCCTGAGCTGTATCTCCTGACAATGTGCCTGGACTCTGACCTGCCCTGTCCTCTGCCAGGTACGGGATCAGCCCAGAGAACATCATTCTGTATGGACAGAGCATTGGCACAGTGCCCACGGTTGACCTGGCCTCCCGCTATGAGTGTGCTGCCATCGTGCTGCACTCCCCGCTCACCTCCGGCATGCGCGTCGCCTTCCCTGACACCAAGAAGACCTACTGGTTTGATGCCTTCCCCAAGTGAGTGCCCTGGGCATGGGGGGTTTGGAGGGGCCAGACCAGCTGTGGTCACAGCCAGGGGACATGTGACATGTGGGCCATTTTTCGTGATAGGTTTAAACATCCCCTTTGGCATCTTCTTGCCCTGTATTTGGTGCCCTCTGGGAGTTGTAGCCCTCCTTGGGGTCGCCGTGCCCCCCTCCTGAGGGCTGTGCCGTGTCTGTACCCCAGTCCCCTGTGGCATCACCTCCTGGTCACCCTGTCCCAGTGACTTTGCCAGCTTTGGGGCTGTGCCACTGTCCCCTTGTCAGGTGTCACAAACCCTGGGTGTCCTTGGGAGCCCTCTGTCTCCCAAGAGTAATTCTTTGGGGATTTTCCTGCTCTTCAGATGGCTGGAGCAGTGCTGAGAGGACGAGCTCTTCCTTTGCCTCTCCCTTTCAGCCAGGCCAGTGGGGCCCAGGGGACAGTCCGTGAGCTGGAATCTGTGGCTGGGAGCCACCAGCCCACACTCTGCATCCTGATGGCCTCACATGGCCTTTGGGACTGGGCTGGGACCAGCCATGCTTCCCTTCCTCAGAGCCCATCAGGGCTGATCCTGACAGGGAAGGGCTGTCCTGCAGCAGTTCCCATCCACCCTGCCGAGGTCCCACGGGGATGTTGTCACTGCTGTCTGCTCGTCTGTCACACCGGGGCAGATCCTTTCCTTGGCAGAAACTCTGTGTCCCTCCCTGTCCCTGTGCTCTGCCACGATCAAAGAGCATTTCCTGGTCCCTCTCCCAGGGGATGTTTTGGGGGGCAGGAGGGGTGGAAATGTCTCATTCCCTGTGCTTAACCCCCTCTCTTCTCTCTTCCCCATCCACCCTCTTGCAGCATTGAGAAGATCTCCAAAATCACCTCTCCTGTCCTCATCATCCATGGCACGGAGGATGAAGTCATCGACTTCTCGCACGGCCTGGCGCTGTTTGAGCGCTGCCCCAAGGCCGTGGAGCCGCTGTGGGTGGACGGGGCCGGGCACAATGACATTGAACTCTACAGCCAGTACCTCGAGCGCCTTCGGAAATTCATCTCCCAGGAACTGGCCAGCCAACGCAACTAGCCAGGGGAACGAGCAGGGGGGTTCTGCTTGTTTCTCCAGTTCTCCCAGTAGCTCTCCCTAGTCCCTGCTGCTGGAGTTGTAATGAGTTTGTTCAGCCTCAGCTCCAGGCTCAGGAGAGGGCGGGAGGCCCTGGAATGGACGGTGTTTGCTCTCAGACATGAGCACAGCTCTCCTCCCTGCTGGTGCCAGCCCCGGCGCTGCTGGCACCACCGGCCTGGCTGGCCAGAGACGGCAGCTCCCTCCTTCCCCCTTCCCAGAGACATGAGCCCACCCTCCGATGGTGGATCCTTGGCTTCAGACATGTCCCCGTCTCCTCTCCTGAACCGGCGAAGTCCCGAGTCCCTCCCGGCCGCTCTGCTGCTCTCACCATAGCAATAAGGCGAGTTGGAGAGGGGCTGGGGCCCCGGCCCCTCCCCGCTGTCCCTGCGGGTGGGACAGAGGAGGTGGCAGTTCCTGCTCTCCATGGAGCTTTCCCGGGACCAGCACTGGCGGTGCCCGGCGTTCACCCCGTGGCTGGGGCAGAGCCGTGTCCCCACGGGGACTATGGGGATGCATGGAGGAGGTGCCCCCCTGCCCCACACCTCCTCCAGTCTGGCGCTGCTCAGCCTTCCCAGAGCACTCCTGGTGTTCAGGTCACCCCTGGAAAACCTCCTCTGGACCACTCGCCCGGGGAACGGGGTGAGGGAACCAGGCAGCGAATAAAGAGCAGAGGTTTAATGTTTCACCCGTGTGTGCCCTTTCCCTGGGTCCCCCTGGGGGCTCCTGCCCCAGGGTGTCTGGACCCTTGACCTTCTCCCTGTTCAACGCCTTCCCTGGATTGCCCTTGGCCAGATTCCCAGTGCCTGTCACCCTCCTCTGGGGGACAGGGCAGCCCCAAGGTGCCAGCGGGAACGGGGAAGATCCCTTGGCCCCTGGGACCAGGCTGCAAAGGTCTGTGTGTCCAGTGGGACTTGGGGACAACAGGAACCCATTCCCCCATCCTGTGTCATTAGGGGATCCCATGGGATCACGGGTGCAGAGGTGGAGGATGACCTCAGCCTTCCAGGAGTTGTGGGGGGCCGGGTGTGCCACAGGGGAAGGGGGAGATCCCCATGGCCTGCTATGTACCAGGGCTAGCACAGCAAGGGACACAGGGTGGTGTTGGGGTACATGGGATGGTTCTGGGGTGAGCAAACCTTACTTTTGACCTGCTCCATGCCCAGTTCTGACCAGAGCTGTGTGGAGACCTCAGTGATTCTGAGGGTGCACTGGCCATGGGGGCAGGTGCAGGGGTGTCCCATGGAGTCCTCCCACCAGCACATGGGAAATTTGCCCCAGGGAAAGGCAGAGGCTCAGGCCTCTTTTGGCACAGTGCCTGCTCTTACAGCCCTGGGATGAGCTGTTTGTGTGTTTTCCTGCCCCTGGGACATCCCTGGCCCCAACCCAAAGCAAAACACTGCTCTGCCCTTCCCCTCCCTGTCCCTGTCCTCCCGGTGTCCCCGACACAAGGGCCCGCCAGGCTCATGTGAGGAGGGATTTAATCTCCTTAGGGGCTCAGGGGCCAGGCGGGGGGGCCTCACTGCACCCCCACGCTCCGAGCACTCCAATGCACCCATTGTTTGGGACTGGGAGCTGGGGGGGTACAGAACCCCCTGCTCCCCACACATCCCTCATTTCCCCCAGGACCAGAGCAGGGTGTTCCAGAGGAGAAGAGATGATCCTGCCTTGGTGCTGGGGCTGTGCAGGAGCTGGAAGAGGACGTGGATTGGCTCTGGGGGGAGCCCTCATTCTTTTCCAGGGGGATTTTGGGGTCCAGAAGCTGGGATGTCTGGCTTCTCCCTGCACATCCCCCAATCCTTCCTTCCCCATCCCTCTGGCAGCAGTGGCCAGGAGGTTTGGGAGCCTTGGGCTCCCATGTGTGTGGGAAGCCAAAGCCACCCAGCCTGCCTCCCTCTGGCCCCACTGTCCCAGGGCTCCCTAATCCTGGCACAGAGACTTTCTGTGTGCACCCCGGGTATTTTTATCCTCTTACTGCTGCCTGTTTCCTGTTGAGCTGCAGATGCTTTGAGGCAGCTCTGCCTTGCCAGCAGGATGGCTCAGAGCTCGTTGGGTTTGGGGGGATGTTAAGGTGGCTCAAGGCTGTATTTCCTGTGTCTCAGTTAAAACTAAGGCAAAGGTCAGTAAAGTTCAGCCTGACCCCCAAAGTCTAGAGCCAGGTTAGGAATATGGGAGTCTATGGGGATGGACATTTGCTGGGTACCACCTCCATGGTGGGGAGCCCTGACTGGGATCAGGGATCAGGGCTTTGGTTGTGGCTCTGTCACTGCTCCTGGCCCAGGATGGAGGCTCCATCCTCACTCAGCAGCTGGAGTGAGGAGGGACAGAGGAGCACTCACCCCTAAAAGAGCTGCAGGGGCCTCAGAGAGCGTTCACTGGGGGTCCTGGGCACAGGAACCTGGGGCCAAGCTGGGCCACAAGCCACTGGGACAGCACCTCTGTCCACTTTGGGACTACACTTCTGTCCCTTCCACTGGTGCTGCAGTTTGGGGTGAAGGGAGGGCACTGGCTGGGGGACAGGCCTGGAAGGTTTTGGTACCTGGAGAGGGACTCCAGTGTCCTTTCCCCAGAGGGGACAGGCAAAGCCAAGGCCTTGAGTGTCCCCAAAGTCCCTCCTGCAGCTAGAGCAGAGCAGGGTCAGGGCAGGTTTGAAGCCCCCAGCCAGGGGGGCCCAGGCTGGGCATGGGGGATGTTGGGTGCCCGGCCAAGAGGGGTTTAAGTCTCATTTGGGGCATAAATGAGGCTTTTGATGGCCAGGGCCTGTGTGCCACAGTCATGAGACCTTGTTCAGAGGCCGAGCTCAGTCATGGGATCCAGGAAACTGAATTAAAGCATCTTAAGGAGCTTTTTTCCAAGCTCTGCTCCACTTTTCCACGTGCTTGTCATATGAACAAAGACGGTATAAAAGGGCAGAGGGGAAGGTGGTCGGGCTGGGAGAGGGGACGGCATTGGAAAAGGGACGCCAGGGTGAGGGCACAGCACGGAGCTGGCTGAGGTGGAGGGAAGGAGACAGGAAAGGACAAGGAGAGGGGAGGATGCGTTGGCTCTGCCCTGACTGGTGAGTGAGGCAGAGGCCTTGGGGACAGCAGGGACAGTGGGGACAGGAACAGGGGCAGATCTGGGGGAGCAGAGCTTGCATCCCCACTCCCCGAGCAGCGCAGAGCTGTGAGAGCCCGACGTGCCCACGGCTGCACCGCGACACCGGCGGCACCTCCCTGCTGAGACACGGTGAGGGGGGCACGGGGGGCAGGGGCACCCACAGCCCTGGGGACACCCAGAACCCTGAGGGGACACCCACCACCCTGGGGACACCCAGAACCCTGAGGGGACACCCACCACCCTGGGGACACCCAGAACCCTGAGGGGACACCCACCACCCTGGGGACACCCAGAACCCTGAGGGGACACCCACCACCCTGGGGACACCCAGAACCCTGAGGGGACACCCACCACCCTGGGGACACCCAGAACCCTGAGGGGACACCCACCACCCTGGGGACTCCCAGAACCCTGAGGCAGCACCCACAACCTTGTGGGGGGGCACCCAGAACTCCTGAATGACACCCAGACCCCAAAGGGGCACCCAGCCCCGCACTGCTGGCTGGCACTGGGGACAGGGTTGGCAGGTGGCCGTCCCTGAGGGTCCCCGAGCTGCATTGGGACCCTGGGCCTGGGTGGGAAACTATGGGATGGTCCCACCCCACTCTGCCTGTGCACATCCATGTGCTCACAGCACACATGTGTACATACACGCAAGTGTACACATGAACAGGTGAGCACATGCATATGTATTCACACACACACACACGAGTGTGCACAGCCCTGCAGAGACCTGCACACACACACAGGTGCTACAGACACACACAGATGTGTACTCACACACTCAGATGTGGGATCCCTCAACTCCTCGGCATTTCCCAATTCCCCACACACACCCCTGAGCAGCCCCACACCCCTTCTGGCCCCTCTCCTCACCCTTGGGTTCCACACGCAGTCCCTGCACCCACCGGCCCCACTGGCACCTCACACTTGCCACGTCCCAAACCACCCCCAGGGCCCGCAGCATTGCCAGGGCTGTGGCTGTCACCAGGGAGAGCCATGGGCTGGTTTTCACCTCCTGGAGATGTGGGGCAGGCTGAGAATCTCCAGCTCCCTCTGATCCCCTAGCTCCCCTGGCTCCACAGGATCCCCCAGGGTGCCCCAGCTGCCATAGGATCCCTCAGCTTCCTGGGATTACCCCGGATCCCTCAACTCCTCGGCATTTCCCAATTCCCCAGAATGCCCCAGACCCCTCAGCTGGATCCTCCAGCTCCCCAGGCTCCTTGCTCTCCCCTCACGTCTCTCCTCTGTCCACAGGAGCTCTCCGAGGAGCGTGGGGCCGGGCCCGCTGCCCCCTGTGAGCTTCCCTTTGTCATCCTATGCCTGAGCGATGCCTGGAGGCTGGGACGGCCAAGGGAGGCCCACGGGCTGCCACAGCCCCGCGATGACAGCGCCTGGACAGCACCTCTGGGACCATGCTCCGGGGCTGGGACTGAAATGTCCCCTTGGAGGGCCAGAGCATCCCCGTGGGGGGCTGGGAGCAGCCCCTTCATGGCACAAGCATTGTCCTGTAGGGGCCAGAGCATCCCTTTAGGACACCAGGAACATCCTGGGGGGACGAAAATATCACAGAGGGACCAGAACATCCTGGATGCATCCCCTTCATGTACCAGCAGCACCTGTGAGGACCTGGAGCATCCCCTTGGGAAGGCAAAGCATCCCTTTGGGGTGCCAGGAGAACTGTGGGGAGCTGGAAACGCCCGTGGGGAGCTGCAGCATCCCCCAGGGTGGTTGGTACCCCATGGGCTGGGGCTGGCAGCAGCCAGGCCATTGACCCAGGATATGGATGGGATTATGGGGTGTCATGGAGACCCCCTGTCTGGGGAGGAACTCCCAAGGGGGGCATGGACCATGGGGTGTTAAATGTAGGGTGGTACCAGGATGGGGTACTGGGAGTACTGGGAGTGATGTCACCATCCTGATCAGCCCATTCCTGTGAAGGTGTGACCCCATGTGAGGATGTTCTGGCAGCTCCAGGGAAGGCTCTGTTCTCCCAACTCTGCTCCCTTCTCCAGCTTCACAATCCCCACCCAGCACCTCGTGCTGAGGCTGTGCCGGGACAATGGAAAACTTCCCATGTGGATGCAGAGAAAATCTCCCCCTGATGGGGAGCAGAAACTCATCCTGGGGTGCTCAGGTGGGGTGATGCAGAACAAGGAGCAGGGAGTGGGGGGAGGCTCTGGTCATACCAGCATCTCCAGCTGGTTTCCATTTTTTTGGGCTCTTCTCCCAAAACTTGATGCCATTGGCTCAGCTGGGGGTTCATGGCAGGGCAGGGATCAGCTGGGGGGACAGGGCTGGAGGGTGGGGATGAGGTTCCAGGGAGACTCCCAAGCCCCAGAGCTGGATCTGACCTCTGTTCAGGGCAGTGAACCAGGAGCATTTCCCTTGGCAGCCCTGGAGCCACGTTCCTGGGTCACACCCTCATGGTCCTGCATGTGTGGGGGACACCCAGCAAGGCGTGAGGTCACCCTGGCACCAGGGCACCTCTCGGTGTCACTGTCACCCAGCACACTGTGCTGTCTCCCTGTCACTGGGGACAGGTCCCTGTGTCCCCCAGAAGCAGGAAGGGCTGTGGTGTGGCAGGGATGACTCCAGCCCCGATGCAGTGACATCCCCCTGCCTGGCTCTCCTGGGGAGCTGAGGGCCAAACCCTTGTCCCCCTGTCCCTGCAGGGACTGAAGCCAGGGACAGCCCCACCCTGCGCCCACCCCTGCCCCAGCTTGTCCCCCTCCTCAACTGAAATCAGGGGCTTTGGCTGTGGGACATGGGGAGCAGTGGGGTTGGGGACCCCTCACTGCTCTGCAGAGGGTCAGGAGCTCTGAGGGGCTGAGGTCAGTTTTGGGGGTCCCTCAGTCAGTCAAGGAAGCTGGGGGGGTTTAGGTCCTGAGCAGGGTTGGAGGGACTCCTGTGGAGTGCTGAGCAGGATGGGGGAATTTGGGGGTTGCTGCTTCCCAGAGGAGCTGCCTCTGTGTGCAGAGGAACCCTCAGGATTTCCCCCTGGGAGCTGAGTGGGAATCCCAGTTAACTGGGCTTGGGTGAAGAGGCAAAAGCAAGACCAGCATCCATTTTGGGAAGGTTTCCCATGTGGGGTCCTTCAGGTCTGGGCAGAAACAAGTATTTTATTTTATTACTTATTTGATTTGATTTTGCTGGTTTCTGAGTTGAGGAAGCACAGGATGAGGATTACAAGGCAGGGAAATACCCCGTGTGTCTGTGCTTTTGTTTATGTATGTGTCTTTCTTGAAGCTTCTCTGTTACAGCTGAAGTTCTATAAAATAGATTTAACCAAACCATAAAAATAAAACCACTCTGTTTTTGTGGGGGAAAGATGAGTTTGTTCTCCCATGCCTGGTGGGAGAGGGGAACTGGCTGGGGAGGTGTGGGTGGGGATCTCAGCACAGCCCTGTCCCAGTACCTGTAAAGCACCTTGTGCCAGGACCAGGTTTCTGCTGGAGGGAAGGCAACTTATCTCCTGGGGTTTCCTGCTTTTTGGAAGCTTTTTATGGATTATTCAGGTGTCCCAGGGTCACCAGCTGCTAGTTCTGCTCAGTGTTGCGTTACTCTCCTGGCATTCTCTTCTCCTGGACTGCTGGGATGCCATGGGAGTGATAGGCAGGAGGGAGGCAGCAGCATGTGCCCAATTTGGAAAAGTGGAGTTTTTTTTTTCACTTAAGACTATTACAAAACACAACTTTTGCAATCTTTCCCTTGTCCTTCCCTTTGGTCAAGGCCAACTCCTCCTTGTGCACCTTTCTCTGCATCACCCAGTTATTCCTGCCATTGCCCTTGAGCTTCCCATCTCTCCTTGCACAAGTGGCGAGGCTCCCCTGGATCATCCTGTCTCCCCAGGCTGGGGTATCTGGTTCCACTCCATGAGTTTTCTCCTCGGAGGGCTTGGTCCTTGCTGGCCCCAGAAGGGCCTCATGTGCTGGAGGTGGAGTCTCCCTGCTCTGAACACCCAAGGCAGGGGCAGAGCCAGGTGATTCCCAGGAGCTGTGGATGCCCCTCACCTGGCTGATCCCATCAGGGCCAGCTCTGAGTCCCTGCTATGGTGCAGGCTCAGCTCAATCAAAGTGCTGTTACCGTGTGCCTCAGTTTCCCTACTGGTAAATGCAGGGGTGGTGACTGTCTGGAGCAAGGAGGAGGCTGGGCCCTCATGGGATGTGAAACCAGTTCTTGGCCTGGGCTCAGCCTCGGGGCCACTGCCCAAACCCATCCAGGGTCCTGCTGCTCTCCAGGAGCTGCTTTGAGGTGGTCCATGCTGGGGTGGATGGGCTGTGCTGGGGCTGCTGGTCCATGATAGTCCATGCTGGGACACGCTGAAGCAGTGGGGTGTACTGAGACCGGGGCAGTGATCCGTGCTGGGGAGGTGGTCCATGCTGGGAATGATCCATGCTGGAGCCGGTGGTCCATGGTGGTCCATGCTGGGAAGACTGGAATGTGCTGGGGCAGTGGCCCATGCTGGGATCTGCAGGCTCTGCTGGTGTGGTCCATGGTGCTCCACCGTGGGCTGTACTGAGGATGCTGGGCTGATGTGCCACAGAGCAAGGAACCCGTGACCGTCACTGTGCCCACAGCCGGGGGACTCCGGGGATGCTCGGCAGCAGGAGGAGGCGGCTCCAGCCCTGAGGCAGCACCCCCAGCCCCTGTGACTCCCCTCGCTATGGGGCTGCGCCAAACCCGGCCAAGCCTGGGTCACAGAATCCTGGAACATCCTGAGCTGCGAGGGACCCACAGGGATCATGGAGTCCAACTCCTGGCCCTGCACACACCCCAACAATCCCTTCCTGCGCATCCCTGAGAGCGCTGGTTCTGAATGGCGGCTCCTGCAGCCCGGGCGTGCCCCGAGGGAACGGGAACGCCCGAGTTGAGCTGGAGCACAGGAGGCTGAGGGGAGGCTCCTCGGGGGCTGCAGCTCCTCCCGAGGGGAGGCAGAGGGGCAGGGGCTGAGCTCTGCTCTGGGACAGGGACAGGAGCCCAGGAAGGGCTGGAGCTGTGTCAGGGCTTGGGCTGGAGCTCAGGGAAAGGTTCTTCCCCCCGAGGCTGCTGGGCACTGCCCAGGCTCCCCAGGGAATGGTGCCAGAGCTCCAGGAGCCTTTGGACACTGCTCTCAGGGATGCTCAGGGTGGGACTGTTGGGGTGTCTGTGCAGGGCCAGGGACTGGATCAATGATCGCTGTGGGCTCCAGCTCGGGACGTTCCAGGATCCAGCGGCAGCTCCCGGCCGTCCCTCAGCCCCGCCCCGCTCTCAGGCGCGCCGCGGGCAGCCCTGTGCGGGCAGTGGCGTCGCGGGGTCCTCGCCGCCGCGCCCGGCGCTCCCAAGATGGCGGCGGGGCCGGTNCGTTCCTCAACGCCGGGGGGTCGGGGCCGGGCCGGGGGTGCCGCAGGCCCTACTGCCACTTCCGGCACCCTCCGGTTGCCCCGGCGCCGTGCGGAGCCTCCAGAGCCTCGGGCGACCCCAGCGTGGGGCTCCCGCTCGGACGTGGCGCAGGTACTGCCCGGCCCGGCCTCGGTACCCCCTCACCTACCCCCGACCCTTCCCCGGGCTGAGGCTGTTCCCGTCCCTGCCGTCCCCCAGCCCGGCCGTGCTCTCGCCCCCCGCCCCGTGTGTTTCCCCCCAGGGCGAGGGCAGGCCCGTGCCTGGCCTCCTCCTCTCCCGCCTGCCACCGTTCAGGGCCCGGATCTGCCTCCGGCTGCCCTGAGCCCCCACAGCGCCGTGGGATCGCCCCCCTCAGCCCTTCCCTGTGCGGGGACCCCCGGGGCTCTGGCGGTATCGCCCGGTGATACCGAACCCGCCCGTGCCTCGGCTCTGTGGCTGCGTGTGCCCAGCCCTGCCCGGGCCGTGGGCTGTCACCTCGCCCTTGGTGCAAGGGACGGTTTGAAGGAGCTTTGCAGCCGCACCGGCTGAGAGCGATGGGAATCGCTGGGATTCACTGGCGATGTTGGGGAGCAGCTTCCCGCAATGTCCGGGGACAGCCCCAGCTGCAGGAGGGCAGCGCTGCCCTGATCCCGTTCTTTGTCGCTCCAGGCACTCGGCTCACGTGGCGCTGAGGTGTCAGCGCTGGATTCCAAACCTGCTGACAGCTCCCGGGCCGTTAGATCCCTTCAGGAGCCGCCTGGATCCCGCAGGGCCCGGACTGGGGCCTCCGGGAGGCTGTGCTCAGCCTGACCCCCCCGTGAGGGGTTTATGGGGCACAGAGCACTGCCAGGCTTCTCAAAGGCAGCCTGGCACAAAAACCCCAGTGAATCAGACAGTCATGGAGTATCCTGAGTTGGAAGGGACCCACAAGGATCAATAATCAGCTATTGTTGTCCGTTCTTCCAGCAACTCTTGTCATTTTATTTATACACATTATTTGCTGTTCTGCTGATTTATTGGGAGAAAAAAGTCTTCATTCTTCTCCCTGCTGACTTTCTTTTGGTCAAAGCTTTGTTATTTCTGTTAGGTATAATGGGATAATAATGCTGGTGTGTACAGTCTCTAATAATCTGAAGCAGAAATTGCCAAAACAAAGCCCAGCTTGTGTTTTTTGTGTGCTTATTTAATTTTGGGTCTCAAGTTTGGAAGAGAATTAATTGTTGATGTCTCCTGGTTACCAAGGCAGTTTACCACCACTACTAGTTTAGTTTAAAATAAAAAAGCGTTCTCAGGGCTGTCACAGGCAGATAATTGTTAGAAAGACAAAACTTTTTGCCAATCTCAGAGTTCTTTGGAATTTTAAAAGCTTCCTAGAATGCTTTAGGATGGTTCTTTAGATGATATAATTATCTTTCAGTGTGCTGTTCCTGCATGTCTTTAAATATCTGTGGAGTGTCAGTTTTGGATCTGGAATTGCTTATTTTGGCCTGCACCAGGTGCTGCTGTGCTTGATAGTAGCTGGGGCTGGATTTGGAGTTTGAATTGGGAAGGGAAAAGCTCTGCATGCCCCGGGAAAGTGTGTGAGGCTCCCAGAGCTGTCTGGAAGTGTCGAGTGTGAAGTGTCTGGAAGCTGAGTGTGAAGGGCAAGAAAAATACTCCAGTGCCTTGCTTGGCTTGGCCTGGGCATGTCAGAGACACAGGAGAAGCAGCCTGAGTTTTAGGGAGTAAGAGTTTACTTGCAGTCATGGAATTGTTAAGGTTGGAAAAGCCCTCCAAGTTCATCAAATCCCACCTTCAGCCATTGTGGTCACCACTGACCCATGTCCATAATCCACACATTGGTTGGACACTTCCAGGGATGGGGACTCCACCACTGCCTGGGCAGCCCCTCCCAATCCTTCACAACCTTTTCTATGAAGGAATTTTTCTTAATATCCAACCTAATCTACAGCACTTAGAGAAGAGTTTTTTTGGCAAATTAAACCCACAGTGTGGGCCTAGTTTCCCAAGGGGAAGTTTCTGCCACTTGTGAAAGAAGCAGGATCATAAGGCTGAACTCCAGGCACTGCCTCCTGCTCCCTGCAGCTGGCTCAGAGCCTGTTCCTGCCTCTTTCCCAAACTCTTGGCATCCAGCACACAGCACAGTTGGCATCACAGAGATCTGTGAGTTCTGTCTCAGCTCAGGGTTCACCTCCAGCCAGTTTTTAATGTTGATTCTGTGTTGACTCCCACCTGCAGAGCTGCCTCCAGCTCTGGGGCCTGGAACACGAGAAGGACGTGGAGCTGCTGGAGCCAGTGCAGAGGAGGCCACAGAGATGCTCCAGGGCTGGAGCCCCTCTGCTCTGGGGACAGCCTGGGAGAGCTGGGGGTGTTCACCTGGAGGAGAGAAGGCTCCCAAGAGAGCTCAGCATTTCAGGGGCTCGGGGAGAGCTGGAGAGGGATTTGGGACAAGGGCTGGAGGGACAGGACACAGGGAATGGCTTCCCACTGCCAGAGGTCAGGGATGGATGGGATATTGGGAAGGAATTGTTGTCTGTGAGGGTGGGCAGGCCCTGGCACAGGGTGCCCAGAGCAGCTGTGGCTGCCCCTGGATCCCTGGCAGTGCCCAAGGCCAGGTTGGAAGGGGCTTGGAGGAACCTGGGATAGTGGAAGATGTCCCTGTCTGTGTCAGGGAGTGGGACTGGATGGGCTTCAAGGTCCCTTCCAGCCCAAACCAGTCTGGGATTCTGTGATTCCAGTTGAGAAATGGGAGGTGCTGCAGTCTCAGGCTTTTAGAACAGACTCCAGCTTGTCACAAAGTGTTCCTGATTCCTGTAGGAGCAGGAGACACTTTTGCAGTTATTTTGCAGTGCTTGGCTCGGCTTCCTGGGAAGAATTCTGGTTAAAGTGCTCCTGTCATTTCCCTGCCTGCCTGAGGCTCCTGTCACCTGGAAGGATCTGTAGGATTTACACTAGAGGGTGTAGTAGCTCAGCCAGAACCAGGCAACCATCTTCTGGGAGCAGGTTCCATCCCCCAGGGCTTGCTCCCTGCCAGGGGAACTGCCTGTCTTGTTTTGAAGTAGCCTCCTAACCACGCACGTGGGCAGGTCTGACCTATTTAATCACACCACTCGATAGAGAAGCTTTAAAAGTGTCATTTTGCACCAAGGCAGGTTGGTTTCTACACCAAGAGCTACAGCACAGATTGGTGTTTTCTGGGATGGTGCCTAGAAAAAAGGATAACATCTAAAGGAGCAGCCTGCTAAGCATATTGATTTGAGGCTGGGGCTGGCTTTGATGTTTGAGGATCACCGGAGGATTGGCCGGAACCCCAAAACTCTTGGTGCAATTTCGTAGCTTTGAAAGCAGCTTTTGAAAACTGAGTGGAGCTGGCCCTGGCAGGTTGTGGGGGGGTGTGGGCACGTGCCAGATGGAGCAGAGAAGATGTGAAAAGAGGAATTAGTGGGATGTAGCACTGTTTTCCCCGCTTTTTTGCCTGCCCTCCCTGCTCCAGGCTTCCCAAAGTTCAGGTGTTCATAACATGATTCCTGTTTTTCATACACAGGGCTCTTGTGCTCCCAGGCACTGGGGGATAGTGGTGCAGAGCCCTCCATGCCCCTTGGAGATTTGCAGGAGCACTGGGTTTTCCCTGACTGCTGCTGTTTGGATGTGTCAGGTGTTCCCTCTCCTTCCTCTCCATAAATGCAGACATGTGCACATGTGGACTGAGGGGCAGATCTGAACTGGGGTCTGAAACATGGAATGCTTGGTGTGGGAAATCTGTTCCCGTGTTTTATTGCAGGATTGCCTGTGTGGTAACAGAATGTGGCTGTCTTGGAGGTTTGTGAAAATTCTGTGCTGGCTGAGAATTGAGGCTGATGGGGTTTTCTGCCCAGGACTGGGAATCTGGAGATTGCAAATTCTCATCCTGACTTGGCTGAAGTGCTTTTTCCATCTCTGAGACAACTAAAACCCACCTGCTTCAGAGCAGGATGAAAAGATTATTGAATGTGTGTGAAGTGCTTTGAAAGCGTGCGCTGTAAGGAGGAGGGAAGAGCTGCCTTCAGTCCTAAAAGCGTCTTTTCAAGAGCTGTAGAGGGGAAAAATAGGTCTCTCTTTAAAGTCGAGGTCCTGAGTATGGTGAAAGACATAAAAGAGGCATAATACAGCTCTTCATAAATATCTTAAAGCAGGCAGCCCTGGTTTGCTGGTTTGATGCTGTCAGAGGGTGTTTTGGAGGTGCATGTTTTTGAACCCAGAGCACAAAGCTGCTTCCAGGTCTGGAGCTCTGAGCTCTTTTGTCTGCACTGATCACAGAACCCTGGAATGTCCAGAGTTGGAATGGACCCACAGGGATCATCAGTCCAGCCTCTGTCCCTGCACAGACACCCCAACAATCCCACCCTGAACATCCCTGAGAGCAGTGTCCAAAGGAGCCCTGGCAGCCTTGAGGCTGGGACCATACCCTGGGGAGCCTGGGCAGTGCCCAGCAGCCTCGGGGGGAAGAACCTTTCCCTGAGCTCCAACCCAACCCCTGACACAGCTCCAGCCCTTCCCTCAGGTCCTGATCCTTGTGTTCTTGTGGGATGGGAAGAGCCAGCCAGGCTTTCAGCACCCTGCCTGAAGTACTTTGTTCTGTAGTGGACTGCACTGAGCTGCTCAGCAGTTCCCTGATGTGGTCCAAAGCTTGTAGAGCAGTTTTCTTGCTGTGTGGATTTTCTATCTGGGCATACAAAGCTTTTTAAGGTTAGAGCTGGATCAGTTCTGTGGAAGGTGTCAGGAACAGAGTTCTTCTCTGATTGACACACAGTGAGCTGCTGCAACACTGTTTGGCTCAGGTCAAGTGTGGGCTTATCTCCCCAGCTTGAACCCTGGATCCTGTCTGTGGTTCAGACAGGGATTTCACCTTCCCTTCCTCTGCCCAAAAGCAGCCACATAGGATGGTTGTGACCAGCATGATCCCCAGAGTGCTGGGCACTGCCCAGGCTCCCCAGGGAATGGTGCCAGAGCTCCAGGAGCCTTTGGACACTGCTCTCAGGGATGCTCAGGGTGGGATTGTTGGGGTGTCTGTGCAGGGCCAGGGGCTGGACTGATGATCCTGTGGTTCCCTTCCATCTGAGGACATCGTATAGTTCTGTAATACTTGGTAAAACCTAAAGAGGCTCTTTTACAGCTAAAGCCCAGCTTCAGCCACATGTCAACACAGGGTTAAGGTCATTGTCAGGTTCCTCACACAGCACTTTGCTGAAGGGCTGTGCCTGTTTGATGGGAGCAGCCTTGGCACAGGCTGGGATTTAGAGCCTTGGTGTGACTCACAGTACAGGCCATGTTCACACTGTGTAGGGAGTGGATAGAAAAAAGGTCTTTCCCAGTGTATTTTCCTTCCTAGAATTGATGTTGTACAAGATCATCTCAGTGAAGAGTTTTTATTACTGTATTTTCTACATCAGAAGTGGAAACTCATGTAGTGTTTTCAGTATCACTTCACTGACAGAGAAAAGCAGGTGTTCATTGTTGGGTGCTCCAGTCCATGAACTGGGAGGGGGCATCAATTCTGCTTTCCCCCCGCCGTCACATTTTTGTTTAGGAGAATAATTACCAAAATGCCACCAGTGGTTTTTATTTTTAACCAAGTTTTGAAATGAAGAGTGAAAAATCAATTGGTGGTGAGGTCAGCAGTTTGGGATTTGTGGTGATTTCCCTGCACTGTCGGTTGGGGCAGTTTCCTGTGGGTGGGCAGGTGCAGGTGCCCTTTTTGCTGGGATTTCAGTGTGAGCTCACTGGACACTTCTCGTTTTTGGTCTTTCTGTGGCTGTGGGGGGATTCCTCCCCGAATCCGAGTCTCCCCACGTTGGGGCAGTTCCAGATGTGTGAAAGGCAGGAGGTGGGAGCAGACCTCTATCAAGCCAGCAGGATTTTGGGTTTGGCACAGCTGGAGCTGTGCCAATGCTGGTGAGTGCCCGGCTCCTCTCCACCCGCCCAGGAGCTCTTTGTGTGCTCTCCCGGCACCTCCCTCTCTGCTGTGGGACATCTTCCCTGACATTTGAACACTTCCTCTCATTCATGTGTTTAATCTCCAGGCAAGCCCCGCCGCGCCGGTGGGAAGCACGATTCACTCATCCAGGGCTTCCCCGCGCTGGGCGAGGCGGAGGCACCGCCTGGCTCCTCCGGGCTCGGGCAGGCACCGACAGGCAGGGCCGGGCTGTGTCCCAGCCCTGCCACCTCCTCCCCGGCTGGCACAGCGTGGGCAGCGGCGCTGCAGAGCTGCGGGCTTTGGGTCGGGCCGAGGGCACGGCCGGGGGATGGATGCTCACACCAACGTGTGGAGCTCACACCGAGCCAGAAGCAGCTGCAGGTGGGGAGCGGGGAGAGGAGGAGGTCAGAGGCTCCCCCAAGGTGAGGGCAGCAGAGCTGGGAAAGAGGATCGGGGTCGGGAAGTCCTTGCAGACACTCTGAGCCCCGCCGGGCTGGGAACAGAGCAGGGTGAAGGCGGGACTCGGGCAGGTCCTGCCCCGGTGCCACAAAGCGCTGAGTCAGCACTCGGGCACCGCGTGCTGCCTGCAGCCCCACCGGGGAGTCCCGGCAGCACCGGGCGGCTCCGGCATGAACAAGTACCTGCAGTGTTTATTGACCCCGGGCACCTCAGGTAAACTCTTCCGGAAGTTTTTGGCTTCCTGCGGGGGGAGGTCGAGGTTTGGGGGGTGCGGCTGGGAAGGAGCAGCTGGAGAGAAGCGACTTCTCCAGGGAGGCTTTCACGTGGTCACCATTCATTGAAGAGCAGGAGAGTCCTGGGGCACCTGCCTCTGCTGTATGTGCACTGTGCATAAAGCTCAGCTTGGCTTTGGCGGGTTTGCTTTACAATGGTTTCCATTTCCCTGTGGATTTTGGATTTTTATTGAAGAGAGGGTTGTGCTGGGGGTGTTGGGTTCTGTGGTTAAAAGTGGCTGTGGAGCTACAGGTGTCCGAGACCTAAAGGAGCTGCAGAGTTTTAATTCCAGCTTTTGAATTGTTTAAAGCCAGGCAGATTTTAAAAACAGCTTAAGTTTTGCTTTTACCCTTTCATACATCACAGCAGAAATATTTTAATGTAATACAGCTTGAAAGATGCTTCTCTTTAGCTTTTAATTTTGTTTTCCAAGTGTCCAGGTGTGACTAAGTTGAAATAGTTGAGTTTTGGTTGTTTTTTTTCCTTTTTTCTTTTTTCTTGTCTTAAGTGGGAATTTTTCACTCACACTAGTTAAATAATAAGACAGGTGTTGAGAAGATAACTTATCTGGAGCACACCAGAGAAAGGCTGGAAAATTAAAGGTCTGGTGGGTGTTGCTGCTTGTGACTGTGCTGGTTGGAAAAAGTTTTCAAGGTGAAGTTGAATAGAGAGAAGTCACTAGAATACCTGAAATACTTAAATACTTTTATTCTTCTTCTTCAAAAAGAAGACTTCCTCTACTAATTGCATTTTTGAGTAGATCCTTAATTTTATCCAGCACTTTACACAGGAGATGTAGAAATGGTTTCTGGGCTTTTTCTCAAAGGAAAAAAACAAGTCTCTGTTAAGTTAGTTTTTTTTTTTTTCCCCAAACAGAATTTCAACTTTTCTTGTATTTTTGAGAAGTAACTTTATAGCTAAAATGAGAGGGGGAATGGAAAGATCTTCAAAGAACATTGAATATCCAGATTTTCAAACGCTGAGACTCCTTCCAGCCTGTGCATGACAGGCTGTGGGGTCAGGCTGTATTTTGGGTGCCAGTCTTTGTCCTCTGCCTGTCCTGTCCAGTCCAACCAGTTGGAATTCTCACATTATTTCCTAAGTCACAGGAGAAATGTGCCAGTGGGGTGATTTCCTCAAAGAAAAATGGATCACAGGCCTTGATGCTCTTTGCTGTTTTACAGGGTGGGACTGTCAGTGATTCTGGGCACAGAGGGATGGCAGTGA
Source organism: Alaudala cheleensis (assembly GCA_013398995.1). Taxonomy (NCBI): domain Eukaryota; kingdom Metazoa; phylum Chordata; class Aves; order Passeriformes; family Alaudidae; genus Alaudala; species Alaudala cheleensis. The sequence goes on from VWYE01020302.1 coordinate 36,062, forward strand.
TGGGTTTGTGTGGGCCAGGTCATTGTATCCTGGCTTTTGCATCCCTGGATTTAAGTGGTGTTGCTGTGTGAGACAGTGACAGCCCCAGGTGTCCTTGGGGACTCCCTGTAAGGCCACCAAGAGGGTGCCACGTTCAGTGGCTTGAGGATCTTTCAGATTCTCGTTTTGCTGCACCAGAGACAAAACTGCCCAAAGTTGTGTTGTCTAGAATAAATTGAGGAGGTGGGTGCTGCATGCCAGGTTGTTTCTGTCTGAGCTGCTTTGTGGGATGTGCCCTGATGAGTTTCCTACTGAGTGAGTCGTTCCAGCTCTGGAAGGACACTCTGGAGCTGCTCCTGCTGGAATGAACCCACTTGGGCAGGTCCCTGTCTCAGGAGATCAGGCCTTTGGACAAGGGATGGAGGGACAGGACACAGGGAATGGCTTCCCACTGCCAGAGGGCAGGGCTGGATGGGAGATATTGGGAAGGAATTGTTGGCTGTGAGGGTGGGCAGGCCCTGGCACAGGGTGCCCAGAGCAGCTGTGGCTGTCCCTGGATCCCTGGCAGTGCCCAAGGCCAGGCTGGACAGGGCTTGGAGCAGCCTGGGACAGTGGGAGCTGCCCAGGAACAAGATGGACTTTAGGGTCCTTTTCAACCCAAAACATTCCGTGATTTCTCTCTGCTCTCAACCTGGGATGGCTGAGCTGAGGAAACAGCTCAGAGGTGGTGTCTGACTGCTCTTATCCCTCGATGTGACCCCCTCCCTGTGCTGTGTCACCCCTGGGGCTCAGCCCATGGGGACAGGTGGCCGCAACACCTGGAGAAACCAGCACTGCCCTGGCTGGGTCCCAGCAGGGCTAAAAATACCTCAGAGTGAGATATGACTGTTCAGAGTTTTTTTCAGCCTTGCTAATATCAGACTTTCTTTTCTCATATTTGCATTTTTTTTTTTTCCAATAAAGAAATGACTGTAGAGGTTCATGATGTATTTTGAGGCTGTGGCATTAAATACCTCCCCTGGAGGAACAAATCCAAGGAGTGGGGTGCCCAGGGATTCTTCTGCCTCTAATACCTCTCAGACCTTGCTTCTTGCTGTTCCTTGACCAGCACAAGATTATCTCTGCTTTTAACACTTAATTTTATAATTAGATTTACTTTTCAAAAACACAAAAAATGAGCAAAACAAATCCATGGACTAGGGTTGAATTTAAAGTTGAAGAAACATTTCTCTTAGCTTCCCTTCCCTGCCCTCCTAACCCATTTCCTCTGGATGATTATTTGAAATGTTCTATTTTAAATCTCAGTGTTAATTACTTCCAAATGGTTGCATATAATTGTTAAATTAATTGTTGAAAATTTGCTTTGGGTCTTGGCAAATGAGCTCTGTGCCAAAATCTGCCATTTCTTGTGTGCTCTTTAATTCTGAAGAGTAGCAGAACTCAGGCTGCTGCTAAAACCTCTTCGAAACATTTTGTTCTTGAGGAAGCCCTGTCCCTTCTGTGGAATGTTAAATGAAAAGCTCAGAATGGTTTTCCAGTGGTGATAATTTTTGTGCAATCACAGAGGTTGTCCCTTTGCTGAGTGCTGGCACTGTAAACACAGCGAGCTCTTAAGCCAACAAAGCTGTTCCGATGACGTGAAATAAAAATGCCTTTATTTTGTCCTTTTCCAAAGAGCTTTCACCTGCCCCACCTCCCCATGAATGCACCTTTTGTTGCCAGCTGCAGGTGACCCAGGGGAATGGGTGACTTCAGCAGCAGCAGGGCTTGAAAATCAAAAAGAGCTGTAAGATCATTGTGTCACCAGTCGGCCCAGCCACCATGGTCACCACGTCCCCAAGTGCCATATGCATATGGTTTTTGAGCACTTGCAGGGACAGCGACTCCATCAGTGTCCTGCCAGCCTGTGCCAATGTCTGACAGCCCTTTCTGTGAAGAAATGTTACCAATATCCAATCTAAACCTCCCCTGGCCCAGCCTGAGGCCGTTCCCTCTCCTCCTGTCCCTTGTTCCCTGGGAGCAGAGCCCGACTCCCCTGGCTGTCCCCTCCTGGCAGGGAGTTGTGCAGAGACACAAGGGCCCCCCTGAGCCTCCTTTTCTCCAGGCTGAGCCCCTCTCCCAGGTCCTTCAGCTCTCTTCTGGTGCTCCAGCCCCTTCCCCACCACTATTCCCTTCTCTGGACATGCTCCAGCCCCTCAATGTCCTCCTTGTGGGTTCACTACAAGAAATGTTCAGTATCTTTTGAGCCGTGCTGGTCCCTCTGCAGCTTGGCCTGCAAAGCCTTTTCTTTTGAATTCCTAATTGCTGTAAATTTGAAAGTTTCTAATTTTTGCAGCCCTTTTGTCTGGCAGCAGCAGCATCAGGAGCTGAGTATCTCTGTGGGATCTGGAAGAAGCAATTGTCATCCAGTTGTCCAGTGCAGCTGTGGCTGCTGCATCCCTGGAAGTGTCCAAGGTTGGACAGGGCTTGGAGCAACCTGAGATAGTGGAAGGTGTCCCTGCCCATGGCAACGACTGGGTGATCTTTAAGGTCCCTTCCACCCCAGACCATCCCAGGATTCTGTCCCCCACATGCCTTCAAGAGCTGGACTCCTTTTCCAAAACCTGCAGGTTTGCATTGACCAGCACCTGTCACACATTTGGGCTTTTTTCTATTTAAAGCATCTCAGGTATGTGCTGTGGTAGGGCTGGAAAAAAAATATAAAGACTTTTCTCTGGAATGATTCACTGTAAGATGAGTTTTACCTTCACACAGGTGACCTTGTCCTCCCACTCTTCTTTAATGTCAGCTTTGTTTATGGCTCTTGTCTGTTGCCCAAACTAGAAGGACCAGTGAGGAGTCTGGCTCAGGGAAGCTTTGTAATAATCCAGCTCCACCTTGGAACTGAGGCCTCGTGTCCCTCAACCAACATGACATTAACCAGGAAAAAAACCCATCAGGCTGGTTTTTTTTTAGGTAGAATCTTGTTTTATGCTTCCATATTTTCTGTGCTGTAATGGCTGATTTAAGCACAGCTCAGNTTTTTTTAAGTAGAATCTTGTTTTATGCTTCCATATTTTCTGTGCTGTAATGGCTGATTTAAGCACAGCTCAGTTGGGTGTGTTCTAAAGTAGTTCTGGGTTAAATAAAATGTTCACTAAGATTCTGTGTAAAATATTAATCACTTGTTTTCTCTAATATTGATGGTAACCTCACCTTTTGTTTCTCAGGAGGGTTATTTCATATGTCTGAGGTACATGAATTTATTAAAATAGTTTGTACTTTAAAAAGTGTTTAGTTCACAATCCTGCAAGGAGTTGTCATCTCAAGTCTCATTATCTCATCATTCCCCAGGGTCAGAGCAGACTCTGCTTTCCATCCTTCCAAAAAGAGTATTTCACTGAGTGCCTGTCAGTCCTTCTGCTCCCTCAGGAGCTGCAGCCATCTGCTACATCAGAACAGCAACCCCGTGCCTCTGCACCCTGAGTGTCCAGGGTAGTGAAGGAAGAGGAATAAAGGAAAACATGAAGCAGACTCCTTGGAGTGTCAGATCCCAGTGACAGGAAGATCCTTCTCTTTCCTGGTTCCTGGGGGTGTAGTTTGGCAGCTGAAAAGCTGCTCTGATTTCAAAGAGCAGGTTGAACATCTCTGGTTTGGAGACTTGTGTGTTTATGCCTCATCATATATATATACATATATATATATATATTTGTGTGTGTGTTTTCCTATAAATAAACCCTCCTCCTGCCGTGTTTCTGCTGCATTATCTGCAGATGCCTTGTGGCCAGAGGGGACAGTGCTGATGGGCATCATGGAGCCACTTGCACAAGTCTTTCATGGCCAGGCAGCCTTTGATCAGCAGTGCTGGAGAATCCATCAGGCCTCCCCCACACTTCCACAAGAGCTCTTTCCCTGCCCTGTCTAAAATCCTGTGGCATGTCCTGAGGTTACAGTGTGTGTTTTCATCTGGCCTTTCCAGCCACAGAAAATGTGCCAGGAGTTTTGTGCTAGAGATTACCAGCAGACACCACGTCTGTGCTGAGGTTGCCCTCTGCTTTTCCTGATCTTGATGTATTTAAAATAGTTTGGTTTTCTGCATGGACAAGGTGGCTTTTGTTTGGTTAGGGTTTGTTGCCTTTTTTTTTTTTTTTGGCAAGTCTCTAGATCCAGACTCTGTGTTCTCTGCAGGCCATCTGATATTTAGCCCTGCATGAATTATCAGGCTTTCAGCTGTTCCCTTAAAATACTTGTGCTGAATTTTAGGTTTCAGTGCTGATTTAGAGAGCAGTAGCTGACTCCTCCAGGCTTCAGTGCACTGTTCCTTTCTGCCAGTGTGGAGCTGATGTTTCATACCGTGGTCAGAGATGAGCTGGTGGGGATGGAGAGCTGTCTGTCTGCTCCTTCTCACTTCTGATACTGTCCCTAACAATTCTGATAATCTGTACATATCCCTGCCTTGGTACTGCTGCTGTTTGAATATGGGTTTGTTCATGTTTTTTCCTTGTTACCTGCTTTTCTTCAAGATTTCTAACCAGGAATTGGTCTGTGCAGTGCCTGCTGCCCTGGTTTGTCACTTGCTCCCTCCCTCTGTGCCGTGCTGGGTGTCCAAGGGAGAGCACACCCTGGGTTTGGAAATGCTCTTTGTGTCATCATTACAGCTCTCTGCAATAGCTGGAGGGGAACTGGGCATAGAAATAGCACCTTGTTCCTCTGCCCCACGTTTCTGGCTCTGAACAGGGCTCAGACAGGCTTGTGGAGTGGTGACACTGCACTGCCATTGCCCAGAGTCCCTGTTCAATCAGGAGCTAATTGGTTTGGAAAAAAACTTTGCAAACCCAAAGGGATAAAAAGTATTTTCTGAAACTGCTGCCTTTCTTTTAACCCAGCCTCTTTCATTTTGCTTCCTTGGGGGCCAGTTCTGCCAACTGCTAGACAGATCCTTTTCCTGTTGCCAAAGGAAGCTGTGCATTTATGCATCCTCTCGAAAAAACCCCAGACCTACCCTGGCCCCACAAAAAACCCCAAACCCCTCAGTCTCATGAGAATGGTAGAAATGGGTCTTTTAACTCTGTCTGTTTCTGACTGTTATAAGAAATTCTTTTATCCCTCTTAAACCTGAGAGGTTTTTAATTTTCTGGTTTCCATCTCTTTGCTTATTGTTTGATTCTCCTGCGTACCCATGTTAGAAAGCCAGTTTTTGTACTGGCCTTGTAGCAGAGAACAGAAAGCTCCTCTGGAATGTCAGCATCCAGAGACACTGTGATAAAACAAGGATTGAAAACACTTTGGAGTCAAAAAGCAGCTGTTAATGTTCCTGTTGCTTCTGTTGGTTTGCTAAATGCAGCTGTTGTTGGAGTCCTGGAATGGTTTGGGTTGGGACAGACTTTAAAAATCGTCCATGGGCAGGGACACCTTCCTCAATCCCAGGATGCTCCAAGCCATGTCCAGCCTGGCCTTGGGTACTGCCAGGGATCCAGGGGCAGCCACAGCTGCTCTGGGCACCCTGTACCAGGGCCTGCCCACCCTCACAGCCAACAATTCCTTCCCAATATCCCATCCAGCCCTGCCCTCTGGCAGTGGGAAACCATTCCCTGTGTCCTGTCCCTCCAGCCCTTGTCCCCAGTCCCTCTCCAGCTCTCCTGGAGTCCCTTTAGGCCCTGCAAGGGGCTCTAAGGTCTCTCTGGAGCCTTCTCTTCTCTAGGCTGGACATGGAGGAGAGGCCATTGAAGGGATTTTCTGGCAAGGGGAATGTGGGAAAGGGAAGTGTTTTGGGTGTTCGGTGTCCTTGTCTTGGTGGTTGCTCTGAGTGCTTGAGTTGCCTGTTGCAGTTTTTCCTTCCTACCAGCAGCTCTCAGTTTGTCAGTCCACATCAGAGTGGTTTTCCTGCAGCTGCCATGAGGAACACTGAGCCTTGAGGAATATTGGAGGCTTTTGGTGTTTTAGGTGTTGGCATTGGGAAGTAAGAACCTAATCCACAGTTTCTCTCTGGAATCCTCTTTCTTCCTTGGTGGCTTCATTGAATCAAACAGATAGTTCTGTGAACAGTCAGCTCCCTTTGGGCCTAATACAGTGATTATTCTTTGGTGCCTTGAAGAACATTTAATTTATAGAGCTTTTCTATGAGTACTAAAAGCACTTTGTTGACAGATTTTTAGTCCTGGGAGTAGTTTGTACAATCTGGTTTAGTCTAGGCCAGAGAACATCACTGGTGGCTTTTGGTAGCCAACATTTATTTATTCTGTGGTGCAAGAGTGTGGCTTGTGGTTGTGTCATTCAGTGTTGGAATTTGATCAGAGCAGACCTTAAAAAGACCTCTTTTAAATGTTACTTGAATTGCTGGCAGTAAATGCTTTTTTTTCTCTTTGCAGAGCGAGGCTATGATCCCTACAACCCTGAGCTTCCCAGGCCCTCGCTGGAGGCAGAGGATGGCACTCTGGCTGACGTTACAGATGTCACACCTGGGATTCTGGAGCTGGAGCTGGTCAACAAGGCCATTGAGGCTGTGAAGAACGAAGTGGAGAGGGAGCAGAAGAAGTACGAGGAGCTGCTGGAAACCACGAAGGAGTTTGGTGCTTCAGAGGGCTCCTCACTCATTTCAGACACACCCGTGTCAGCTGCTGGGCCTCAGAATGATTCCTTTGCCTCCTTGGAGTATAATCCAGGGAGCTACAACTTCAGTAATAACTCAGACTACAACCCCACTCCTCTGGCTGCTGCTGGCCGCTCCAGTAAATACACCTTGGATTCCTCCCGCTCCAAAGGGAGCTCCCTGGAATATGTCCCCAAGGCTGTAGTTCAGAATAAAAAGTACAGTAGCACTGTCACTAACAATAAATATGTGATTGATGACTCCAAGCCTTCCACAGACTTGGAATACGACCCCCTTTCCAATTACTCTGCCAGGCTGCTGGGCAAAGCCACAACCAAGGGGTCCAAAAGGGAAAGGGCCTCTGATTATGAGGACTCTTACTCTCCATCACGGAAGAAGCTCTGTGAAGATCCCGATGATGATGAGGTGTTGGCCAGGTTCTCCTCCTCTGAAGATGAGGCTGAGGTGGAATATAAAACAGTTTCTTGTAGTTCACCCTCAAAAGCTGGTTCTGAGAGTGAGTCAAACAACGAGTTCTCCAGCAAAGAGCAGAGCACAAAAGTGGATGGCTCTGCTTCCCAGGAGAGCAAAGAAGCAGCACTGCCCAGGGAGGACCTTCCAAATTCACAGAAAAACCTTGCCAAGAACTCATCAGACAAGAACTCAAAAGCAGTGAAGTTGTGTTCTGGTAAGAACAACAAAGAAATTGAAAATAAAAACAAAGAATCCAAAGACAAAACAAAAAGGAAGAAACCAGATGTTAGTAAAACACCAGGCCTCAGTGAGGCTGGGAAGAAGGAGAAAAATAAAAATGCAGACAAAGACAAAGTACTCAAGAAAGAAGAAAAATCAAAAACCAAGAATGAAGAGAAAAACTGCAAAGACAAAAGCATCAAAGGGAAAACAGATGGGAGCTTGAAGAAACCTGAAAAACAGAAGTCAGAAAAAGTGGATGGGTGTAAGAAAGAAAAATCCAAGTCCACCACCAGCAGTTCAGGGAAAAGCAAGAGCGAGGGTGTCACCAAGGGCTCAGAGAAAGGGGGGAGCAGCAAGAAGGAGTCACAGAGCAAAGCAGGTGATGTGAAAAATGGCAAGGAAAGCTCTGGTCGTAAAAACAAGGAGAAAGGGGCCAAGACCTCCCTGGAGGGAAAGAAGGACAAGGCCAGTTCTGCAGGACAGGGAGACCCCAAGAAGGGTCGGAAGCAGAGGAGTTTGAGTCATGTGGACCTGTTTGGAGATGAGAGTGGAGATGATGATGACCAAGGCAGGCCTTTGTCCTCCTCCTTACTCGATGTGAGCTCGGACTTGGATGGGGCTGACTCTGACTCAGCCTCTGAGAGTGACAAGGACAGGGCAAAGAAAGTGAAGCGCTCAAAGTTGTCCAAGTCATCATCATCTTCCTCAACATCTGATGACATTGATTATTCCATCCTTGAGAAAGATGTGGACTTCGAGTCAGATCCAATGGAGGAGTGTCTCAGGATCTTTAATGAATCTAAAGATGTGAAAACTGAAGACAAGGGAAGGCTGGGAAAACAGGTAATGCTGGTTTGGGGTTGTTGGTTCTCTCCCCTCCAAAGGGGGACAGATTCTTATTCTGTTTTAGTAGTGTTACTTATCTCAAGTAGCTGAAGAGGGAGACTCCACGTGTTGGAAGAATCTCTGCCTTGTTGTGACTGAGTGCTTGGAAGTGATTGCACCTGAATTTTTACCTGTTGGATTGGAAGCTGCTGTGAAATGTGAGGGTTCAGTTCCCTTTTGTGTGGAAGGCTTTCAGGGTTATCAATTACTTCTGTCTCCATCTGGCCTGAGAGCCTTGGGAGTGTGGATGGCTGCAGAAAAGGCTGCATGGAATGAGTTTTGGGGGTTTCAAAGCCAATCTAAGATTGCCAGTCTGGGCAGTGCCTTCTTCTTGCAGCAGAGTTGAAGGAGCATCAGGGCAGGTAGAACCTGGACAGGGTGTTGGTGCAAGTGAGTCCAGTATTTGTCAGAAACTTTGGAAACTCCCCAAATACATCTTTCCTATTCTAAATGCATGCTGCAAGTAGTTCCTCAGGATCTCTGGATACTTGTGGGTGGTGCAAGCAAGAAATGGAGGGTAAAATTTCTTCCAGTGGTACCAGGGGCTTCAGACTAAGGAGGTAAAAAGACAGTATTTACATTAAAAGAAAACAGTTGAAGGGCACATTATCCATAGCAGGAATTACTGATCACTAATTCAGAAAGTGCTGAACCAGGGGCTGCCACTCACAGCAAAACTTGTGGCTTGGAGCACCAGGCACCAGCTGTCAGCAGCCATGTGTGGCTCCTTTGCATCCCTGCACTGAGGTTTGGTTTCCTGCTCTTTTGGGAAGGAGGCTCACTGCAGCACAGGGATCCTGCTTTGGGTGGTGGGTGTCTGTGGATAGGCACCTGGTGGGTGGGATTGGTCATGGGGCATTTTTTTGTTTATGGAATAATTTCCTAGATGGACCAGTTATGGTTTGACACTGGCCAAACACCAGGCACACACAAAAGTCACTCACTTGCCCTCCCCTGCTGCAGCTCACAGAGGAGAGGAAACATTCAAACAAATGGTTCATGAGTTGGGATAAGGCCCCAACTCTTCATGAGTTGGAGAGAGCACTCCAAGGGCATATCCATCTTCAGGGCCATCAGGGATTGGCTCTGCTGGATATGGTGGAAGCTTCCAGCAGCTTCTCACAGAAGCCACCTCTGTGCCTCCCCTGCCCCCTGGTAACAAACACCAAGGTGTGCAAAACCAACACAACCCCATGTTTGCTCTCAGTGATGTGTCAGGGCTTGGGCTGGAGCTCAGGGAAAGGTTCTTCCCCCCGAGGCTGCTGGGCACTGCCCAGGCTCCCCAGGGAATGGTGCCCGAGCTCCAGGAGCCTTTGGACACTGCTCTCAGGGATGCTCAGGGTGGGGTTGTTGGGGTGTCTGTGCAGGGACAGGGACTGGACTGATGATCTCTGTGGGTCCCTTCCCACTCAGGACATTCCAGTATTCTGTGATTCCAGGAAGCTGCATGTGGGCAGTGCAGTGCTTTTTGCAGTGCTTTTCTGCCTGGGAGAACCGCAGTGTGAGAGACTTTATTAGGGATGTAAGTGAATTAACAGACTTTGGAGTTCCTAGGGAGCCAAGTGATTCAGGGTGAGGTGAGTTTTGAAAAATCCCCTGTGGTGATGAACACAGGCTTAGCCCAAGTGGTGTCAAAGCTCATCCCTAAATCCAGCCTTGGGCTCTCTTGCTGAATTTCAGAGATTGTCAGGCTCATCTCAGAGTTTTGCCAGGAGTTGCTTTGAAAAATTGAAAACAAGATTGTCTGGAGAGCAGTTGGAGTTTTGAAAAATAAACTTGTGAAGTGTTTTGTATCAATTAACAACTGAGTCGAATTTCAAGCAGATTTCCAAGGGGTTCTCCTTGTCCAGGAGCAGATCTGAGGTGCCAGCTTGGAGTGGCTTTGGCTGGAGGGGTGCTTCTGCCTCCTGCTGAGTTTCTGGAAGTTACCTGGGCTGTGTCACCAGAGTCTTCCTACTGTGGGTGAACCTGCAGAAAACATTTCCCTAAACGTGGGGTGGGGGCACTGTGGTTTGGTGTTGAGCAGCTGTCAGCACCTGCCCAGGGCAGAAATGAGTCAGTTCCCAACTTGTTAACAAAACCAAACCACCCCAAACCCCCTGGACTCCAGAAATGCTGTGGGAGGTGAGGTGTGTGAGTGGCTGGCAGGGGAGGGCTGATCCTGCCCCATGCCAGCTCGTGGAGCTGCTGCTGGGGTGGGAATGTCCTGCTGCTGTTCCTTGGTGGCTCCTGGGGTCACAACAAGGTTCTTGCCAATGGCCCAGCAGCTGACCATGTGTTCTCACCTGGCCCCTGCAAGGCTAACCCAAAAGGAGACTTTCCACATCTCCCTGTTGTGAGAGATCTTCTAGTCTGTTCTGTTCTTTTGTTTTCCAGCCATCCAAAGAGGAAGCAAATGAAGAAAAGGCAGAAGATAATTTAACTACCTTGTTTCCTGGCCAAAAAAGAAGGATCTCTCATCTTGTCAAACATGGAAATGTAAGTGCAGATTTAGAAGCAGATGTTCAGGTTGTTCCAAGTCAGGATTTTCTGTCCTGACCCTGGAAAAGGCTGCACTCCCAGGGCCAGGCAGCAGTGTGGGAGTTGTTTGTGCTGGAATCAGTCTATGGCAGTTTTATTTCCTTTCTTCCTAATTTGTTAAAAAACTCCCATGTTTGGGATCTGTTAAAAATGGCAGCAAAACTCTAATAAACCAAGGGTAGGCTGGGAAGAATGAATGGATTGTGCTCTTGGTAACCCTTTGGGATAGTTTGGGATGTTCATTTTTGTCCAGTATAGCTTAATTCAGTGATTTCAGTAAAAATTCACTGGACACAAGGTCACTCTGTGTCTGCTGGTATTTTCCTGTGCCTTGTGGATCTAAAAGATACTGCAGTAATTTGGTCTGATGTTTAAAACATTACCTTACATCTGTTCTGAATCAGCCAAGATCTCAGCAGTATTTGTCTGGATACTTCTCTTTCCCAGTTGTGCAAATACAGAGGAGAAGAATTAAAACAAAACAAACCAAAAAAAACCCAGGAAGACATTCTGATTTTTTTATTCCTTTCTCCCTGGGATTTTAATTCATGTTTTCTCTGAGGGTTTAATGTGTTTCCCTCCAGGTGCTGAGCACAGATTAGTTTTATGTTGCAGCAGGATAAGAGTGGAGGCTTGTGCTCTAATTTGAGCTGGGTAGTCCAAATTAATTGTTCTGCCTTTCTGCCTAGGAAAGGGGTTTTTTTTGCCTTTAATAATTTGAAGCCCTGGGGTCAATACAATGGGTTTTATTTAACTCCATATCTCCAGCCAGTTCATGTGGTTTGATAAGGGCCCTTTCCTCCAAAGTGAAGAGATAAGAGACTGAAGCAAATGGCTTGGAAATTCATTAACTCAAATATTTATTGTAAAGAGGCACCTTTTAGACATGTACAAATCTTTAAATATATTTTCTTAATGTGACAGCTGATCCCAAAATGCTTTCCAAAGATGGGAGCCCCAGCACAGCCTTTGCTTGGGCAAACAGAGCCGATCTGGTGTGCTCAGCTGCAGCTCCAGGACCTGCATTCCCTGGAGTATCTCAGCTCAGAGCAGCTCCCAGCTCTGTCCAGGAGGTGCTGTAACACCTGTACTGCCCCTTTTCACCTCAGAATTGAGGCCTGGGCTTTGCTGTGTCCCTCCAAGTGGAATATTTGCTCATTCTTGCTCATGATTTATGGCTCCAGGACTGAGCAGGAGAAATGGGGGAGGAAGCCAAGTTTGGGGTTGGTTGCTGGGGGAAATGGGGGGCCAGAGGAATTGCAGGTGAGGCAGAAAATGAGTGGCCTGTCCTGCTTGGCAGTCTGTAATTATAATTTAATGTCTGACTGCAGTCAGTTTGGTATCCAGAAGCTGCTGTCAGCATCAGAGGCTGGGAATGCAGGAGGTGCCAGCTTGCCCCCAAGGTGTTACACTCATCCACCCTCCTCCAAGGAGGTTTCAGGAGGGAAGGCCTGTTCCTCACATTTCAAAGGCTGCTAAAAAGAGTGGAGAAGTTTGTACTACTGCTGCTTCTCTTGCACTTTTGCTGTTAGGAAACTTCTGTCTTTGCTGACATAATTTCTGGCACTTTTCCTGCAAACCTAAAATTGGCCCTCAAAGGAAACAGGAGTGGAACCTGTTTGTGCTGTAACAGCCCAGGCAGTGAGGTGCCTCCAGAAGTGGGCAGGGACAGAGCCTGTTTGAAATCCAGAGCTCAGTTTATGGAATGATCTGATCCCATAAACACAAATCTGTGAGGCTTTCAAGCAGTTCCAGGGCTGTAGACAGGTGGGAGCTGCCGTGGTGCAGATGTGGATGCAGGGGATCCTCAGGGAGGGAGCAGTGGGGCTCAGTGTTGTGTGGCAAAGGGGAATGGAGAATTGTTGTCACTTTTTTATTGCAGTAGAAAGCAAAGTAGGCAGCACAGGGCTCCATTTGTGCCAGGGCAAGGCTGAGAGTGTTGAGGAATGGGCTGGGCACAGCCATGGGGAACATCACGCCACTAAAAGCAGTTCCTTAATACCACCTGCTAATTGAGGAATGTTCCAGTGAGCTGGGAGGCCTTCCCAGAGCGTGAATCATTAATGCCATGTTTGTTGAAGGATGACTCTTAATTATTTTGTTCTGGAAGACAGTTGGGATCTTGTCCTCTCAAAACCCTGTACTTGCTAACAGAGGGGTTGAGGAGAAGAGACCTTTGTGGGGGTGAGTGGGGGGCAGGGGTGTGGATGGAGCAGGGGAGCTGCTGGCCCTAACTGCTGTTTGTGTGTGCAGGCAGAGGCCCCGAGCAAGCCGGTGGTGCGGCCGTACCGTCCCCCCACGGCCCAGGAGGTGTGCTACCAGAGGATCCAGCTGGCTCAGCAGCAGGCAGCACAGCTGGTTGGGGCTGCTCAAAAGACCTCTCTCTGTTTGCCAGGAGAAAAGAGGAGGATTGCTCACGTGCCAAATGCAGCCCTCACCGCAGCAGCCAAGCAAAGTAAGGCAGCGGCTTTGGGATTGGGGATTGCTGTCCTGTCCTCCCCCTGCTCAAAGGCACTGCTGTGTGTTTACATTGCTCCTGAGCACATGGGAAACTCAGGGGATGTGTAGGGCTGGCCATGACTTCAGTCTTTGCTGATAGTGTCCACTGGAAGGTCTTCCTCTGAGAAATTCCACCCTATTCTGAGAAGCAACAGGTCAGACAGCCTCATCTGTCTCACCTGGCTTCCCTCACTTCAGCCTTCCCTTTTTCAGTTTCTTCCTTGGATTGGGTTTGCTCTTCATTCCCTCTTCCATTTAAGCCTTCCAAGGTGGCAGGAGCAGGAGGGAAGTGGTAATTAATGCTCATTGCTGTTCCTTTGTAGTGGAAGGACTCAGAGCTGACGTGTGGGGTGTCAGTCCTTGCAGCTGACAGAGTTACCTCGTTAAACTCTGCTGACTCACTCACCCCAAAACAAACCCAAATGAGACACGTTTCCTGGCAGGTGATTTCTTCATCCTTGCCTGCAAGGTGGTAAAATTGCCCAATTTGTATCCCTTTGGAGACCTGGATTTGAGAAAATCACAGCTTGCAGCACTGGCCTTTGATAGTGAGCTCATTCTGGCAGCCTGAAGCCCAGTGGCAGGATTTGCACCCGAGTGTTTTGTGTTCCCTGCAGGCCTCGGGAGCAGTAAGGCAGCTGTTGGTGGCAGGAGTGTCACACCTTCCAATGACTCTGAAGCCCCCACCCTTCCTCTGAAGCCTTGCACCTTGGCTGGGATGGCTTCCAAGACCACCAGCACCATCGTGCCCAAAAGGGTAGCACATGTTCCCTCCTTACAGGTAAGGGGAATTTGAATTCTTTCCTGTCATTCCCTGGGGAGGGTGGAGTGTTTGATCCTGCTGTTCCAAATTTAGCACTCCCTGAAAGTGGTGTTTTGATTATGTTGATTAAGTGGGTTTGTTTCTTCCTGTGGTTTTCCTAGATAGCATTGTGTAAAAAATTAAACACTCAAGGGGTAGGAGCTTAAAAAGGTAGAAATACTTAAGTGCTGCTCTGATCTCAGTGAATATTGATCACTTGTCTCCAGTTTGAGCCTTCTCTTGTGCTGACTGGCCTGCGTGTGTTTGGGTCAAGGGCTTGGAACCTCCTGTGCTGAAAAGCCAGGGATGGATTCATGGCCTTCCCAGGCTCTGTGGGCCACACTGAGGCAGGTGGTTATGAATAATGTCCCTCTGTGACCTAAATAGTAAAATGTGCTCACTGAACTTCATGCTGCTGCTGGTGTCTAAAGGAAAGAGTATTTTGTCTTTGTTAGCTGTTTTTATTTTGTTTCTCTTTACCCCCTGGGATCTCTGCCCAGCCTTTGGGTACCTTTGCTGTGAGTTCCTTTGCAAAGTGACAGTACACAGGGAATGGCTTCCCACTGCCAGAGAGCAGGGTTAGATGGGATATTGGGCAGGAATTGTTGTCTGTGAGGGTGGGGAGGCCCTGGCATAGGGTGCCCAGAGCAGCTGTGGCTGCCCCTGGATCCCTGGCAGTGCCCAAGGTCAGACTGGACAGGGTTTGGAGCAGCCTGGGACAGTGGAAGGTGTCCCTGCCCATGGTGGGGGGTGGAATGGGATGATTTTTAAAGCCCCTTCCCACCCAAACTATTCCATGATTCTGTTAAGTCCCTCCTTTCCATGAGCACTGGGAAGCTGTTACTTGCTAAGACAATTCATAGCAGAATTCCTCATGGAGCAGCCTGGGGATGGCATAAGGAGCTGCTTGCTGGAGGGGATGGCAGAACGTGGTTGGTGCCAGGACTTGATTAAAGATCCCTTTATTGATGATGTTTTGTGTAAAGATCTGTCAGAACTTGCTCTGATTATTTCTAGAAGAGTAAAAAATAATTTTCTTCCTTTCCCACCCAAACTGCCACCATAGTACCACAGAACTTGAAGCTGATTAAAAATAAGAGAAATAACTGAAAGGATAAAATATTTAGCACAGTTACAGAGGTGCTTAAGGGTATCATACTAGAGATTGATATATTTAATGAAAAGGACCAAATCTCTTGAACAGGGCATCAAAGTGAGAGTCTCCTGGGGAAAATGAGCACTTTTCCCACTGAGATAGGACCAGTTGCACCCCTTGGAACAAGCTCACATCTTCCACAGAGCTGTTTTTATTCCAGATTGCAGCAGATGGTTTGGTTTATGGATATCTCTTGGGTGGGATGGAGAACAACTGATAAAACAATTGGGTGTTATAGAGATGAGTGCACATTTTCCTCTCTGAAAGGGAGACAAGTGTCCTGTGATGTGAGGAACAAACTGGTGTGAAATGGAAAACTGCACTGGAGGGTCCTAGCTCAGTCCATCATGCAGGTTTTGAAGAATGTGCTGTTAAATTGGAGGGGTAAATCCTTTTAGGAACATCATGATGTAAAAAGGAAGAAAATCCCCAATGCAGTCAATTTGCAGGAATGTCCCAGGAAGTGGGGTGGGTTAAGTGACTGCCACCCTGGCAGGAGGGGCCTTCTCTCTTGCCAGCCAGAGAACCAAACCTGTCTGTGGTGCCCATAGCTGGTGTTGTGTGTTCATGGCTCCAGTTCAGCCTGTGGTGTTTGGTGCCATCCCAGCCCTCCCACTGGCAGTGTCAGCATTCCCTGCTCTGGAATGCCTGTGTGTGACTAATGCCACTGGAGTCCTTGGCTCCTGGCTGACTTCAGAGTGAAATACAGCTGTTTTCTAAAGGAGGTAAAGCACTGGAGGTGGTGAAGCCTCAAGTGGTATTTTTAGTACCAAAAGTGCTGCGTGTTAAGTTTGGCTTTGGGCAGATTTTCAAAAAGGAAGTCACTCCTTGATTAATAACAGGAAGGGGGAGAGCCTCAGAGCAACCTCCTAGAGCCTGACCAGCCTCTTTCTCTGTCTCACCTCCAGAGCACCACTTTACAGAGGCCTGTTATTCCCACAGAATTTGGAGCTAAAGTCCCAACCAACATTCGTCAGAGGTATCTCAATCTCTTCATTGATGAGTGCCTGAAATTCTGCTCCTCCTCCCAGGAAGCCTTTGACAAGGTATGTACTGATTTTGCTCCTCAGGAATAAAGTTTGCAGCAGGGAATGACAGCCTCTGCCTTGGCCAAGACCTTCTGAAATGTCAGCAAATCCAGAAAACTGGATTGGATTTATGCTTGCAGAAACTTGGGGGTGGGAACTGGATGATCTGTAAGGCTCCTCCCAAGCCAAACCATCCCCTGATTCCATGAAAACTCCTCTGTCCACAAACAGTTCAGTGAGGAAAGTGGCATTAAATATTGCCAGAGTGGGCAACAGAAAGTGTCATTCCAGTGGGGTTTCCACTTGGAAATCCCATCTTTCCCTTCATATGGAAAGCTTCCCTGATCCCTTTGATAAGCCCAGGAGAGGAATGCTGAGGAATGTGCATTGTGGTCAAACACCTCTTGCTCTGGTACAGCCAGAAACACCTCCTGGATGGGAAAAGATGAGCACAGGCAAGTGTTTGGGATAGATGCATTTGGTTGGGAATTGGTTCCTTGCTGCTTCTGAAGGCTTTTAAGGAGACTTTTAAGGAGCCTTCTAGCAGTAGGGACAGTATAGTAGGATTTCCAAAAGCAGAGTTGAGAAGGTAATACACTTTATTGGAAAACCTTGGCCATTAGTTGGGTAAATGTGGGACATTGTGTGCTGTATTCCAAAACAAAGCAGACACCACAAGGATTTCTTTTGTGGGATTCCACCTTTCCAGCTTCCTGTTGCATCCAAGGAGTCATCATTTGCCAGACCCCCTTCCCTTACCAGTTCAGATCTTGCACTGCACCAAAGTGGGGAAGGCAGCCTTTCCCAGGCAGTTCCAAGAACAAGAATCAAGAATTACTTGCTGAAAACAATGGCAAGGTTGGATCTTCCTGGGAGCAAAAGCAGCTCTGGAATACTCAAGCCAAGGTGGCAGCAGACTTTATATTTGGGAAAAGAGAAGGGATGAATATATCCCTTATATGTTAAACATTTTAAAATAAGTTAAAGTTTGAAGAGAACTTTTTTTGCTAATTAGGAGATTTGTATTAATCTCTTTGGGAAAGTTTTTATTTTAAACAAATGGCTTTTCCCAGCACTTTGTTTAAAATAAAATTACTTTTTTTCTCTTACTAGAGCAAGACCTCACACCAGTGGATATTGGTGCCATGTTCTGCTTTATTACTCAATCCCTTGTCAGGCAATTTTTTTTTTTTGGTGGTCCTATTTAGAGTCTGCATTTTATGAGCCAAACATTTCTTCAAAAGCAATGGAAGCTGTGGCTGCCCCACCCCTGGAAGTGTTCAAGGCTAGGTTGGATGGGGCTTGGAACAACCTGGCATAGTGGAAAGTGGAAAAAAGTGATCTTGGAGGTTCCTCCCAACCCGAAGCATTCAGGGGCTCTGTGAGCAGTGTGAGGGGAGTTGTGGTGATGCCTTGTGCTGTTGCAGGCCCTGGCAGAGGAGAAGGTGGCCTACGAGCGCAGCACCAGCCGCAACATCTACCTGAACGTGGCCGTGAACACGCTGAAGAAGCTGCGCAGCCTCGTGCCCAACTCCCCAGCCAGCACCAACAGTAGGTACCTTGCAGTTTAACAGCTGGAGCCCTGCTGGGATTACAAACCACAGAGAGAAGCTTGTTTGAAAAGCCAGAACCCATTTCTCAGCAGCATTATGCTGAAAGGCAAACAGCTCCGCTTTAGCTTTTTATAGCCTGGCAAGCTTTAATGGGCCTTCAAGAGGCAGGTCCTGCAAGGCTTTGTTGGCTTTCTCAGCCTAAATGGAGATAATGCCACACGGGTGTGTTTTTTTTTTTAGCACAAGTTCTTTCAAATGAAAAGCCCTGCTAATGGAGTAACTTTCACATGATGCCTTCAAAGTGATAGACTCGTCCATCACCACAGAAATCTGTTACACACATTAAGCTTCAAGAGAGAAACGAAGAGGGTTAAGACATTTCATTATTGGCTCTCGAGAGGGTACATTAAACAATCAATTTGTGCTGTTCTTGTGATTTTTTTTTTTCCTCTGGTCTCTTCCCTTTTCTCCCCTCTGTCTTCATTACGTTCCTGGCCATTAGGCAGAGCAGCTGAACTTGGAGGCTGGCCTTTAGGAGAGGGCTGCCAGTTAATGATTAGTAAAAAGCCCCTCTCTGCCATTATCTGATGTGCTGAGCATATTCTAGAGCTCTGAAGCTCCTTTCTGAGAGAAGTTGAAAGATCCTGTGTGGGAGGTTGGTCTGCAGGGCCCCAGAATCAAAGCTGCTTCCTGGGGGTGGGTGATGCCCTCACACAGCACATGAAGGGGTCAAGTTGTTTCTGTGCTGGCTCCTCTCTTGCTTTTGGTCAGTTGGAGGGCTTGCTGTGCAGAGTGAGCAGGGAGAGCCACACGTTTCTAGCAGAACTGTAAAAGTGTCTTTGCTGTCTTTAAAATTGCTGTGGGCTGGCAGTGTGAACAGAAAACCCTCAGTGGTGCTAGGATGGAAATTCTGGGCCAGCATGTGGCACAAAGAATCCATTTCTGGAGCAAAACAAGAGTTCAAGAGGATAAACACAGCCCTCCTCTTGCCCATGTGTAGTGTCCCAAATGAGAACTGAAGTCACCCTCTGGGTAGCTGATCTCTGTCCCCCTGTGCTGTTCCCTTCTCCTTGCAGAGACAAGTAACAAGAAGGTGGTGTCCCATGAAGCTGTGCTGGGAGGGAAGCTTGCTGCCAAGACCAGCTTTACTCTGAACCGCTCAGGGAGCCTGAGAGCCGAGGATCTGACAGGTCAGACCCTGCTCCTGCTGGGCTGCCACCTGTAAGGGTGGAGCTGAGGTGTGACACTGATTGGGGGGAGCAGAGTCAGGCTGGTGCATTCCCCTCGAGTGCTGGGGGCACNACGGGTTGGACTGATGGTGCCTGTGGGTCCCTCCTCACTCAGGATATTCCGGGATTTTATGACCTGCTGGGATTTCTCTGTTAGGAGTTATTACCTGGCTGCAGCACAGAGCTGTAGAATCCCTTGGGGGATGGTGGCACCACTGACCAGTGCCCTCCTTCCATCCTCACTGGGTTTCTGAGGTCACTGCTGCAGCCTGGCTGGCTTTGATGGAGCATCAATAACCATTCAGAGCTGCCTCTTGTGCTTTGGGCATTGTTTTACTTTAACTTTCTTGCCCTGAAGCAATTCTTTGCAATGTGCCTGTCAGATTAAAAGGCAAACCTAAAAATCTCCATCTCTGCAGGGCTCAGTTTCACTTTCACCAATGTCACAGTAAGGTCATATCGTAGCCAAAGGGTTGTGCCACGAGCATTTTTCATGTGGGCTCAAATCAGTTATGGGTATTTTGGTTGCCAAGAGATGTAGGGAAATGTTGGAGGAGATCAGAGAAGAACCAGGGAGGCCATGGAGCAGAAGGAATTGACATTGAGAAAGCTTAAAAGGGCCAGTATAGCTCAGCTAAGCAACATCAAAGGGCACCCAGGAATATTGGAAGGGTTTAACACAGCAGCCAAAGGAGATATTGAGCAGAGTGCAAGAAGTTGTAATTATTCTGTGAAATGAAACAAGCAGCCTGAAATCAGTAGCAGGAAGAAACTTCTGATAATTAAGTTTTTAGGGAGCTGTGGGTGGCCTTTGAGGGGTGTTTGAGGGCTGTGTTGCCAATTATCAGTTGTTGCATTTAAACATTAAAATGGGAGAAGTCTCACATTTAGTGACAGGACAAGGGGGAATGGCTTCCCACTGCCAGAGGGCAGGGAGAGATGGGATATTGGGAAGGAATTGTTGGCTGTGTGGGTGGGGAGACCCTGACACAGGGTGCCCAGAGCAGCTGTGGATCTCTGGAAGTGTCCAAGGCCAGGCTGGATGGGGCTTGGAGGAACCTGGGATAGTGGAAGGTGTCCCTGCCCATGGCAGGGGTTGGAATAGGATGGACTCCAGGGTCCCTTGCAACCCAAATTGGGTTGGTTCTATCAGTAACAGCAAGGCTGAAGATTGGCCTTTTGGAGGAATTGTGTTCCAGCTGTGCTTTCCAGACTGAATGCTCCTTGTTCAAGGAGTTTAAAAATAAATTTTTGCACTAATNAACACAGCAGCCAAAGGAGATATTGAGCAGAGTGCAAGAAGTTGTAATTATTCTGTGAAATGAAACAAGCAGCCTGAAATCAGTAGCAGGAAGAAACTTCTGATAATTAAGTTTTTAGGGAGCTGTGGGTGGCCTTTGAGGGGTGTTTGAGGGCTGTGTTGCCAATTATCAGCTGTTGCATTTAAACATTAAAATGGGAGAAGTCTCACATTTAGTGACAGGACAAGGGGGAATGGCTTCCCACTGGCAGAGGGCAGGGCTGGATGGGATATTGGGAAGGAATTGTTGGCTGTGTGGGTGGGGAGACCCTGACACAGGGTGCCCAGAGCAGCTGTGGATATCTGGAAGTGTCCAAGGCCAGGCTGGATGGGGCTTGGAGGAACCTGGGATAGTGGAAGGTGTCCCTGCCCATGGCAGGGGTTGGAATAGGATGGACTCCAGGGTCCCTTGCAACCCAAATTGGGTTGGTTCTATCAGTAACAGGAAGGCTGAAGATGGGCCTTTTGGAGGAATTGTGTTCCAGCTGTGCTTTTCAGACTGAATGCTCATTGTTCAAGGAGTTTAAAAATAAATTTTTGCACTAATTACCAGATTTTAAAAATTACCACCAGACACCAATTCCCCTGAACTGGAATTCAGGGGCATTCCTGTCCATCCTGAGCTGAGGCACTGGAAGCAAGTTCAGAACAGTGGGGGCAGTTTATCAAGGCAGGAGACTGCAAAGGCAGAGCTTTATGGTGAGCTCAGCCCTGTGTTTGTGTGCAGGAGCTGCCCTGTACCGGCGCCTCAAGGAGTACCTGATGACTGAGGAGCAGCTCAAGGAGAATGGGTACCCCATGCCTCACCCTGAGAAGGCAGGACGTGCTGTGCTCTTCACTGCAGAGGAGAAGAAAGTGACTGACTGTAAGCTCTGCTGACTCTTCCCTTCTGCAGGGTTTGCTGGATGCAGCTGAAGCTGCCTGTTGTGGTTGTATAAAGGGCTCAGTGTGGAGCCTTTGCTCCTGTTGTGATGGGGAGTGTGGCTGCAGAATTCTGCTGCATTCCTGCATGGAGAGTTCTTCAGCTTTCACATGCTAAGAATGCTGGTTTTGACCCAGAGTTTATTGTCTGTGGGGCTGAGGGAGGCTTCTAATTCCCAGGTAACAAGTGACAGGATGAAAGGAAATGGCCTCAAGTCACACCAGGGGAGGTTTAAATTGGATATAAGGGAAAATCTCTTCATGGAAAAGGTTGTGAAGCATTGAACAGGCTGTCCAGGGCAGTGGTGGAGTCATCATCCCCATAAATGTGGATGTGGCACTTGGGGACATGGTTCATTGGTGACCATGGGTGGTGCTGATGGTTGGACTTGATCCTAAAGGTCTTTTCCAACCTTAGCAATTCCATGATTCTGTGCTGTCAAAGAACAGCAACTGAGCAGGTTGGAAAGAGGCTCCTGTTCTGCACTTGGTGACCCTTCCCCTCTCCCAGGGGAAGAATTTTTTTGTCTGTCTGAGAGAGCTGCTGTTACAGTGGGGTAAGAACTGACACTGGGCCAGGCTGCCTTTGCAGTGGGTCCTGCTGTGCTGCTCTGGATTGCAGTTTTTTGTTTAATCTCGTGGCACTGCTGGGCCAAATAGTTCTCCAGAGCCCTTTCTGCAGCTGGACAAAATGATCATAAAATCACAAACCAGTTTGGATTGGGAGGGACTCTAAAGCCCATCTCATTCCACGCCCTGGAACACCTTCCACCAGGCTGGGTTGCTCCAGGCCATGCCCAACCTGGCCTTGATGCCACAGGTATCCTCAGGACAGGATGGGGTCCTCCTCTGAATTTTCTGAACTCATGGCAAGATTTCTGCTCCTCAGCCCCTGACTAAAGCAGGCTGTGCTGCAGCAGGAATAAAACCCAGACCTGGGTTTTCTTTTGAGGTGCTTTGCCACGCTCCCCTGAGCATCTGTGTGGAAAGACCTCACTAAAGTGTGTTAAGTGCTCATCCATGTTAACACCTTGTGTCTACATTTGTCCTGTGGTTGCTGAAGCAACCTGGGCAAAAGCTCTCTTGCATTAACACTGTTGAGTGCTGTGTTTGTGAGAGCCCTTTTTTGCAGAGAATCAGACAGCTCCTTTATATGATCCTGAGCTCATGTTCCTGTAGTTTCCTGCAGATGTTGCAGGATCTTTGAATTTCTCCTTGCTTAACTAAAGCTTTTGCTGCCACTGTGACCAGTGGGCTGGTCTTGGGCAGAGCTGGGAATATGCTCACAGCTTTAATTGTCACACCAAAACTCATGGAATTGCATGGAGATCAGAAGAATGTTAGCTTCTTCACAGTGGCTTTTTGCATCTCCCTTCCCCAGATTTTGGGCAGTAAAAGCAGAGGTGGTAGGAGGGAGCAGTTGCAGATTGCCCCCTTGCTGGCCAGGCCCTGCCCTAAGTGCCCCTGGGTTTAGCTGCTGGAAAACCCTGACAGAAAAGCTGTGCCCTGGAAGAGCTAAAATGTCATTTGGAAGTGACAAGGCACAGATCCCCTGGAAACCAGGCTTCATTAGCTCTGGTGTCCAAAGAATGACTTATTTATCCTGTTTCTTAAAATAACTGTGTTAGACTCCAACGTAATTTGCTGTGCATGGAGAAACAATGCAGCAAACCCTGATGGAACTGGGGGGCAGCTGATGTGGACCAAAGCCACTGGAGAGTCTCTGTGTTTGCCTCTGGGAGGTGTTTGGGGGGCAGATTTCAGAAGGATTGCTGTGCCTTTATAGGAATTTTGAACAACATTTGAAATCCTTTTTTACAGAAAACATCATTGAACAGCATTCAGGGCTTGAGTGATTGTGATTTACTTTGCTTTGGGCAGGTTAAGCAGGTGAGGGGTTTCCAGTGACGTGGCTGTTGTTTGTCTGTGTCCCCAAGCCTCGTGCAGGATCTGCTGTCGCTGTGGCACCGAGTACATGGTCTCAGCCTCGGGGAGCTGCATCCGCAAGGAGGAGTGTGTGCATCACTGGGGGCGGCTGCGCAAGCAGAGAGGTACAGCCCTGCCAGGGGAATGCCCGTGCTGCCTGGGCTCCTGCTCCAAACACAGGAGCTTCTCAGCTTTCAGCTTGATTTTGGGGCTTGTCACGCTCCCAGGAGGTGGCAGTTCCTGTGCCTGCCACTGAAATGGCCTCAAAAAGAGCTGCTGGGTTTGGCGGTCCCCAAAATGCGACACTGGCGCTGCAGCAGAGGTGCTTCATCTTTGTTCAGAAATGTAAAGGAAAAAAAAAATCTTCCTGTGCTTTTTGAAAAAAATCAGCCTTTTAAAAGGCTGGCTGGGAGCATGAGAGGTCTGTCACTCCCAGGGGAGTTCACTGATCTTGGTTGAATTCATTTGCAGCAAGGCACTAACCTAGTTTGAGCTCTGCTCTGGTTTTCCATCAGAGCATCCGAGTGGCTTCTGGAGTTTGTCTGGCTGAGTACCAGAGACTTCAACTCTTTAGATTGCTGCCTGTGAATCCACAGTTATTTTCCCTCTGTGTTTGACACATTATTGTGCTCACCCAGGGGATCTGAAAGCTGAAGTTCAGGTCTCTTGTTAACAAGACTCTTCTCCTTGACCCTGCATCTCTTGCTCTTTCAGTGCCAGGTGGGTGGGAGACTCACTACAGCTGCTGCTCCGGAGCTGTGGGGTCACCAGGCTGCCAGGTTGCTAAAGTAAGTAATGGAACAACACCTTTTTATTCTCAGTGACATTTGTGCTCTGCTCACAGTGGCACTGGCTGGGAAATCCTTGCTTAAGCCTTTAGAAAAATAGTGGCTTCCCTTATGGGGATAAAACAAGTGCAACTTAAATTTTTTTGCTCTGCAATGATAGGAGAATTCAGTATTTGACACTCAGCTGTCTGGAGTGAGCTGGGTTCATTTATCCTGAGCTGCCCAGCTCATCTACTTGAGGGACACAGAAAAGCTCATGTTCTTCAGTGAATCACAGAAGAAATGAGTAATAAGGTATTTCCTTTTAAGGAGCAGTCTCAGAGCCTTGGCAACAATGTGCCAAACCTTTTTCACATTTTTTCCTTTCCAGATTCCCATGCTAAGGTAACTTTTGCCTGGTGGACAAATCTTTTCTTACAAGTTTTCTGTTTGTTTATCCTTGGTTGTAATGAGAGGAGGTACCTTCCAGAATATCACAAAACTTCTTTTGAGGGAGCTCAGCACTAGAAAAAAGAATGAAGAACCTGCTCAGATGTGGAGTTTGATAGAGCAGAGCACTGTTTGGGGTACCTTTGCACAGGTGCTTTTTCCTTTCATTAGCAGGAGAGTTGGTGTCCCAGTCTGGCATCCCCAGACTGTTTTGTGCCTTTTCCTCAGCTCTCTGGGCATGCTCTTGTCACTTGTTCTAGTGGCATTTTTTATTTGGCAGCTGCCACACAGGGGAGAACCAAAAGCTGGAGGCAGAATGTGAATTCTGGGCAAAATTCAAGATTTGTTACAATCAGAAGAATTTTCTGGGCCCCATAAAAGCCTGCCCTGCACAGTGAG
This sequence comes from Alaudala cheleensis, assembly GCA_013398995.1. NCBI lineage: Eukaryota > Metazoa > Chordata > Aves > Passeriformes > Alaudidae > Alaudala > Alaudala cheleensis. The sequence goes on from VWYE01020302.1 coordinate 60,740, forward strand.
ACTGGATGGGATCAGGTTGTTACTTTTCTTTCTTTTCCACATGAATTTAGGATTTTTTAAAATCAGCTTATCTGGGTAACCTGTGCAGGGCCTTCCCAGTATCCCATCTGTCCCTGCCCTTTGGCAGTGGGAAGCCATTCCCTGTGTCCTGTCATTCCTTTCCAGTATAAAAAGTCCCTCTTCCTCTTTTTTATAAGCCCCCAGTTTTCACATCACCCTTGGGAAGATCTGGATCCCCATCCTGCTCAGCATCAGAGCACTCAGTGAAATATTGGGATATTGGGGAGCACAGAATCCTTCCATTTTGAAAAAGGGCTTTGAAAGCAGAAAATATTTGTAATAAGACACCATTCTCAGTATCTAACCCTGGAGCTGGTTAGAAAAGCTGGTGCGTGTCTGTCCAAGCACAGGGGTGTCCTTGCCTGGCTTTGCTGCAGTTAGACAGGGAGGCAGGAGATGGCAGGAGGGAGCTGTGCTGCTCCAGGGAGCCTCGAGTGGCTGCTCTTTGTGATATCCGAGGCTGCTGCTTCACCTCTCAAAAACAGGAGCAACTTCCCTGCCCTCCTCCCAGCCAGGAAGAATTGGGCAGTTTCAGAACAACAACTGATGGAGAAAAATACCTGATAGGATTGGGTTTGTTTCACTTCACTGCTCAGTTCTGTTGTATTACACAGGGAGGGAAGGGCTGAAGCTGTGAGGGAGAGGTGTTTGCTGTCTCCTGGCTGCTGAGCTGCTCTCCCATTCCCTCAGCAGAGCAGCGTCCATGCAGAGTGGGCAAGTGTGGCTCCTTGCACCTGGCACGCAGTGATCCATGAGGCCTTTGAGCAGTGCTGGCTGTGGATACAGGGAGACATTGGCCTCAGTGTTGGCCCAGCTGCCTCATTAACTTCAAATGATGCAGTTCCTGTGCTCTGGCTACACCTGCAGGTGACCTGTGCAGGAAAATATGCAAATCCTGCTTTGGTTTCCTCTCTGCCCACACATGTCACCTTTACAAGTGCCTCAGATCCTCATCTCTCCAGCCTTTTATCCTGAGACAAACCAGAACCGTGTCATTCCTTGTGGGAAGCCCTGTGCCATGCTGGGAACTGCTGAGGCCCCACCTCAAATCCTGGGAGCCCTTCTGGGCACCTCGTCACAAGAAGGACATTGAAGGGCTGAGGGAACAGAGCTGGGGAAGGGGCTGGAGCACCAGGAGCAGCTGAGGGAGCTGGGAAAGGGGCTCAGCCTGGAGAAAAGGAGGCTCAGGGGGGCCCTTGTGGCTCTGCACAACACCCTGACAGGAGGGGACAGCCAAGGGGATTGGGCTCTGCTGCCAGGGAGCAGGGACAGGAGGAGAGGGAACGGCCTTAGGCTGGGCCAGGGGAGGTTTATGTTGGATATCAGGGAAAATTTCTTCACAGAAAAGTTTTGGAAGGGGTTGCCCAGGATACTGATGGAGTCACTGTCCCTGCAAGTGCTCAAAAACCATGTGCATGTGGCACTTGGGGATGTGGTTTGGTGTTGACCATGGTGGGGCTGCAGGGTTGAGTTGATGATCTTGGGTTTCTTTTCCAACCTTAAGGATTCAGTGCTTCCATGGTTTTGAGCATTGTAAAGGAGGCTGTGCCCAAGCTGCTGTGATTGTGCACAAATACACGAAGATTTAGGGACAGACAAAACTTAAATACAACAGAAAACCCCACTGGGGAATAGGGAAGGGAGAGCATCTGGGTGTGGTGCAGATTGGTTTTACCTAAAACCATGTCAGCAGGCAAAAGGGCAGTCACAGCTCTGCTTTGCCCTTGGTTACCTGTTCCTGCTTCCCCTTTAAACTTCATCCAGCTTAGAACCCTTCCTGCCAGGAAGGTTTCAGGATAACCAGTGGATCTGTGTGTGGAGGAGTGTGGAAGTACCTGTGTTGCAACAGCAGCTCAGTCATGCACTGGCTTAAGCCACTTGCAAAATCACTTCTGACTTTTCCTGCTGGATCTTGTTGACCCTGGAGCTCTAGCAGGGAACAGTGCAGAGTGCTTGGAAATGCCCTCTGTTGCCTCAAGTGCTGGTGGGCTGGAGCTGCAGTTGGTGTGGGCTGGCTGGGTGTGGAATGCAGTGGCTGTGGGTGGGTGCACACACAGACACACTCTGGAGCTGGGTGTCTGCTGTGCACCTGGAGCTCGTGCTCACACAGGGCTGTCTGGGGTTAGGGTCCTGCACCTGGGCTTGTCTTGGCCACAGGAACCAGGAGCTGCAGTTACATCAGTGTCAGGCCTCAGTGTGACCCTTCCTGACTTGTTCTACTCCAGACTGAAAGCTCCTTCTCCCCAGACTCATGATGTCCTGCTCCTCCATGTGCTGTCAGTACGATGCCACCAGCCCTGATCCATGGCTGTGCTTGCTGTGGTTGTGAACTTCTCACTGTAGGCAAAACTTACTCCTCATTAAGAAATTATTACAAACCCACTTTTGTTGAAGTGGAGGTTTGTTGGAGTGTTCTTATCATCTCTAACTGTCCTTGTCTGTTCCTTTCAGCAACACGTGCACGATGGGCGCAAGGAGAGCCTCGATGGCTTTGTGAAGACTTTTGAGAAGCTGCCCACGACTGATGGCTACCCTGGGATCTATGCCTTAGACTGTGAAATGGTGGGTCCAAAGCCAAAGCAAAGCTTTTGGGGATGGTTGAGGTGTGACACAAGTGGTTGAAGGGAAGCTGTTTCCTGACCTCATTCTCTCTTTTCTGAATATTGGTGCTGGAGGTGTAAATGAGCTCTTATTGATTGGTGTGTTTGACTTGAGGGCTGTGCAGCCCTGGCAGGCTCTGACTGGCCCACGCTGGGCAGTGCTGCTGCCTGGCCTTGCTGCACCAGATGTGCTGCATTTTGGCAGCTGCAGCACTCGAGTGGGTGGCTCCACAGATCCCACACTGTGCCTCTCATCACACCTGCCCTGTTCCTTGCAGTGCTACACTAAGCAAGGACTGGAGCTGACAAGAGTAACTGTGATCAACTCGGAGCTGAAAGTGGTGTATGACACCTTTGTCAAGCCAGACTCCAAGGTGGTGGATTACAACACCAGGTGAGGATGGTCTTCCTTGGGACAGAGCTTTGTGCTCTCCCAGGAGCTTGGTGTGGCTGGGAGCACTTGTTGAAACTCCACTGACCTCCACTGCCTAAGGGCTGAGGAGCTTTGGGCCTTGAGCTGTTTCTTCAAGTGAAGGAGCCCCACCTGTGTCCTGTTGCTCTGCAGATTCTCAGGTGTGACAGAAGAGGACCTGGAGAACACGAGCATCACGCTGCGCGATGTCCAGGCTGTCCTACTGAACATGTTCAGTGCAGACACCATATTGATAGGGCACAGCTTAGAAAGTGACTTATTTGCACTAAAGGTAACTTGGGCTCTTGCCTTCACATCTCCCTGTCATGCTTTCCTACTCTGGGGGGTATTTGGTGTCTCCCTCAAATTTAGGAACTGTTTATTTCCAAGTAGTGGGGTGTCCTCAGCTCAGGTCCTGTGTGCAGTTTTGGGCACCACAATATAAAAAAGCCACGCACCCATTAGAGAGTGTCCAGAGGAGCTGTGAGGATGGGGAAGGGTCTGGAGGGGCCTCATAAGGAGCAGCTGAGGGTACTTGGTTTGCTCAGCCTGGAGGAGACTGAGGGGAGACTCATTGTGGTCTTCAGTATCCTCATGGGGGAAGAAGAGGGGCAGGTACTGATCTTTTAACTCTCATGGTTTGACCAGGGACAGGAGCCCAGGAAGGGCTGGAGCTGTGTCAGGGCTTGGGCTGGAGCTCAGGGAAAGGTTCTTCCCCCCGAGGCTGCTGGGCACTGCCCAGGCTCCCCAGGGAATGGTGCCAGAGCTCCAGGAGCCTTTGGACACTGCTCTCAGGGATGCTCAGAGTGGGATTGTTGGGGTGTCTCTGCAGAGACTGGAGTGGGACTCAGTGATCCCTGAGGGTCCCTTCCCACTCTGCATATTCCAGGATTCCATGGTTTGTCCAGTCTCTGAGCCTGTGCAAAGCTGGTTGTGGTGGAAGTGCAAGGGAGTGGGGCCATGTGTGTCACCTGAAATTTTACTGGCTGCTGCTGCCCAAGGTGACAGACCTGGACATGGCTCTGAGCAGCCTGGTCTAGTGGAAGGTGGAACAAGGTCCACCTCCAAGGTCTCTTCCAACCCAAACTGTTCCATGATTCTATGACTGATCCCAAATCATTTGCCTCACCCCTGCCAGATCTGTTGTCTGTTCTGTGCCAGCTTTTCTAGGAATTGTGGTGTTACTTTGATGAAGTTACTTTAACCTTTTACCTGTCCTGTTTCCTGCCTGGCCCTGGTCAGCCCAGTGTGCCCATCCCTCAGCCACCTCTGCTGTCCTGCCAGGGACTGTGTCCTGCACTGAGGCCCCAGGGCTTTGTCCTGGGTCACCAGGAGAGCATGTGGCAGGCAGGAGCCAAGTCTTTGTGCTCACATGCCAGAACTTCCCTCAGCCATTCTTTATCCCACAGTTCTCCTGCTGAAGCCTCTGTGGCTGCCAGCTCCCAGCTCCGGGTTGGAAGCCGGAGCTTTTAATGCCTGTAAAACACTTTACCTCTCTGTGGCACCCTTCATCCCAGCCTTGGAGAGGCTTCATCATAATCAGAAAAACATTATTTCCAGTTAGATCAGCTCGAGATGACTGCCTTGGCCTCTCAGAGGCTTGATTTTTCTCTTAGCACCACAGCTGCTGCCAAGAGAAGGAGCCCAGAGCAATCCAGCAGAGCCGTGGGGTGTCACAGCAGAATGGCCCAGGGCTGTGGCAGTAAAGCCATACCTCACTAATGGCTGTGGCAAGTTCCAAGTGCTGATGGCATTTCAGGTTTTATTTAAGGCTTTATCATCCTGTTTCCTCAGTCTTCCTGATCTACATAAGTAATTACCAGTGTGTCTGGGAGGGTGCCAGAGCTGAGTGCAGTCCAGGGGAGATTATCCATAACGTTGGCAGTTTTATACTCCGAGGAGCAGGGCAGGTTGTTTCTGTTACAGTGCAGCTGTTCTGGGGCAGTTCTGGAGCTGTTACTGAGGGAGTTACGGGTTTTCCTGCAACATGAGCTGGTGCCTGGAGGCAGAGAGGAGAGGGGATTATCAGGGTCCTGTCAGAGTCATCTGTGTTGGGACAGGACTCAGGTTTATCTCTTGGGCCCTGCACTTCACTCCTGTGCTCAGGATATGGGATTGCCTTCATCCACATTCCTTTGGCTCCCACTGAATGCAGTTCATGACAGCAAAGGATTAATCTTGTATTAGCCTGAGAGGAAGAAATCAGTGTTAAAAAAAGCCTGCCTGCCCTATGATTATGGACTTTGTCAGGTGGGGCCTTTTGGCTGTCCCCAGGCCCCTTGGTGCAGAGAGTACTTTGACCTGATCAGCACCCTCAGATCCTCCAGCATGGTGACAATTCCTAGCTGAGGTGCTGGATTAGAGGGCTGGAGCCCCTCTGCTCTGGGGACAGCCTGGGAGAGCTAGGGGTGTTCACCTGGAGGAGAGAAGGCTCCAGGGAGAGCTCAGAGCCTCTTGCAGGGCCTAAAGGGGCTCCAGAAGAGCTGGAGAGGGACTGGGGACAAGGGCTGGAGGGACAGGACACAGGGAATGACTTCCCACTGGCAGAGGGCAGGGCTGGATGGGATATTGGGAAGGGATTGTTGTCTGTGAGGGTGAGGAGGCCCTGGCACAGGGTGCTCTGAGCAGCTGGGGCTGTCCCTGGATCCCTGGCAGTGCCCAAGGCCGGGTTGGACAGGCCTTGGAGCAGCTTGGGACAGTGGAAGATGCCCTTGCCTGTGGCAGGGGATGGAGTAGAAGCCCTTTAAAATGATACGATATGATTCAGTGATAGAATTTCCTTGTCCCATTCCATCCTTGCTGAGCTGGTGCTGGTTAAAAACTTCCTGTTGAGTCACTGTTGGTGGATGGGAGGATTTGGGGTTGATTTGCACCCTGAAGGCCAGGCCTGCTCTGTAGCAGCAGTGGGATGTACATCCTGCTTTGTTGTGCACATCCTGTCCACTTCTGTCCCCATCTTAGAATCCCAGAATGGTTTGGTTGGAAGGCACCATGAAGATTACTCAGTTCCAGTCCTCTGCCATGGGCACTCACTAGACTGAGCTGCTTCATCTTGAGAAGCATTTGAAAGGTTGCTACAACTCACTCAGAGGCTGTTGTGCAGTCAGCAGGTTCTTCAGTTCAGTTTTTAATTGTGAAAGACTCCAGAGCTATTCCAGCTCAGGGGATTAAGGATTGGCCTGTCCTGCTTGAGTTACACGAACTGGATCAGCCCTGAATCTCTGGGGCCCTGAATGTGAGGTTCCAGGGCTGTGGGGGCAGGTGTGTGGCTGGCACAGCAGTGGGAATCCTGTGTGCACACCCTGCAGAAGGAGAGTCATCCCAGTTCCAGCCTCCTGCCGGACTGGTTGGGTGGGAAGCTGCTGAGAGCATTGCAGAGCCCCAGAGGTGACCGGGAGGTTGCTGCAGCATGGCTGATGCCAAGGGGTGCCTGTCCCTGTGGGAGTGGGGAAATGAGCCTGTTCCTGTGCTCCCTCCCTCAGCTGATCCACGGCACTGTAGTGGACACAGCCATCGTGTTCCCCCACCGCCTGGGGCTGCCCTACAAGTGGGCCCTGCGCACGCTGATGGCCGACTACCTCAAACGCATCATCCAGGACAATGGTGAGAGCCCTGAGGGACCCTGCTGCCTGTGCTCTGCTCAGCCCTGCTTTCCTCTGCTCTCCCCAAGCCCGTCCTCTTGCTCCTGGTGTTTTCTCCCCTGCCTGTGTGTGGTGGTTGGGAATGTGCTGGCATGAGAAGCCTCAGCCACAGCTCGTTTTGGTGTGACGCCTGTTCCGAGGGCAGAGCTCTCCCTGTTCCCTCCCTGTGCTGAGTGGGACACAGGAAGTGCTGTGGGAAGGCTCTGCCAAGGCCAGGTCCTGCCCTCCCTTCTCTGTCTGGCCAACTGAGATGGACCTTCCTGTTGGAAGTGGGGCCTGTTCCCTTGTGTCTTCCTTGAGCACATTGTAAACACTGCTAGGGAAGCTGCCAGCTGTGCCACAGTTGATGTTCTCATGCTGAAGTCCAGCAAAAATGTGTGTGTTGAGTGGAAAAAAAAAAGTGTTTAAATGTGTGAGTGTTCAGCCTGGAGAAGAGAAGGCTTTGGGGACTCCTTATAGCTCCTTGCAGGGCCTAAAGGGGCTCCAGGAGAGCTGGAGAGGGACTAGGGACAAGGGCTGGAGGGACAGGACACAGAGAATGGCTTCCCAGTGCCAGAGGGCAGGGCTGGATGGGATATTGGGAATTCCTGGCTGGGCTGGAATTCCCAGAGCAGCTGTGGCTGCCCTTGGATCCCTGGCAGTGTCCAAGGCCAGGTTGGACAGGGTTTTGGAGCAGCCTGGGACAGTGGAAGATGTCCCTGTCCATGGTAGGGGTGGCACTGGATGGGCTTGAACAAACCATAAAACAGAAACCATTCTCTCTGTGGAATTCTTTAAATCCCTGTGTGTGGCTCAGGGTGCTCCCAGGTGTGGCTGTGGCTGCAGGGGACAGGGAGCAGCTGGCTCTGCCTGGGGAAAGGCTGTGCTTTGCTGAGCTGGCAGCAGAGGGGTCACTGCCATGCCTGTGTTTGTGTCCCCAGTGGAAGGACACGACTCCAGTGAGGACGCCAGGGCCTGCATGGAGCTGATGGTGTGGAAGATCAAGGAGGATGCGAAAGTGAAGCGATGACCCGCGCGCTGTCTCTCTGCTGTTCTCCTGCACCTCTGTGAAGAAGCAGTGCAATAAATGCCCACAGCCACTCTGTCCCCCTGTGCCAGCAGCATGTTCCTGCTCCCCAGCCATCCCAGCAGGACTCCTGGACTCACCTGCAGTCCCCCTGTCCAGGTGGTGGCTCTCGGATCCTCTGACTCCACCTGAGGGATTCTTTGTGGTCCAAGCTCTGCCCTGTGGGCCTGGCGAGGTGGTTTTGAGTAGCACAACCAGAACTTCTTGGTTCCTAGGAGAAGCTTGTTAGAGGTAGGTTGGAGATGTGCAGAAAGATCTTTCTGGTTCAGTTAAAGGTAGATCGTTTACTTTTTTTTTAATCCCAAATGTAACTTAAATTGCCTCTGTACTCCAAAGTTTGGAGAGGGGGGAGATGGAGGAAGGTTGGGCAGGAAGCTGTGAGTGGATTGTGTAGGTGGTGTGGCAAGCAAGAGGATCAAGCAGTTGGGAAGAGGTCCTGGTGCAATCCCACTGTAGAGCTGCAGAAGAGGGAGGCTGGCTCTGAGCAGCTGGAGAGAGAGCAATGAGGTGGGATCTGGGAATTGCCACCTGCTGTGCCCCAGGTGATTTCTTTGCTGAGGGCTGGCTGGCACCTGGTTCTGCAGTCACTGCAAAGGGGGAAACCACAGGTGTCACACCTTGCCCAGACCTCAGGGAGCCACGTGGCAGGACAGGGACAAACAGCTCCCAGAGTCAGGGAGAAACTGCATCCCATCACTGCAGGGTAGCACAAGTGGTTCTTCCCTGACCCTCAGCTTCCAGCCCACTGAGCTTGTGTTCAGGGAACAAGGTTTTTGGGGTGTGCAGGTAAGGGTAGTCTCAGCAGGGTGCAGGACTCCCCACCAGCCTGTCCCTGATGCAGGGACTTGGTACAGGCAAAAGCAATAGGGAAAAATCCTTCATTCCAACTCATTTCCATGTTGGGAGTTCTGTGGATTGCCAGCTGTGTGTCTGGCACCTGGACAGAAGCAGCTGCTGGGTGTGACTGTCACTGGGGTGACTGGGGCAGAGCCCAGGCACTGGTGGGTCCCTCTGCCCAGACCCTGCTGCTGTCTGGGGACAGCAGAGCTGAGGGGAACACTCCCCATGGATTGGGGTCTCTCAGCTGGGGTCAGGGATCACCTTCACCCCATTCCCAGAGCAGGGACCCCTCGCCCTCCCTGGCAGCACTGGAATTGTGTCCCCTGGTGGCTGCTGTGTCCCTGGCATGGGCTGGCTGTGTCAGTCTGGGGGCAGTGGGGCAGAGGAGCTGCTGGGGTTTGGTTCCTGCCAGAGCCACGTCCTGCTCACTCCTTTGTACCCCTGCTGGGCTCAGGGTTTGGGGACAGCTGTGTGTCCCCTGCAAGTCCTGCTGAGCTGTCCCAGCCTGTGGGCAGGAGTGTGGCTGGGCTGTGTTCCAGGACAGGGATGTCCTGTTCAGCCCCACGCTGGGCCTGCTGAACTCTCCCAGTCCCACTGCTGCCCTCTGAGGCAGGGAGGCAGCTCCTTTGCCAGGCTCTCTGGGAGCCACAAGGAGAAGTGGAGTTGTGAAGATTCCTGTTACTGCTGAGCCCACCTGTGTTTCCTCTAGCAGCCTGTTCCTTACCCCAGGTTTTGGGGCTGCAGCTCCCTGCTGCTCCCCCAGTGCTCCACATCCAGCTCTGCTCCTTCCCTGCCTTGGGGCTTCTACCCCAAGCAGCCTTGGGACACCTTGGTCTGTCCCTGTCCCACTGCCTGCAGGGAACAGTGCTGTTCCTGCCCAGGCTGTGGGAGAGATAGAGTTCAGTGCTTCCCAGCTGGGGAGGGAAGGTTTGCTCCTGCTTCTGCCTCTTTCCCATGTTTATCCCCCATTTATCTTCACCCCTGGCTGCAGCGATGGAATGTCCCTGGAGCAGCCAGATCTGGCTCTTGCCTCTTGCCTGTTCCTCAACAGGCAGCCCCTGCTTCCCAGGCTTCCCACAGCAGCTCCTTGCCTGGAAAAGCCAGGCCATTCTAACATGCACACGGAGTGCTGGTGTCCTGCTTTGGAGCTGCTTGGCTTGATCCCATCTCCTGGGATGGCCAGGCAGGACGTTCCTCCAGGCAGGAATCCTGCCAGGCCAAGAGACCTCCATCACTGCCCCTCCCTTTCCCCACGGTCCAGCCTAAACTGAGGCTTTTGGGGTGGGGCTGTAGGGGGCTGTCGCGGGATGTCCCAGGGAAAGTGGAGCCATATCCAGCCATGCCATCAGTTTGGTCAGAGCCAGTCCTGGCCCAGGGCTGCCATCACCTCCCCAGGCACCAGAGGTTTGGTTGGGTTGTACAGAACGATTGTAACCTGTAACTTTTTGTAATTGTTTTTAATAAAAGAGTGTTGACTAGATGCACATTCCTGAGTCTGGCACTGCTCTGCCTGTGGAGGGGAGGTGGAGGGAGGTGGTGGAGCCATCCTGTAGCTGGGAGGGGCTGGGCAGGCTTCCCAGGAGGTCCTTCCCCAAGCTGGAGAAGTGGGTTCAGCACATCCAAGGTCCTGCACCTGGGTCTGTTCAATCCCAGCCATGGCCACAGACTAGGAGATGCATGGAGAGCAGCCCTGGGGAGAAGAACTTGGGGGTGCTGGTGGGTGAGAGGCTCAACCTGCCCCAGCCATGGGCACTGAGCCCAGAAACCCCCCCTGTGCTGGGCTGAGCCCCCAGCAGGGGCAGCAGGGGAGGGGGGGATTCTGCCCCTCTGCCCCACTCAGCTGAGACCCCACCTGCAGAGCTGCCCCAGCCCTGGGGAACAACAGCAGCAGGACGTGGAGCTGCTGGAGCCAGTGCAGAGGAGGCCACAGAGATGCTCCAGGGCTGGAGCCCCTCTGCTCTGGGGACAGCCTGGGAGAGCTGGGGGTGTTCAACGGGAGAAGAGAAGGCTTCAGGGAGAGCTCAGAGCCCCTTGCAGGGCCTAAAGGGGCTCCAGGAGAGCTTGAGAGGGACTGGGGACAAGGGCTGGAGGGACAGGACACAGGGAATGGCTTCCCACTGCCAGAGGGCAGGGCTGGATGGGATATTGGGAAGGAATTGTTGTGTGTGAGGGTGGGGAGGCCCTGGCACAGGGTGCCCAGAGCAGCTGTGGCTGCCCTTGGGTCCCTGGCAGTGTCCAAAGCCAGGTTGGATGAGGCTTGGAGCAGCCTGGGACAGTAGAAGGTGTCCCTGCCTGTGCCAGGGGGTGGAATGGGATGGGCTTTGAGGTCCCTTCAACCCGACCCATTCCATGATTCTGTGACAGCAGCGGGGAAAAGACCCCGTTCTGCTGCTTGGGGCTGGGGTGGCCCCGTGGGGTCCCCGCGTGGCCCTTCAGGTGTGTCCCCCCCACACCCTGGCACAGGTGACACCCGGCGCCTCCTGGGCACGGGCTGAGGGCTGGGTGGGGTCCCAGCCTGTGCCTGTTCCCCCTCTGCCCTTTCGGAACCCGGCTGCTGCCCAATCCGAACCATTTTGGGATTCCTCATCTGCAGCCGCTGTTCATTCCCCCGTGTGCCGCGATGAGCCGAGGAGCCCGAGGAACAGGGATGAAAGCAGTGCCCCTCCTTTTGGAGAGAACCCCGATCCCAACCCCCCGGACTGAACGAGGAGGGGGGTCCGTGGCCGGACCTCGCTCTGTGCAAACCTCACACACCCCGAGGGGTGCCCGGGCAATAACCGGGCACATCCCGGCTCCTGCTGCCTCCTCCCGGAGCCGGGATGGAGCCTCGGCATCCCCCGGCCCTGCCCAGCTCCCCCCGGAGCCCGTATCAATCTCCCAAATGGGGCAGGAATTAAAGTGCCAAGCCAAGGAGCTGATTCAGCACGGAGGAAGAGGTGAAGGTAAAAAGTTCAAATAAAAAAATAATGGGCCATTAGATGACCTCACTGGCAATGTGTTTTATTTAACGCGCGGGTGATGGCTCGGCGGTGGCAGCGGCTGCTCCGGAGGCTGTAAAAGTCACGCCTGGCGCTTGTTCTCAGCCATCTCCGCGGGCCTTTGTGGCACTTGGTGCTGCGGCAGTGACCTCCAGCCCCACCCCGAGGGTCCCTCTTCTCCTGCCCTGTCCCCCCTTGCAGGGCACTGACATCAGGGAACCCCTGTAGTGACAAGAGCATTTTGCTTTTTTGCTCTTTGGGACGGGACCCTTCGAGTCTCCTTCGTGTCGAGGGTGGAGGCAGGTGGGGTTTTTAGGATTAAAAGAATCCTGGTCCCAAGGGAGCAGCACTCACCCAGCCCCAGGCATGTGGAGGGACAGAAGGACACAAAGCCAGGCTGGACAGGGCTTGTGGAAGGTGTCCCTGCCATGGCAGGGGTGAAACTGGATGGGCTTTAAGGTCCTCCCCAACCCAAACCAGTCTGGGATTCGATGACACCTAAGCATGTTCAGGATTTGCCTCAGAGCTCTGTCCTTCCTGTTTTTCCCTGGAGGATCTTGTCTCCCAGGGCACTGCCAGAGTTGGGGCATCACCAACAGAAGGGGTTTTCTTGCTCTCTGAAATCTTTGCCCCTTTTGGGCGGCTTTGCCTCCAGCTCTGAGCGTGGTGGCTTCAGGGCTTGGCACTGCCCATCCCCACCGTGGTGTTCAGATGCTGCAGCTGAATCAGGGGAAGCAAAGGAGCAGAGAGAACCCCAGAACTCCATTCCTTCCCTGTCCCAAAACCCTCTGAGCTGAAACCTGGGACATGAAAGGAAGCAGCTTGCTGGGGNAGGGGTTTTCTTGCTCTCTGAAATCTTTGCCCCTTTTGGGTGGCTTTGCCTCCAGCTCTGAGCGTGGCTTCAGGGCTTGGCACTGCCCATCCCCACCGTGGTGTTCAGATGCTGCAGCTGAATCAGGGGAAGCAAAGGAGCAGAGAGAACCCCAGAACCCTCATTCCTTCCCCATCCCAAAACCCTTTGAGCTGAAACCTGGGACATGAAAGGAAGCAGCTTGCTGGGGGAAAAGCTCCATTTCCACCCCAGCAAGGGGAGAGGGTTGGTGGATCACGAATCCTCCCACTTTGCTCCCCCTCACTGGGGTGCAGCCCCTGATTCCACACTGTGTCCATATCCATGGAAGCCGCCTCTGGCCATCCCAGTCTGAGCTCTCCCCGTGAATTGGTGCTGCTGGTGTGGTCCTGGGAGCTGTCAGGGCTCCAGTGTCCCCAGGGTCCGTGGCAGCGCTGTCAGAATGTCCCAGCCCTGCGGGAGTGCCCTGCCTGGCTTTCCCTGCCCCCTGCTCCCACCCTTTCCTTCCCAAGGATGGAGACATACTCCAGTCCCGGATCAAAGCAGCCTCGGCCCCGAAGCTTCCCCCTCACAAGGGGAGGGAGGTTTTGGGCAGCCCCGGGGCCCGTCGGGCGCTCAGCGTCATTGATGGTCCCTCCTTCAGCTGAGACCGGGCAGCTCAGCACTCCCAGCCCCGCGTTTGCAGCTGCTCCAGGATGTGCAACAGCGTCTGCCTTGTCCTGCAGCGTCTCCCCCCAGCCAGGGACATCCACGGGTGTCTGTGTGTCACTCCCTGCCCCTGAGCCACCTGGCACAGGTCAGAGGTGACCACGGTCATCGATCCTCTCGTTAAAGAGCTTTTTACCACGTTTTGTCCAGACCCTCCAGGACGGGGCGCGCTGGGGCCGAGGCAGGGGGTGTGTCCATCCCGTGTGTGCGGGACAGCTCCTCATCAGTGACATCAGCGAGTCCCCTCTGCCACAGCCATGGGGACAAGGAGCTCACAGCAGCCCCTGCTGCCTCCACTCTCCTCCTCGCTCCAGACTTTTGCTTGGCTGGACCAGGGACGGTCCTTGGCGGTGGTGCTGAGCCTGGGGACCTTGGTCACTGCTCTGTGCCTTGGATTGTCCTGGCTGGCAGCACGGGATGCCTGTGCTCCCACCAGGGATGGCCCTGTGCCCCTGCCATGGCCGATGTCCCCACCAGGGGTGGCCCTGTGCCCCTGCCATGGCCGATGTCCCCACCAGGGGTGGCCCTGTGCCCCTGCCATGGCCCTGAGCCCCAAAGTGCAGTGCAGGGGCGCTGTGATCCTCTCCANAGCGGTCCTTGGCGGTGGTGCTGAGCCTGGGGACCTTGGTCACTGCTCTGTGCCTTGGATTGTCCTGGCTGGCAGCACGGGATGCCTGTGCTCCCACCAGGGATGGCCCTGTGCCCCTGCCATGGCCNGAACAAAGGGGGCTTTGTAGCTGCTCGGTTGCTCAAAACGGGGCACCTGGAGCCGCTCGGTCCTCGAAGAGAGGGAAAAATCTGGCTCGGACGTTTAACTCTTCCTGTGAGCGCAGGGGCTGCCAGGGGACAGCTCCCGGAGAGGGGACACGCCAGGACAGCCACNCTGAGCCCCAAAGTGCAGTGCAGGGGCGCTGTGATCCTCTCCAGGCATTGGGGTCCCTGTTGCCAGCCCTAAATCTGCCACAGGGCAAAGTGAGTGACACCTGTGTCCCCACAGGGTCCTTCTGCACCCCCCAGCCACCAGTGAGAGGTGAACTGGCCAGACTGGGGAGGGGCTGCTGGTGGGCAAGAAACAGGGTCAGCAGCAGTGACCAGCCCTGTCCCCTCCCCAGAGCTGTCCCCTGGCCGTGGTGGCTATGGGGCGGCTGGGGACAGAGGAGGAGGAAGAGGAGGGTGGAAGGAGCAGGAAGGAGGGCAGCAGCCACTGGTTGTGCAGGTTTTGGGGGGGGAGTGAGGGGAGTTTTTGGGTGCTGGAGGCAGGTTCTGGGTGCTGAGGGCATCACACTCCGGGCACCACCTTCAGGCCAAAGTAGGGGACAGGACTGGGAGCCCAGGAGGTGGCAGCTGGAGGTTGGGGGATGCTCATGAGGCTGCTCCCTGGCTGGGAAAAAACCCTGTCCCGCAGGGAATGCTCTACTACTACTACTACTAC
>VWYE01020302.1:75822-118610 GCA_013398995.1 Alaudala cheleensis
CTGGCTCGGACGTTTAACTCTTCCTGTGAGCGCAGGGGCTGCCAGGGGACAGCTCCCGGAGAGGGGACACGCCAGGACAGCCACTACAGGGCCCGGGGAGGGGACACGCCAGGACAGCCACTGCAGGGCCCGGGGAGGGGACACGCCAGGACAGCCACCGAGGCGCCCCAGGGACACCCTCTGCCCCGGCCTCCCGGCGCTCACTTAATTACACGGGCAGGGAGGGGGGGTATCAGCTAATTGCAGAGGGCGATTGATTGGGAAAATGTCATCTTCACCGGCCTCTGTTGCCAGGGTGACCTCGATCGTTCTCGTTCCCGAGTGCCCAAAGCCATCCCCTATGTTGCCTGCGGGGGGGACACAGGGGTGGGATGTGGAAGTTCCTTTCGTTCCTCCGAACCCGGCCCCGATGCTCCGGGGAGAGGCAGCGACATCCGGGGCACGCCGAGGTTTGGGGCATGCCGAGGTTTGGGACCCACCGTGCCCAGGGACCACCGGCCCCTCCTGCGGTGCCACCCCCGCTGAGGGGGCTGGGGGACAGCGGGTGGAACACGGCAGGTGAGGGCTGAGACACTGAAATGCTCGTGGGTGCTGCTCCAGCCCTGCGACAGGCAGGGGATGGGCTCAGGGAGAGCCGAGGGAGGAGGCTGCAACGCCCTGGCTCAGCGGAAAGTGCCCCTGCCCAGGGCCGGGGAGGGACCGAATCGGGCTTTATGTCCCCTCCGACCCCAACCAGTCCCGGTTCCGTGGCTCCCCAGCCCGGCCCCGCTGTGATCTCTGCCCTCTCTCACCGCTGGCCCCTGCTCAGATGCAGAGCTGCCGCCCTGCTCCCCTCGGGCCGGACCCCCCTCAGCAGCCCCGGGTTTGATTTCAAACCTGTGCCACCACCAGCAGCCCTGCGGGACAAGGAACAACAGCTCGGCCCTTCGGCTCCGCACAGCACCAGCCCCCGGGCAAAGCCTGGAGAGGTTTCTCCCTCTTTGTCGGGAGCTGAGGAGCGACCTTCAGGATGGGAATGTGCCCCAAATCTGTCCCCACTGCAGGTCAGGTGCTGCCAGTGTCACCCAGAGTGGGAACATGGAGTTCTGGGGACACGGGGACACATCTGGGGACATCGGGATGTGTGTAGGGACATGGGGACACAGGGACATGGGGATATGTGTGGGAACAGGGGAACGGGAGGATGTGAGGACGTGTGTGGGGACACAAGCTCATGAGGACACAAATAGGGACACGGGGACATATATGGGGACATGGGGATGTAGTGGCACGTGTGGGGACCTGGGTACACTTAGGAGAACATAAAGACACATATGTGGACATGGGGACATGTACAGGGACATGGGGACAGGAATGGGGACACGGGGACACAGGGACAGAGCAGGCACCGCTGGCGGAGCTCGCAGGAGCCGCTCCCGGCTGTGCAGTAAATGCTTTATGGACTGTGGGGCTGGCGCTGGGTGATCGCCTCCGGGTCTCTGCGGTTAATTGCAGGCAGTAATTAACGTAATGACGGCAATCGCGGGACCACTGCGGGTGTGCAGGATGAGTGCGGGGTGGACACCAGGCTCTGGCCTCATTAGCTGCCGTCACTAACGAGGTGGCCTCTGTCCCCAGCTGGGCTCGCAGTCCCGGTGCTGGCACTGCCCGGAGCTGTCGTGGCTCCTTTGTGCCTCCTCTTCCTCGCTGTGCCCTTCCTCGGTCCCCAAGGCACGGCCCAACCCCCCCGAGCTGCTGCCACACGCGGGGGGCTCTGGGGGGGGACCGCTGCTCCCGGGGGACACCGATCCTGCCCCGGGACTGCCCAAATCTGCCCCCTGCCCCTCCTGCCCTGGGATCCAGTCTGGGACCCCCCGGCTCTCCACTGGGCTGGTGGCAGGGACACCCTGCCCGTGTCCCCGTGTCCCGTGTCCCGGGGACAGCGCTCCCACGGGAGCGGCTCCTGCAGCAGCGGCTCGGGCTGGTTTGAGCCGAGACAATGGATCGGGGCAGGGGAGGGCAGGGCCGGGCAGGAGGGGAGGGGAGGCGGGCAGGTCCCCGCGGAGGTGTGGCAGGGGCTGTCCCCGCGGTCCCGCGTGGGGCAGGGCGGGTGGCAGCGGGTGGCAGCAGGCGGCGGAGGCGACAGGAGCGCGGCGCTGCCCGGGGCCGTCGGTGCAGGTACGGGGACCCCGAGGGGAGCGCGGCCCGGTGACAGCCGCTCTCTACCCGCGGCTGGGACAGCGGGGTGCGGGGACACGGCTGGCAGGTCCCTGCGCTCTCCGGGGAGCTGCAGCTCGCCCCAGGAGGAGCCCCTGGGCCGATGCTGCCCGGGATGCCGGGCACGGAGCAGCGTTTGGGGATGGAGGGGCCGCCTTTTCACCCGAAACCACATCCAAGCAGGAAAATAGGGCGAGCGGAGGGAAACTCATGGCTCGGGCACGTCCTGGGAGCTGGGGAAATAACCCACGAGAGGCTTTAATGAGGCACCCGGCCGGAGCGCGGGGGTGTTTCCGGCACGGAAGGTGACACCCGGCCCCCACCCAGCCCGTCCCGTGCCCCTGTCAACTGTCGCCTGTCGTGATGGGTGACACGGGCTTGGCCCGGGGGTGATGCCGCAGCGGGGTTGGCGGTCCCGGGGCGGCTCTGGCTGGGGTCCCTCTGGGACACCCTGGGATTAGGGAAACGACAGCAGCACCCACGGGAGGGGTTATGGGAGCGTGTGCCAGCCCCGGGAAGGGGACAAGGCTCAGGCCGGTCCTGTCCCCGCCGGTTCTCGCGTGGGAAGGAGCAGGCGGGCGCAGAGGGGACCAGGAGCCCGCAGCACTGCCCGCGCCGGCTCCCAGGGAGCTCCCAGGGAGCCCAGCACTCTCACAGCAACTCCTGCACCGAGCACAGCTCGGCGCTGAGCCCGTGATTTCAGGAACAAAACCTCCACAGAATTCCCGTGGCAGCGCTCGGATCAGCCGGGACATAAATCAGGGACATAAATCTCCGCGTGTTTCACCACCCTGGGCCAAACCCTGGTGGCGCCGCGCCCGGTCCTCCTTAAACCTGACTTCTGTTCAGCCATGCAAACCTCCAATAGCCCAGAACGGCATTTTTTGGGGGTGAGAAAGCTCTGCTTTGGGGCTTTTCAGCATCCGGCAGCACCGCGGGGATGCTTTAGGGCTGGAGACCTCGACATTCCCTGCGGGGCCGGCTGGTTCACCCCAGGTGTGATTTGGGGGAACATCCCGTGGGTTCTGAGCTCACTGCCGGGCTCGCTGAGGTTGGGGCAGTGGCCACAGGATGTCCTGTGCCTTTGGCCATCGCCAGCCCTCCCTGGTCCCCCAGGGAGCTCCGGGCTGGGGCCAGGGCAGGGTTTGGCTCTCCAGGCTGTCCCTCCTTGGAGCTGGGGCTGGCAGGGAGCCCTGGCACCAACTTCCAGCCTGTTCCCACCTCCCCAAAGTGCAGTTTTTATCTCTGATTAGGTGATGAGTGAGGTTTGTCAAGAGCTTTCTTGAGGTTTCTCGGATACCTCCTCGAAAATACTTTTCCAGTGCTTTGAATCACCTTTTTTCCCCCTTTCCCCCTGCTCCAGGCCCTGGCAAGAAGCAGCATTCCTGGCTGCCTTTGCAGGGCACTCAGCCCCATGGAGTGCCCTGCCTGTGCCAGCTGCAGGTGCTTAACAAGCCGTGCTTTTGTTTGGCACCCTTTGGGAGCAGGGATGCTTTGGAGCTGCTGGTTTGGGTGTAATGGTGATCCTGACTGGGCACAATGGGGCTCAGAGAGGCCAGGCACGGTGGGGACATGATGGATCAGCAGCTTCAGGTCTGATCCTGAGCATGAGGGGACCAGGATAACCACAAATATGCCCAGGAATTCCAGTGTGTCTTGGTGAGGCTCAGGGCAGGGTCCAGCCCCGAGGTCACTGGTCTGGAAGCAGCAAGGCCATAAAAACACCTGGGCATGTCTCACTCAGCCTCACCCTAAGAATTGATGTCCTGGAGTGAGGAGTGAGGGCAGAGGCTGCTTTGAGCCACTGATCAGAGCCCTGAGGGCACAACCAGGGTTACTGGCCCTGAGCAGCCCGTGGGACCCCCCAGCCATTGCCCCGGGCTTGGGAAGCTCAGCCAAGGCTCAGTTCTAGACCAAGCCCCCAAGGTGGGTCTGGCTGCAGCTTGGCCACACTCCTGGGCCTTGCTGTGAACCCTTGGCCTTGGAGCTGTGTTGTCCCACTGTGTCTCACCTTGGCCTTTGTCCCCTTTGCAGTCCTGACTCTGGACTTCCAAGGCTGAATCTCAATTTCTTCATCAGGAGCTCAGCTGAGGCTGAGGCTCAGGGCTCATCCCAGCTGCCACCCCTGCCCCTGCCCTGGCTGGGACCTTAGAATGGGTTGGAAGGAACCTTGGAGCTCATCCCATTCCACCCCTGCCATGGGCAGGGACACCTTCCACTGTCCCAGGCTGCTCCAAGTCCCGTCCATCCTGGCCTGGGACACTTCCATGGATGGGATCAGGGTTTGTGAGCAGGTCACTCAGTTTTCTCCATCCTGGATACCCTGAGGTTCACTTTGTCTCCTGTTGGGTTTTCCCTGTGGAGCAGCTG
Source organism: Alaudala cheleensis (assembly GCA_013398995.1). Taxonomy (NCBI): domain Eukaryota; kingdom Metazoa; phylum Chordata; class Aves; order Passeriformes; family Alaudidae; genus Alaudala; species Alaudala cheleensis. Next base: position 80,389 of record VWYE01020302.1, read on the forward strand.
CCTCCACTGGGCCTGAATCCCTGTTTATGGTCTCTGAGGGAATCCCCCATATCCCCATTCCAGGAGGACCCATCCCTCTGGCAGGAGGAGAGAGGGCAATGTGCTTGCCAGGAGCAGGAGATGGAGGGGTTTGGTGTCCCTCCCTGTCCCCCCCTTTGTCCCTCTGCAATCAGATCCAGCCCTGTCTGTTTGCAGGGAAAGGTGTCCCCAGCTGGCAGCGCCCCTGGGACACGGACACGAGTGGGGTCACAGCAGGGAGGAAGGTGGGAGATTTGTATTTCTGTGTCAATCCTGATTTGCCTAAACTCAGTGGGCACTGAGGGGCTTCTGTGGGCTTTCTGTGTGGAGGAGATCTCATCCCTCCAGGTATCCACCTGCTCTTCCTGTCCCCCTTATCTGGGACAAATGGGAGCTGTGGGATGGAGCAGGAGCTCCCTGACACCCTTCCTCCCTCCTCAGCCATGCTGTGAAAACAAAGAAAGCAACATTTGGGGCCCAAATTTGCCCAGAGCAGCTGTGGCTGCCCCTGGATCCCTGGCAGTGCCCAAGGCCAGGCTGGACAGGGCTTGGAGCAGCCTGGGGCAGTGGAAGGTGTCCCTGCCATGGCAGGGGTGGGATGGGATGGGATGAGCTCTAAGGTTCCTCCCAACCCAAACCGTCCTGGAATTCTGTGTGCTGAGCTCAGGGGTGTCATTTGGGATTCAAGGACAGGGACAGCACCCAGTGCTGGTGGTAAAGAAGGATTTTGTGGATCAAAGCTTATTCTGGATGAGCTCTTGGCTGCAGGGACCGAGCTGCTGTTGGTGTTTGGGCTCTTTGACCTGGAATGAGATGACCTGGAAGGAGGATGGATGCCCAGCCAGTGGCATCTGTGAGGTGTGTTGGGACAAACCAATACCCACAAGGAGCAAGAGAGAAAGTTGATACTTTGGGTTAAAGAATGGGAAAAGTGATCAAAGGAGTGAGATAAAAAATAATGGCAGGGACTGACTTCTGGTGGGATTATTTAATAATAAGGTAATTAATGCTTTATCCCTCACTGGCTCCTTTCATGTGAGGATCACAAAGCGCTTCACAAACATTAATTAATCTTCCCTACCACCCCTGCAGGAAGGTCAGGGAGCCACCAAGCGTGAGGGAAATCTTGTCATTGATGGAGGTGGCTGCTCTCCCAGCACGATGGGACTCGGGTGGGGTGGCAGGACAGGGAGAGCCCCAATTCCTCACCAGTGACTTCAAATGATTTCTCATAACTTCCCCAGAGGGCAGAAATATCTTTGAGTTGTCACAGGCTGGGCAAAGGCTGCTTGGGAGGATGTCCCTCCCACAGGGTGTCCTGCCCTGGGGGACAGGGTCCTTGTGAAGCTGGAGCATCCCCGTGGGATCACAGTGTTTCCAATATCTGTGCTTGTCCTTGTGCCCAGGTCCTGGCAGTGGTGGCAGCATGGCTGAGCAGGACCCAGCCCCAGGCTGCCCACGAGGGAAGCAGCAGCAGCCAGGTCAGTGTGCAGGGGCTGTGCTTTGGGGATTTTCCCTGCTTTCAGACAGTTTATGAGGAAGGTGAATGGGACACGGTTGTGAAATGGGGAAGAAGAAGATTTGGGGTGAGGAGGGACTGTCAGCTGGGGCAGGTGTTGGGGACAGGGCTGGGATGTTCCCTGCTTGGCAGGGTCTGCCCTGGGATGGCACAAACGGAATTGGGAGAGGGATGACCATGACCAGAGCAGCAAAGACTGGGGGCTCACCCTGCCCATGGCCTGAGCACGCTGTGAACCCAACCCTGAGCCCGAGGGCTGACCCTGAGGCTCGGGGGGAGGTGTGGGCAGCACTCCTGCAGCTCTGGAATGTTCTGGTCTCCTGCTCTCTCTGTCCCCTGTCACTGACCCTGAGACCCAGCCCTGCCCCAGCTGTGCCTCCAGCTCTCAAGGTCCCTGTGCCCTTGGAAAGCCATCACTGGTGCCCATCCATCACTGGTCCTTGTGCCCTGGAGGCTGCAGCCTGCTGCCTGGCCTGGCTCCCACGGGATCTGGTGGATGTCCACTTGCTTTTCCAGCTTTCACCTGGGAGGTGAGGGCCAACGACCGCAGCTTCCACAGGCAGTTCAAGAAGAAATCTGCCTTCTGCCTGAGCAAGAGGAAATACTCGGTGAGCCAGGATGGCCCTGGGCTTCCCTTCCCCTCATCCCTGAGCCAGAGGTGGCTGGGGGGACACAGATGCTCCAGAGGGGTCTCCAGTCACACACACAATCCCCAGGGAGGAGAAGTGCTGCTCCCTCCCTGCCTGGTGCCCCCCAGAGCTGCTGGAGAAGGAGCAGAGCTGTGTGAAGGAGACTTTTGAGTCTGGTGGTCTAATCAAGAGAAAGATTTTTCAAAATGTGTTGAGTGAGCAAAACTAGGGTTTTTTTTTAGCTAAATAACATCGAGGTCAGTGAGCTGAGCTTTAGATCACAGTCAGAATCACAGAATATTCTGAGCTGGAAGGGACCCACAAGAATCCAAGAGTCCAACTCTTGTTGAATGGCCCACATGCGAAACAAACCCACAAGCAAATGATTTTGTTCTCAATTTTACACCACCCTTGGATCTGATAAATCCTTGTTTTCCCTCATGGCTTTGATAATTTTTTCAAAGGTGAGAAATCCCAAGAACACCAGAATGTTTTGGCATTTGCAGAGCAGGTCCCTGGTGTCCCAGGGCTGACCCTGGCAGTGGCTCTCCCCCCTGTCCCCCGCAGGGCAATGCCATCAGGACAGCAAAGTACAACCTGCTCACCTTCCTGCCCCTCAACCTCTACGAGCAGTTCCACCGCATGGCCAACGTCTACTTCGTCTTTGTCATCCTCCTGCAGGTGGGTGGGCACCGTGGGAGCACCCAGAGTGTGCCAGGGCTCTGCTCCAGGGCTCTCTGGAGTCCAGAGCAGGGAATTCAGGCTAAAGGGTTTCACAGGATGTGGCTTTCCTGTGGTGTTTGGCATCTTTTGGGAACCTGAGGGGTTTCACCTGTTGAGTGTGGTTATTTTGAACTAAAGCCTCCCAACAGCAGCAGGACGNCTTGATTCTATGAAATGGGTTTGGTTTGCATGAAGCTCACATTGAGCACCAAAACAGAAATTCATCCCTCCAAAGTCAGAGACCCAGGAGCATTTCATACCTCAAAAAGAGGTAGAAACCCACCAAAAGAAGTGTCTGTAACAGAGATATTGATCTGATGATTGAGATGGGTTCCTGCCACCTTTGGGCACTGACTTGGGAGTGAGGGAGTCACTCAGTCACCCCAAATGTCCCAAGGTGGGACAGGAATTGTGTCACTGGTGCAAAATTCTCCTTCTCCAGACTTTCCCTGAGATCTCCACGCTGCCCTGGTACACTCTGCTGTTCCCCCTGAGCTGCCTTCTCATCATCCGGGGGCTGCGGGACCTCATCGATGACATTGTGAGTGATGGGGGTGGCCCTGGGGACACTGCAGGGAGGGGCCCTTTGCTGTGAGCTGATCTCAGGAGCTCAGGAGCTGCTGCCATCCCTCAGCCCTGAGCTATCATCTACTCCACCACACCCACATGTGGTTTTATTTTCCCTCGGGAAAGATGTGACACCCTGGCTGCTTTCCTTGGGGTCCAATCCCCCATTTCTGTCACCTTCAATACCTTGACCACAGCTGTAGTGCCAGGTTGGTCCCCAGAAATACCTGGGGGAAATTCAGCCTCTTTATTCATCAGAACACATCTTGCCATGGCTCAGAACGCTGCTCTGGGGCTGAGGAGGGAGGTGGTGGTGATGCCTTGAGACTAAAGGCATCAGTGGCATCAAGGGGGTTGTTTTTGGGGACAGGACTGATACAGTTTTACACCAGGTGTAATGAGCCTTGTGAAGAGGTGTCAGCTCTGAGGGTGAACCAGCAGCCTCTCAGAGAGGCTTAATAAGAGTGAGACAACTTCTCCAAGTGTGCTTTGTAAAAGAAAAGGTTTTAACAAAAAGAAAAAATAACAAACAATATAAAGCAAATAGAAACAAGCCGAGCACAGTGCAAGGGAGACCCTGGCGCAGTGTAACGCACCCCAAAAAAGCCGCGAGGGGCTCTGTGCAGCCTGTTAAGTACTTAATAATTGAGAAGATGTCTTTGGCAATTTGTCCAACTGGAGAGGCAGCAGGTCTTGAGGTGCACTTCAGGTGGCCAGCAGGTGTCTGGGGCTGGCACTCAGCCAATCAGGGTAAGGGCAGCATTGAACCTTCTGGCTTCTTTACCTTATCTGTGAGCCAGGGATGAAACCCCAGTTCCTTCTTAATACAGAACAGCCTTGCTCCCCTGGGGGTGCATCTCTGCTCAGGACAGCCTGGCAGGGCCCATGGCCATGCTTTGGCCTCTCTGTGTCTCCTGTGTGCAGGGCCGGCACCGAAGTGACAGGAACATCAACAGCAGGCCCTGTGAAATCCTGGCTGGGAAGAGGTGAGGGGCTCTGGGGAGCTGTGCCTGTGTTTTCCACAACCCATGGAACAGTGGAGGAGCTGAAGTGCTGAGAATCCTTGAGCAGCTGAGAAGGGGTTTGGTGGGACTGTCCTGGGCTCTGCAAGCTCCCATCACCTCCCCAAATGTGCTACAGGTCCTCCTGTAGGATTGATCATGTTCCAGTCATGGGCAGCAGGTTTTCAAAAGGGCCAATTTGTTGTGATGTGCTGGGGGAGGCTTTCCACAGAATTCCTGCAGGTCATCAGATCCAACCCAAGGAGCCATGTCGCTGCTCAGCACTGCTCCAGGGAAAGATGAGCTTTTCCCACCTGGGGTCAGGGTGCTGAAAGCCCCCATCACCTGTAGATCCAGGGACATGGATGTGACACAGGGGTCCTGTGCCACCTCAGTGCCACGTAGGTCCTGTGCCACCCTCGGTGCTCAGCCCTCTGGAGGTGGCACAAGAATCTGGAGACCCAAATGCTCCAGGAATTTGGGTCAGGCACGGGCTGAAACACCCCCAGCCCCCAGTCCCACTGCTCTGCAGGGACAAAGAGCTGTCCCTGAATCCCCCACAGCTTCCTGTGGCAGAGGTGGTGTGACATCTGCATCGGGGACATCGTGCGGCTGCGCAAGGACAGCATCGTCCCGGTGAGGGGAGGCAGGAGCTGCCTGTGCCCTGGGGGACATCAGTGACCAGGGGCTCATCCAGGTGCTCTCTGCCCCTCTTTGCTCCTCAAGGCTGACCTGCTCCTGCTGTGCAGCTCCGAGCCCAGCAGCCTGTGCTACGTGGAGACCGCTGACATTGATGGGTGAGGATGGGGACAGGGACAGGGACAGGGACAGGGACAGGGACAGGGACAGGGACAGGGACCCCTCTGGCCATGGGGGGCACAGGGCCAGAGGCCAGAGACCCTGGTCTTGGGGACCCGTCAGTGCTGGGAGGGCTCAGCAGAAACCACAGGATGTGGGAGATCCTCCAAACCTGCAGACACCCCAGAAATGCAGATTTGACCCACAAATTTTGACAATGGGATTCCAAAGGCTCTGGTGATGGTTCCATAGAGTGCCTGGTGACCTCAGGCCAGTGTCTCCATCCCCCAGCTCCTTCCCAGCCCATCCTCTCCCTTCCCCAGGCAGGATGATTTAATGGCAGGGTCCCTGGGCCAGGGCTCTTCCTGCACGAGTGCTCCACGTGTGTCCTGACAGGTCCCTCTCTGGCATTTCACTGCCACCACTTGTGTAATTACCTGATAATTAATGACTGTCTCTGTCCCCTGGGCCTGACAGGAGGATGAACAGCTCTGTCACCCCACAGGTTGTTTTATTTTCCTTTCCCTGGCTCCTGCTCACAGGGAAACGAACCTGAAGTTCAGACAGGCCCTTCTGGTCACCCACCAGGAGCTGGGGACTGAGGAGAGCATGGCTGCTTTTGATGGTGAGTCTGCTGGGTGGGGGAGGATGTGGCCAATCCCACTGGGGTGGGATGGATTGGGAATTCTCTGATCCCCCGTCCCCATCAGTCCAACAAGAGGCCTCGTGGGGAAGCACTTCCCATCACTCCTGCAGTGGATCCATCAGGGTTGAGCACCTTCCCCCTGCCCTGGATCCTGATTTTCCCGCTGGAACCAATCTCTTGGTTCCCAAACCTGAGCTCAGCCCCTGCTGCTCCTCCACAGGGTGCAGAACTCCCCTCTCCAAGGCCTTGGGGGTGAAGGGGGCTGTGTTTGTACCTTCTCCAGTTCACAGCCCAGCAAGGCTCCTGCACTGACCAACCTCCCAGCACCTCCATTAGCCTTAATCTGAGCCATCCAAATCCCACCTAGAGACCCCCTGCCAAACCCCAAATCTCCCCGAAGGGCCCCGAGCACCCTCTTAGCGGGAGATCTGGGGGGCTGCGAGGGGAGGAAGGCTCTCTGTCTCCCCTGTGCCAGGGCTTGTGACGTGCGAGGAGCCCAACAGCCGCATGCACACCTTCACGGGCATCCTGCGCTGGCGGGGCCGCGCCCACGCCCTGGACAGCGACCGGATCCTGCTGCGGGGCTGCCGCGTCCGCAACACCGCGCTCTGCTACGGCCTGGTGCTCTACGCAGGCGAGTGTCCCCGCAGGAACCCCCGGCAGCACGGGGGTTTCAGGCTGCCCGAGCGCTCCCAGCACCGGCAGCTGCCGTTCCCGGCGGGCACAAGGTGCCGCGGGGTGTCCTGGCGGTGTTGGGGTCGCTGGTGGCAGGTGAGGTGGTACCGAACCTCTCCTCGTCCCGGGTTATCTCATCCCGGATCCCTCCCAGTGCAGCTCAGGGCTGGGCCATGGGGGGCTGTGGGGAGAGGGAGGGGTGAGAGCTGCTGTGAGCATCTCATTTTGGAGCGTGCAGCCACGGCTCGACAGACACTGACAGAGGGAGGGTCCCCTCTGGGCTCTTCAGGGGAGGGCAGGTGTCGTTATGGAGGGCAGCGGCCTCACTGACCTGCAGCTGAACGAACCTTCTGGGGAATTGCATTTTTACTTTGGAAATGTTTCTTGCCCAGGGTTTGATTCCAAAATTATGAGGAACTGTGGAAAGATCAAGAGGAAGAAAACCAAGCTGGACCAGCTGATGGATCGGCTGGTGATCCTGGTGGGTGTGGTGCAAACACCTGTGCCCTGCTCCTGGGCTGCCTCACAGGGCTCCTCAGGAGAGGCCTCTTGGGTAGTGCTGCTTTTCCACATCTTGCAACATCTGGCTCAAAATACCTTGGATTTAACATGTTCAGAGAATCAGAGAATCCCAGACTGGTTTGGGTGGGAAGGGACCTTAAACCCCATCCAGTCCCACCCCCTGCCATGGGCAGGGACACCTTCCACTGTCCCAGGCTGCTCCAAACCCTGTCCAGTCTGGCCTTGGGAACTGCCAGGGATCCAGGGGCAGCCACAGCTGCTCGGGGCACACTGTGCCAGGGCCTCCCCACCCTCACAGACAACAATTCCTGCGCAATATCCCATCCAGCCCTGCCCTCTGCCAGTGGGAAGCCATTCCCTGTGTCCTGTCCCTCCATCCCTTGTCCCCAGTCCCTCTCCAGCTCTCCTGGAGCCCCTTTAGGCCCTGCAAGGGGCTCTGAGCTCTCCCTGGAGCTTTGTAGAGAAGAGCCTGGTGGGCTCTGTGATTCTGGGACTTTCTCATCTCGGGACATTCTCTTGCTGTCTTCCCACCCCAGATCTTCCTGCTGCTGTTGGTGACGTCCCTGGGCCTCGCTGTCGCCTCTGGGTTCTGGGCCAGGACGTTCCAGGAGAAGCACAGTTACCTGGCTGCCCTGTACGAGCACACCAGCCCTGCCCAGCAGGCCTTCCTCAACTTCTGGGGTTTCACCATCCTCCTGAGTGTCATCATTCCCATGTCCATGTACATCACGTAAGGACCGTGAGCTTGGCAGGGATTGGGGCTCAGCACCCACCCCCTGCCCTCGCCCCTCACCTGGGACTTGAGTCGTGGCCCCAAAATGAGGCCACTCTGGGGGCTAAGGTGTGGCCCAGGTCACTCCCAAGTGCTCCCTTAGCTGGGAGAGGGGAAGGGTGGATGGGGTGTGTATCCTACAAACACCGAGGATGTGCTCTGAGGTCTTCCCAGGGGAAAAGCAGAACAGGGATCCAAGCCCTGGGCTGATGTTGGGGATCATGGGCAGGTTGAGGATGGCTCCGAGGAAGGTGCATCTCCCTGGGAGCAGGATCTATGGACAGCAGGAGGGTGGGGGAGGAGAAGGACACAGCTGCTCTGTGCAGGCAACCATCACAGTTTATGTTGGAAAAAGCTGTTTCCAAACTTTTGGTCCCTTCACTGGACCTCCAGATCTGTGACTTTGGTCACCAAGGGCCAGAATTCCAGAGGGGACCCTGTGGGTGAGGAGCTTTTTAGAAGCCTGGCCATGAGCAATGAAAACCCTCTGGCCTCCCCCAAGTCCAGAGCAGTAGCATCAAGGTGGGGATGGTGACCTGCCTTTCCCTCCTGTGTCAGGTCCCCTGTGCCCCTGGGTTGTGAGGAACACCATCTCCTTCTCCCTGATTTCTCCTCCTGCACTCCCTAGGTTTGAATTCATCTACCTGGTGAACAGCTATTTTATTAACTGGGATCTGGAGATGTATTATGGGGCCAAGGACATCCCAGCTGAAGCCAGGAGCACCAGCCTCAACGACCAGCTGGGCCAGATCGAGTACATCTTCTCAGACAAGACGGGCACCCTGACACAGAACATCATGAGCTTCAAGAAATGCTGCATCAACGGGACCATCTATGGTAACCTGGCTGGGATGAGTTTGTGGGGGCTCAGATGAACCTGGAGCTGGTTCTTCCCACTCCTCCTGAGTGCTTGGTTCAGGTGGATTGGTGCTGGTGGTGCTGTAGGGATTCTCCTCGTCCTCACCCCTCCCTGTTTCTGGGGCTTTGCAGGGCCACCACGCCTCAGGTCCCTCTGCTCTGGTGTTCCCAGCACACGGAGCCAGGGCACAGTCCTGGCCTCCAGCACGGGAGAGGTTTCGTGGCCCAAACTCAGCTGAGACCAGCAAAGCTTTCCCTGATAAAAAAGGGAGTCTGGGGCAGCTGCCCCCAGCACGGTGTGGGTGAGGTGGATCCCACCTGGAATCCTGAGCTAAGGCTGGCTCAGGCACAGGAGAAACGGGAGAGGGGCCAGGAGAGCCCAGGGACTTTTGTTTTCTTTTAAGGTCATGTAGAGAAAAATGAGCTGTTGCTTTTCTTCTTTTCATCATTTTCTGGGGAATCTCCAGCTTGGTTGCCAAATCTTTGCACTTTGAGGCTTTCAGGTGACCTATGGAAGAGGCAAGGAAATTATCCTTAAATTGTTTCATTAGAGTGAACATATGTAATTGCTCTTTGCTTTTTTTTTTTTTGCTTTTTTTTCTTTTTTGTCTGTTTGGGATTTTTTTGGTGTTTAAACATCTTTTTTTACATTAAAATACATTATTGTTTTTAATGATTCTGCTTCATTTTCCCCATAAAAGCTTGAAAATTGCCAAGTCCTTCCTCTTCTCATTGCTGTACTTACTCCAGCTCTTGGCTCACTTTGGGAGCTGACATGATACTTAATTAATGAAATTTAATGAGCAGGGCAGACCCAAGCTTTAGCATGAGGCCCTGTTTTCCTGAGATAAGTATCATGTGCTTGAGACAAATGGACAGTGATAAAAGCAAAAAGGTGGACCAAAATAAACTGGCAAAGCTTTTAGGCAGGAATAAGCCACATTTTCCCTGCCTGGGGTAGCACATTGCACCTCTGTGGAGCAGCAGCACCCTAATCCCAGCAGTCTTTGGCCAAATGCAGAATCTCCCAGGAAATGGAGCTGAAAGTAGACTTGAATTTTTAACATTAAAATCATGGTGAAAATCTGAACAAAAAGCCAAAAAAGTGAGGCCTGGATATCCCAGTGGAGTCTGACACAGAGCAGGTGCTGAACTGGGGCCTTTTTGCTGTGTTTTTGGCCAGCAGGAGCAGGAGTCACTCCAGAGAAGCTGCTCCAAGCCCCCTGCCAGCCCTCTGTTAACTGGATTATTTTTATTTTGGCAGGTCCACGCACAGGCCATGAGAACAAACAGCCACTGGTGAGTAAGTCCCCCCTCCTGTGTGCCACGGGGCCATCACTGGTGACACTGGTGACACCAGGCACAGCCTGGTGCTGAGGAGCTCAGCTGGCTCCCAAAAAGGGTCCAGGCTCTCAGAGAGGCCTGGGGAGTTTGCCCCTCCTCAGCTGCCATTCAGGACAGGGCAACTGGGGTTATAAAACGATGCAGTTCTGATTTTTAGGGTTTTTTCATTCCCAGCTGTGTGGCCAGTGCAGAGCTGGGCTCAGCCTCTGGCCCGGGTCTGTGCCAGCAGAGTGCCACTGTGCCACATGCCCGGTGCCCCTGGGGACACTGAGCCCTGTGCTCAGCCCCAGCGGGCTCCTGCCTCCCTCCCGGCCTCTCGCAGGGCTCGGGGCAGCGCCGGGAGCAGCCCGGGCAGCAGGAGCTGCTCGTCTGCGATGTGACACTGCTGGAAGCCGCCCAGAGGGACAACGACCCGGTGCTGAGGGAGTTCCTGAGGCTGCTGGCCCTCTGCCACACCGTCATGGTGGAGGACAGGGGCGGTGGGTTGAGTCCCCTGGGGGCTCTGGGGCCGTGCTGGGGTTTGGCAGCGCCCAGCAAAGCTCAGTTCGGGGGAGCAGCGGGCGAGAGGGGCTGGGGGAGGCTCCTGCCACTGTCCCTGTGCCGTGGATTTGTGTTTGGGGGTGTTTTAAAGCTCATGGGTGGGAATTGAAGCACAAGGGGGATAATCCTGTCTGGGGCAACAAGGAAAAGGGATCATGGAATCCCAGAATGGTTGGGGTCGGGAAGGACCTCAAAACAAATCCAGTTCCATCCCTGCCATGGCTGGGATTTTTTGGGTTAAGGTGTCCGACTATCCCAGGTCACTCTAAGCCCTGTTCAACCTGGCCTTGGACACTGCCAGGGATCCAGGGGCAGCCACAGCTGCTCTGGGCACCCTGTGCCAGGGCCTGCCCACCCTCACAGCCAACAATTCCTTCCCAGTATCCCATCCAGCCCTGCCCTCTGGCAGTGGGAAGCCATTCCATGTGTTGTATCACTCCAGACTCTTGCCCGAAGTCCCTCTCCAGATAAGACCAGCAGGACTGAGTTTCCCCACCCTGGTAGCTCAGGCTTCAGGGTGTCACAGCTACTGCTGGGCGAGAACAGGGCATTGCAGGTGTCCCAGTGTGGTTTGGCTGGCAGTGTCAGTGTGTAATCCCCCTCCTCTCCTGCAGACCAGCTGGTTTACCAGGCAGCCTCCCCAGATGAGGAAGCGCTGGTGTTGGCAGCCAGGAACTTGGGCTACGTCTTCCTGGCCCGGACACAGGACACCATCACCATCAGGGAGCTGGGCAGGACCAGGACGTACGAGGTGCTGGCCATGCTGGACTTCAACAGCGACCGCAAGAGGATGTCTGTCCTGGGTGAGGCGGGTGGGCTGCCCCTGGGGGCTCCTCCAGGGCCCCTTCTGTGCTCAGCCCTACAAGGGATGGCACTGGGGGGGTGCAGGTAGCCACAGCTGGCTCCTAAGGGTCATCCTGGTCATCCCTGTGGGTTTGCTCATCTTGGCCAGGGCAGCCAAGAAGGGTTTGAGCAGCCAAGAGAGAGGAAGTGAATCCAGGGCTCAGAGGGGTTGTGTGAGGAACTGACAGTCCCTGAGGCCCCGTGGTGGTGCAGATCTGGGGATGTTCCACGGCCACAGATGGAAAAGCACCAGCGAGCCCTGTGGTGCCTTCTGGAGGCCAGCACGGGCCAGTGTGGCCACTGTGCAGGGACAGTGCTTAATGGGAGCCATCTCTGAGGGGACCTAAGGTGTCCTTCCCTCCGTGGCAGTGCGAGACCCCCAGGGCACCATCCGGCTCTACACCAAGGGTGCTGACACCGTCATCCTGGAGCGGCTGCGGAGGCGAGGGTCCCACGAGAGGCTCACCGAGAGGGCACTGGATGTGAGTGCCCCAGGACTGCTCTCCCTCCTGCTGGCTTTGGGCTGGGTGTCCTGCAGGCAGTGCCCTGCTGCCCTTCCTCCCTCTGCCTTAGGGGGTTTGGTTCTGCCTTCTGCTCTAGGAGGCTCACCTGCATGTGGGACAGGGTGTTAAAGGGCATGGAATGCACCTTTGGTGTTCTGCATGGACCAGCTCCATCCAAGGATGCTCGTGGGGGTGCTGTAGGATGGGGGAAGGGAGTCAGAGAGAGGTGCCCAGGTCCTGGAGTGTCTCTGGCTCTGCCCCTGGCTGGCCTGGGGTGGTGCCCTGGTGCTGTGAGAGTGATCCTGGGGAGGGAGGAGAGGCCTGATGTCTCCTCCCTGCAGCGCTTTGCAGAGGAGACGCTGAGGACGCTGTGCGTGGCCAGCAGGGAGGTGAGCGAGGCCGAGTTCCGCGCCTGGAGCCGGAGGCACCGCGAGGCCACGGAGCTGCTGCAGGAGCGGGCCCAGGAGCTGGACAGGCTCTACGAGGAGATGGAGCAGAACCTGCAGGTGGGATGGGGCTGGGGTCAGGAGGAGCTGTCTGTGCCCCAGAGGGCAGGCATGGGGGGTTTGGCTCTCCAGAACGAGGAGGTGAAGTGCCCAACCCAACACCCATTCCCTGGGTGGGAGGACAGGTGGGGTTTTCCCTGAGGGGTGACTTTGTGACATGCCAGTGGACACTGGGGTGTCAAGTTGTAGCTGTCAAGTTGTGTCTGCCCCCAGCAAGGGCTGCTGGTTGGATCCAGGGGTGGTTCCCACCTCCGTGTCCTGCCCTGTCCCCTGCCATGACACCCACACACCCCCTCCAGCTGCTCGGGGCCACGGCCATCGAGGACAAGCTGCAAGACGGAGTCCCAGAGACCATCCAGCTGCTGAAACTGGGCAACATCAAAGTGTGGGTGCTGACAGGAGATAAGCAAGGTCAGTGGAGGCACCCCCAGACCCCCCCCAACACATTTCAGCTTCTCCCCTAACCAGGATCAGAGAGGAGAAGGGCCACTGGGAGTGGGCAGGAGCTGGTCCTGCTGCTCCCTTTACTCTCCAGTAGCAGCACATCCCACTCACCAGGGGAAACTGAGGCAGGGGAAGGAGCTGCTGCCCACCAAGGGCTCTTCTGGGGGCCAAGGGCTGGGGGCTGCCCTGGGCTGGGGGCAGCCCCATGGACCATTGACAGCTGGGTGTTGCAGAGACCGCAATGAACATCGGCTACGCCTGCAGGCTGCTGACAGACGACATGGAGATCCTGGAGGAGAAGGAGGTCAGGTGAGGAATCATCACCTCCTGGCTCAGGACATTGCTGTCCCCGCTGAGGACACTCCAGGGCAGAGGAATGGGGGCAGGGTGGGCAGAGCTCAGCTCAGCCAGAGGTGCTTCTTCCCTGTGCCAGCCTGGATGTCTACAGTCTTCACCTGATCATTTTCCAGGTCTCCCCACCTGTCTCTTCTCCTACCCCATGCTCTTCCTTGGCAGGCTTTGACCAGGGTTTAAGCTTCTCTCCAGCCTCTAAACCAGGCTGATTTCTAATATCAGTGAACCTCTTCTTTGTTCCTCCTGTTCTTACCAAGTCCTGTCTCCCTAGCTTTGAGATGATCAAAGCCCACTGTAGGTCTCACCAGCATTCCCAGTGTCTCCAGCTCATGTCCAACCCCCTTTTCTCCCACAGTGAGATCCTCCAGGCTTACTGGGAGAGCAACAACAACCTCAGTGGCAATGGGGACACCCCGTGCAGCCACCACGTCTCCCAGCAGCACCCAGAGGCTCCCAGCCACAAGAGAGCCATCATCATCAGTGGGGACTTCCTGGTAAGGTGGCACCTGGATGATGTTCTCTGCTCTCTGCCTGATGGCTGTTCCGACTCTGGTGGTATCAGAGTCCTGGGTGGCACCAGCACATGTAGGACATGGTGCTCCTCCTGCCCAAAAGGTGGGAAAAGCCCATTTAGGGCTGGGGAATGAGGGGTGGAGAGGAGAACAACCTTGCACTGAGCATTTGGTGTCGGGGGGCTTTGACCAAAGCTGCCCAGTGTTCTGGGGTGACAGGCTGGGTGGTGATCACAAGCTCTTGTGGTCATCCTGGGACACACTGGGCTCATGGTCACAGCACCCGCTCTGTGATGAACTTGGAGAAAACCAGAGTCACTCTCTTGGGACATTTAAGGGCATTGCTGAGGAGCTGAGGGCTCTGAGGGCTATGGGTGAGGTCCCAGCCACCTGTGCTCTCCCCCAAGGACAAAATCCTCCACACGGGAGAGGTGCTGAAGGAGAAGAGGGGGTGGCCCTGGCGGTGGCTGTGCTGTGATGGGGCCGAGGCCTCTCAGGACCAGGCAGGTCTGGTGGAGAAGGCCTTTGTGGACCTGGCCAGCAGCTGCCAGGCCGTGATCTGCTGCAGGGTGACCCCCAAGCAGAAAGCCCTGATGGTGCAGCTGGTGAAGAAGCACAAGAAGGCCATCACCTTGGCCATCGGGGACGGGGCCAACGATGTCAACATGATCAAAAGTGAGGCTCAGGCAGGGGGAGGTCGGGGTTCCAATGGTGTGTCCCACTGGTGATGGTGGTGCCCCATTTGCCATCTCCACCACCTCATCTCCCCTTTGGGGTGAGGAACTGGGAGGGGAAGTCCCAAACCTGTTCCCCACACTGCTGTGCTGGGAGGGGAGTGAGAGGCACAGGACAGGGACTACAGTGCAAGGTGGCCCACGTGCTTTTGGCACCTGGGATGAACCTTGATGAACCTCCAAACCCCAAGGTGGGCAGCTGGCAGAGCCATCCCTGCCCCTCCCAGCAGCCCTGACACAGGGCTGTGCTCTTGGCACACCACACCTGGAATATCCAGGACATGGGATAGAGGGGGCTTGTTCCCTTTGTCTGCCACTCCTGGATTCACATTCCTGGGGACAGCCCATGGGGAAATCAAGCCCCCAGCTCCCCCCAAAGCTCCCTGTGTGCGTTTGCCACCCACAGCCGCAGACATCGGGGTGGGCATCAGCGGGCTGGAGGGGCTGCAGGCCGTGCAGTGCAGTGACTATGCCCTGGCCCAGTTCTGCTTCCTGCAGCGCCTGCTGCTCGTCCACGGCCGCTGGAATTACCTGCGCATCTGCAAGTTCCTGCGCTTCTTCTTCTACAAGACCTTCGCTGGCCTCCTGGCCCAGGTGTGGTTCGCTTTCCACAGCGGATTCACAGCCCAGGTGAGGGGGTCACATCCATCCTGGGGAGGTCTCTACACCAGAGTTACAACTCCCCCTGCTCAGGATCCCCCCACAGACATGTGTCCACATCACCACCTTGGTCCCCTTTTCTCCCTTGCCATGTCCAGTTTCTTGTGGTTGCCTGACTGAGACACAAGTGGTTGTCTGCACTGGTTTTCTGTTTTTTACCTGGCTGGCTTGGGAAAGCACCCTGGGGGAACTTGGGATCTCCTTGTGAGCTGCAGTTCAGTCTTGAAGAGATGCAGGATCCCATGTGCATTAAGCTGGTTTCCTCCAAAACGGGAGCTTTGATCCCAAGGGCCACCATCAAGTGTGATTTGATTGGCAACATGTGGAACTCCAGCCCCATCTCTGCAGCATGACCCTACTGACAATGTGGGGATGGGGCAAGTCCAAGGGGATTTCCATGTTTGGATCTGAGTGTCCTGGGGCCTGGACATCCTTTGTGAGTCTTTCCAAAGCACCTCCAAGTTCACAGCTTCTCCCTGTTGCCTTCTAGCCTCTGTATGAGGGCTGGTTCCTCGCACTCTACAACATTTTCTACACTGCCTACCCCGTGCTGTCTGTGGGCCTTTTGGAGCAGGTATGGCTTCCCCAGGCTCATCCAGCCCTGTGCCACCCTGGGAGTCAGCCCAGCAGCCACTGCACCCATCTCCACAGCTCTTTGTGCCAGGACATGGCATTGGCAGCTCAGTGGGCATGTGGAGCTCACCCTCAGCCCTGGGGTGCTTGTCCCCTCTCACCCCAGAACCGCTGGGCAGAGGGACCCACTGCAGCTCTCCCAGAGGGTGTGTGGGTTGGGGTGGCCCCATCCTGCTCCCCAATTCCTGCATCCCCTCTCGGATTGTCTCCCTCTCCCAATTCCTGCATCCCCTCTGGGATTGTCTCCCTCCCCCAATCCCTGCATTCCCTCAGGGATGCTCTCCCGGCAGGATGTGAGTGCCAAGAAGAGCCTGGAATTCCCTGAGCTCTATGTGATCGGGCAGCAGGATGAGCTCTTCAATTACCGCGTTTTTGGTGTCACCCTCCTGCACGGGGTGGGCACCTCCCTCATCAGCTTCTACATCGCACTCTGGGCCTTTGAGGACCACGTTGGCACCAAGGCCGTGGGTGACTATGAGTCCTTCTCTGTCACAGTGACCCTCTCAGCGTTGCTGTCAGTCCTCATGGAGGTGAGCACTGATCTGCTGTTCCTCATCCTGCCCCACAGCAGATCTTCAGGGTCCCTGGGCTCTGGCACTATCCCCAGTGGCTTTATGGCTGGGGGATGATCTCCCGAGGATGGAGGAGGAATTTGGACAAAGCAGCTGAATGGGAGAGAGTCACCACAGCCCTCATGAGACTGTGTGCTCTGCCTGCTCTGCCTTTGTCCCCACAGATTGTCCTGGGCACTCAGCACTGGACAGTGTTGTCCTTCCTGATGGTCACAGCCAGCCTGCTCCTCTTCTGCCTCTTCTCCTTTCTGACCCAAAGTGTGGATGCCTTCAGGATAGCTCCTGCCATTTTCCGCTTCCCAGGTGAGGTGCCCTGGGGATCCCCATGGCCCTTCCCTGGCCTTGGTGCTAAGGAGCTGTTCCCCACCCTGCAGATCATCTCCTCATTGCCACTTTTTGAACTGCTGTCTTGACTTTTAGGTGCCTCTCCTGTTTAGAGCCCTCAGCACCTTCCTGGCTGGGGGCCTGTCCCCCAGCACTTGTTCCCTCTGCACCTTCCCTACCCAAACATCACATCTGTGTTGACAGATGCCAGCTGGAATGCCCTGACTGACCCCTATGTCCTGCTCGTGGTGCTGCTGTCCCTGGTGGTCAGCACCCTCCCCTCGCTCACTGTCCGTGCCCTCCGTGCCAGCCTGGGCACAGCCAGCACCCAGCAGGTGAGAGCTGAGGGCAGGGCTGGGTCCTGCCTCCCACCAGTGCTGGTGTCTGTGGGATTGGTGATGACAAGGGGAGGTTCCCCAGGGGAGCCTGGGCTGTAGTGCTGGGACGTGTCACCTCTCCTTGGTGATCCCACTCATGGTGGTCCTTCATGACACTGGCACCAACTCTGAGCCCAGGGGTCTTTCCCAAAATTGTTCCATGGCCCCGCAGGGGGTCCTGGGCCATGAGTCCTGATCCAGCTCTTGGAGAGGGTCTGCTTTTGGTTGCAGTAAGGAATTGTCCTCCAGGATCCCCCAGGAGGGTTTGGGGTCTGGTGCAGGTCCTGGTGCCAGCCCAGCCTTGGTGGAGGTCACCCCCACCAGGGTTATACCTTCAAAAGAGTCCCAGGTGGAAGCAGGGATTGGGACTGTGCTCCAGAGCTCTGTGAGCTTTGCAGCCCCCTGCCCATATGCCATCATGGAAAAGGAGATCGTGGTGGAGCTGGGATCCAAACCCTGTCCTGGTGGAGGGTGTGCTTACTGTGTGTCCCACCTTGGGCTGAGGGTTTGTCCACAGCCCGTGTGGGAGCAGGAGCTGACACTGTGCTCCAAGAGCTTTGCAGATCCCCAGGACAATCCCCACATTCCTCATCCCCACGGAAAATCAGATCATGGTAGAGCTGGGAGCCAAACCCTGGAGGTGCCCCTACATTCCCTTCATGTTCCCCCTTGGGGTGAGGGCTCTCCTGGGAGATGTCCCCAGCCCTGATCCTTGTCCCCAGCCCTGATCCTTGTCCCCAGCCCTGTCCCCTGTCCTTGCAGAAGATCCACCTGAAGGCCAGGCGGGACCCGGAGCCCTCGGTGGAGCTGCGGTCCCACGTCCCCCGCGGCTCCTTCCGCCGCCGCTCCAGCTACGCCTTCTCGCACCAGGAGGGCTACGCCGGCCTCATCACCCGCGGGGACAGTCTGCGTGCCAGGGCCACCCCCGGGGACAGTCTGCGTGCCAGAGCCACCCCCGGGGACAGCCTGCGTGCCAGGGCCACCCCCGGGGACAGTCTGCGTGCCAGGGCCACCCCCGGGGACAGTCAGAGTGCCAGAGCCACCAGCGGGGACAGCCTGAGTGCCAGGGGCACCCGCGGCCCCGCCCCGGTCCCCTGCGCCCCGGGTACACTCTGCCCGTGTCCTCTCTGCGCTGCCCCTCGGTGTAGCTGCCCCTCGGTGTAGCTGCCCCTCGGTATTGCTGTCCCTCGGTGTAGCTGCCCCTCGGTGTAGCTGCCCCTCGGTGTAGCTGCCCCGGCCGCCAGCCTCCCACCCTGCTGGGACACCAGCGCACACCTGGCTGCTCCCCTCCCTTCAGGGGCCACCTTTAATCTCACTGGGTGGGTTTGCAGCCCCTGCGGTTGCAGCGGGGCTGGCCCAGCCCGGGAGGCTCCTGCTGCGGGTGCCGAGCCCTGCGGAGGCTCCCCGGCCCCCGTGGGTGCACATGGCCTTTGCAGAGCTGGAAAAGCTGTGACAGCCGCTGCCCGCTGCCCCCAGGCTCGGCTCCTCGCCCTGTGAGCCCCGGGCTGGCAGCTCAGCCCCTTCCCTCTGCCCAGCCCCCGGAGCCAGGCCTTCCCCTTCTGCGAGGCTCATCCCAGCCCAGGCCGGACCCACAAAAGCAGTGCTGCTGACCCAGACTCATTAACCCACCTCTGAATTAATTAAATGTCCCGATGGAGAGCAGCGGTGGGGCTCGTTCCCACCCGCAGGGGACTGAGCTGCAGTGGCTGCACGGGGAACCTGGTTTTGTGTTCTCCACCAAGGGCTCGTGTCAGTCCTGGGGCTTTCCTGTCACAGAATCCTGGAGTGGTTTGGGTGGGACCTTAAAGCTCATCTCATTCCACCCTCTGCCATGGGCAGGGTCACCTCCACCAGCCCAGGTAGCTCAGACTCGAGGAGTGTAACTTCAAAATGTCCCCTAATTTCTGCAGAGGCAGCCAGGTACGATTGATTGATTGATTGATTGATTGATCGATTGATCACCTGCAGGTTTTTCCTCTCCAGCCAGAGCAGCCTGGCTCCTGCAATCCTCTTTGTCACTCCCCACCACTCCCAGCTCCTGCCTCTGCTGTCCCTGCACAAGGGGCAGTGTCCTCCATGTGCTTTGCCCCATCTCCACACCACTCCCCAGGTCTGGTGCCCCACCTTTGGGGACAACTTACAGCCACAGACTCTGCAAAGTCCCAAAAAGCACTTCTGGGGGGGATGTGGGTAAGTTCTGCCTGGTGGACACAGGGGACACGTCCCACAGAGCCAGGGCCACCAGCATTGGCTGCTGGAGAAGTTGTGTGTGAACAACTGGGTCACCCTTTTTACGGCTTTTGGTTTTTAATTAAAAGGACTTTATAGCTCCTCTTATCCTGGAAATCTCTGCAGTGCCACGAAGGGTGAAATTGGCACTGAAAGGTCCTGTGGTCCCTCGGTCTGTGCCAGCAGTGCTTGTGCCATGGCAAGAGGCACAGCAGGAGAAGAAATTTGGGCAAAAAGACTCACAGTTAAATCATCCACAGGGGCTTGGCCCTGCCTGCAGCACATGTGATTCAATGGGTTTGTTTTACAAGTGCTTTGGCCTCATCTGCACTGGGTTTGTGAGAATTAAAGTGTTTCCCTTGGGCTCTGGCCAGAAGGGCCTGGATGGTGCCAAGAAATAAAAGTCTTTCCTCTGGGAAAGCTCTCACTGCTGCAACTGCCAGGTGGAAAACGGGGGGAGAGACTTTCCCCAGCGTCCTGGGCATGATCTCTGAATCTCCCAGGCCAGGTTTGTGAGAGGAGTGAGGTGGTGAAAGGGGGCATGGGGAGGGAAGTGACCCCCTCAGCACCACAGGACACCACACACGCCAGGGTGAATGACTAGAAAATAATTTATTGAAGAAACAGAAAGCTGCAGAAATACAACACAGTCATGACCAGTAGAGGATGAATAAATAGAGATTAATTTTTTTCTCTCTTTTAAAACCTGTTGACAGGCTGGAGTTAAGTTTCCTGATAACTTTCCCCTGCGTGAGTCATTGCAAAGAACAAGGAACAAACTCCAGAGCACACAGCACAGTTTGGATAAAGTGCCTGACATATAAGACTCTTTTTTATTTTTTTTTTCTTTTTCAGTGTTTGTAAATAGCTTAAACAAATATAGTTGCAAGACACAGAGGAGTAACAACTGCATTTCGCTGTAGAATAAAACTTATCCCATGAGAGTAAAATGAAGCAGCAGCAGCAGCAAAAAAATTAATTTAATTAGTAGGAAAAAGTAAATTAAAAACTCAGAGATGTGGCCCTCAGACTGCGTGGGATGAGGACGAGTGTCACCTATTGCTATACAGAAAAATGAGCAATGTTTTCTGGAGGAGGCTGGGCTGGCAGAGCCGAGGCTGTGGGTTCTCCAAGGCCAGGCTGGATTCTGTCTGACTCCTTTGTTTCCCTTAGAAATCAAAGGGGAAAAATAAAAAGAAACCAAACCAAAACAAACCCAAATTTTGTCCTTTGCATTTTTAATTTCCTCTCCTTAAAAACACTGAACAAAGATGTGAGAGGAAGCAGGTTCCTTGTGGCAGCTCCTGCAGGTCTGGCCCCATGGCTGGGTGTCCTCTGAGACAAGGGAAAGGAACCAAGGGACATGTGGTGGTGACAGGGACAGGCAGAAGAGCAGTGACAACCCAACGGTGCCCAACATGGGAGAGAGGTAAAGAGGAGCTGATGGTCTTCCCCACCCAGACTTGGGAGGTTCAGGAAAAAGGGTGAATGGTGAATTTTTGGCAAAGCCATTTCTCTCACCCTGTGCCAACGTCCTGCCAGCACAGCTGATGTTAGAGCAAGGAAAGCTGAGCTCTGGTTGTGCCAGAGTGGGGTAAAACTGTTTCAAACTGACCCCAAGAGCCTCCTGCTGTCCCAGTGGGATGGGGACAGCACTGCCCCACTGCTGGCGGTGCGGCTCCGAAGTATAAAAGCCATCACTGGAAAACTTCCACTCCAGGAAGAACTGGAGTGTCCAGGGGCATCACAGGTCCTGAAATGACCCAAATCCCTGAAAATGTGCACAATTCCAGCAGGAGACAGTGGCCAGGATGAACCAGTAGATTTTAGTGGGAGATCCCAGGTCTCTTCCTCACTGCCCTCCATCACCCTCAGAGGTGTTCCAAGGGCCCCGTTTTCACTCCTGCTCCCCACAGCACAAAAATGCCCCTTGGCTGCAACCCTGGTCAAGAGAATTGTCTTTAGGACAGAGCTCGGATTGTCATTACCTGCAGGGAAAAAAAATCTTTGGTATCACGGCAAGTTGCTCCTCAAGGCATTTTGGTTGGTGTGGGCAGCAGGCACGGCCAGATCCAGTGTGGGCAGGGCTCAGCTGAGCCAGAGAGTCTTGGTGGGCCAAAGGACATGGAAGAGAACTCAGATCTTGGCTTCTCCAGGGTCTCCCAAGCCATCACTCCCCAGGATGGAATCCAACTGGTCTCTGTGAGGTCCAAGGACTTGTACTGGGGTTGTATCCAACCCTGGCTGACCTTCTTGCAGTTTTGGCCATCAAGCTTCTCATGGTGGAAAAGGTCTTGGAAGAGGAAATGGGGTGTGGTGGGGATGCTGAGCTCCCCAGAGAACAGAAGGGTTGGTCAGCAGATGAGTGGTGCTGCTGGAACCGACATCATCTCCTCCTAAAAGCCAGGTCCTTGGTCAGTGGGTCTTCCACCACCACCTGGTGCTGAGCATCTCAGTGCTGGCAGCAAATGCTGCAGGGTTGTGGCATCAGACAAAAGCTGCAGACTGAAAAACACCTTCCTTGGCTTTTGGGGCCCACTTTGGCAGGGCCTGAAGGAGCTGAGATTCTTCATGGTTAGCTGAGCTTTGGTCCACCTCCAGTGGTAAAGAGGTTGGAAAGGGCTGAGGAAGCAGCAGTTTCAGGGAAATGCTCAGGGAATGGCACCACTGCCTCCTCCAGGTCCCCACCACCCTCCTGGCCTCCAAAGATGCGGATTCTCAATGCTCCTCTCATCCTGTCTTTAAGCAGGGAGAAGAGAAGGAGCAGGGGGAGGAAGGAGCCACTCAGGGGGTGGACTCTGGGCATTTGCAGAAAGCTCCAAAGCCCTTCCAAAATGCCCTGAGACCATCTGGTGAGTTGGGATCCTCCAGGGGCTCTTCCACTGCCTGGACTCTTCTTCTTCAGCCAGGGCAGGTGTCTGCACAGTGAGAGCCAGGCTGGTGGCACAGCAAAGTCTGGCAGGGACAGAGTGCTGGGTGTGCCTCTGACCCAAACACATTCTTGAGGACAAAGACCCCAGAAATGGCTCACTCCATCCCTGGGGCCAGCTGGGACTTGATGCAGCACCATCTTCAGCACCTCTTTCTGTGCCCACAAGGGCAGAGACAGGCCTGTGAGGTCATCCCAAGGATGGGGATTTGGGAGCACCACCTGGGGAGGTCTCAGCCCTGAGGGGGGTTTTGGGGTGCCCAGGGCTGTTTCCCTTGTCTCAGAGCACACGAGGAGCTCCGTGGATCTGCCAGCTCAGGTCGTGGTGGTGGTGGCTGATTGTCTCTCCTCCTCTTGGATTTGCACTTGGGATTTGACCCACAGAGCTGGATAAAGCAAAACAACCAAACCCAAAAATCACAAAACCCACCTCCAAACAAACAGAAAACACAAAGCAGAGCGAGGAGCCAGACCTCGAGGGGAGGCAGGAGGGACGGGTGGGCACAGCAGGGTCCCGTGTCCCAGATTCCCTTACCCTGTTTGCTGGGCACGGGGCCAGGCTGTGCCCCCCACCCTGCCCCGAGCAGCCCCTGCCTCCCCCTGTGGCTGCTGGGTGATCCCCAGGGGGAGGAAAGGAACACGAGAGCTGAAGGAGGAAACTCAGGGGATAAACGGTGACTTCCCCGTGGTTGAGAGTTGGAACAGAACCATGATCCATGCAGAGAAATCTTCATCAACCAAAAACTCATGGACAAAAAAAGCACAGTTTGTCCCCTCCCGCTCCCACCCGACCACCCCTCCCCCAATAATTATTACATTACTTCAAGAAAGAGTATATTTTTTCATGCATAAATCAAATTCTCATCTTGTCTTTTTTTTTCTTTTTTTTGTCTTCTTTAAATTACATTTGAACACAGAACACATATAATAAATACTCTTGTACGACATGACTCAGAGAAAAGTAACACATCTGAACGCAAAGGTATCGTCATCATTATTAGTTTTTCTTTTTTTTTTCTTTTTTTTTTAAAAGGACTTGTTTAAATATGAAATCTGTAAACTCCAAGGGTCCTTTTTTTTAATCTTTCTCTCTCTCTTTCTCTCTCTCTTTCTCTCTCTTTTTTTTTAATCTTGAAACTATCCAGCTTTCATTTCCTTAACATTCAATATGTCTCCCATTGAACGCATCAAAGAAATAAGAACATGCCGTCTTCTGCAAAATTATAATTTAACAGTATAAAGCTTCAAGTCACAAATTCCAAAAACTAGCTAAGTAATTTTTTTTTTTATCACATAAACTATACATTAAATATTTTGAGGTATTTCAGAGAACATTGTCAAAGGCTTGTAAGGTCTGTGCTGGGTGGCAATGAAGGCTTTCTCCTGCATAGAGAATGTCTTTGGTATCACAAGCCAGGTGGGGACTGGGGACAAGGGGGGGTGGCGTGGCCAGGAGGGCGAGCAAGCCCTGGCCAAGGCAATAGTGTGGAGGGGGACAGGGGGCTCAGGGAGGTGACAGGGAGGTGACAGGGTCTGGCCTGCCCTCTCAGGCTGCCCAGCAGGATGGGGAACCCCAGTGGGGTTGCTCTCACCAGGGCCATTGGAATCCTGGAATCTCTTGGTGACCAACTCCAGCTCCTGGTCCTGCACAGGACAACCCCAAAAATCACACCAGGGTTGGCCCTGGGCGAGTTTGGTCCAACTCAAAGGAGTGGCCTTGGCTGGAGCCTGAACCAGGCAGGTACAATTCAGCCCAAGTTCTCCCTAAACTGGGCATTCTGGAGATTGCTGGGGAAGAGCATCTCTGGCAGGTCCTCCTGCTGAAACCAAGGGGCAGAATGGAGCAGACCTGGCTGCACAGATCCTCCCCACAAGTGAGCCAAAAATGCCCTTCTGGGGACTTGGAAACAGCTCCTGCTGAAAGGATTCACAGCTCCTGCTGAAAGGATTCACAGCTCCAGCCTGTTCCCCAAAGGAAGAGTTTGGAGAAAGCTCAGGGTGAGGCTTTCCACTGCTCCTGCCTTTGTCTTTCCAAACAGAAATGTCACAAACTGTGCTACCAAAAGTGGGAACTGAAGCTGGAATCTGAGCTGAGTGAAGCAAAAACAGCCCATGAGGAAACTCACTTTGTCACCTTGTGGGCTTTTGCAGGGTCCAGCACTGAGAGGCTGGAGAAGGACATGGAGCAAAGCCTTTCCCTGGGAGCAGTGTCCCTGGACACCAGGTCTCTGCTCCTGGGGCAACAGGGGCTGCATGGGGACCCTGGGGACCAGGCTGGGGGACAGGGACATCTGAGAGGGGGGACATGCTGGGGAACCAGCACCTTTCCCTCAGCGAGGGGGATGTTTTCTCTTCAATTAGGACAAGGGCTGGGTTTCATTTCCTTCATCCCAACACCCAGAGATGATGAGAGCCGTGGGAATCTGTCCCTGTGGAGAGCTGAGGTAACACTGAGTCTTAAGGATCAAAGCAGAGGAGCACAGAAATGGCCACACACCTTTGGTACAAGAAAAAGGCACTCATCTACCACGCTGCCATCCCGGAGTCGCTCGCTCGCCTCCTCCCTCGCTCTCTGGGGACTTGACAGGGCTGGGGCTGGGGCTGGGGGTGGCCAAGGGCTCTGGGCCAGGCTGGGGGCTCTCGCTGGCCTGGCCACAGGGAGCAGGGAAAGTGGCGTTTCCAGCACAGACCAGACAAGGCAACAAAATCTTTGGTATCAGACGTGATTTTCAAATCACAAAAATTGAAAACTCAAGTGAGGTAGCCTTTAGTCTCGGGTTCTCACTAGAAATGTCTTTGCATCCTTGAGGGCCTGTGGCATTTACTCTTTTTTTTTTTCTTTTTTTTAAATTCTTTTTCTTTCTTTTCCTTTTTTTCCCCTTTTTTTTTTTTTTTCCTGTTGTGTTTTTCACTTCCCAAACCAAGGCCCCCTTCCTGGCTTTTCAGCCCTTGAATACAACTCGATGGGGTTCAGGAATCCACCACCATCGTCACCACGTCACGACAAGACGAAGAAACAACATCAGGGGAAAAAATCAGTGGCGGGGAGCGGGGTCCTGGGGGGGGGGTGAGATTCCCTTTAGGTTTTGGGTTCTGGTTGGCAAAACACGCTGTGGCACCTGCCCCTTCCCGCTGTGCCCTCTCTCCATCCCTCCCTCCCTCCCTCTCTCCAGCAGTTCCGTTTGGTGTGACCGTGTCCAGTCTGACACCCCCAGCCCCTCCACCGCCCACCTACCCCAGGAGCTCTTTGGTTCAAGACGTCCTCTGACCCTGCCCGGTCAGGGCTTCGTGTGCAGGGGTTTTTTTCTTTCTCTCTTCATCCTTTTGTCCTTTCTTTTCTCTTTATTTTGGGGTGCTTATTTGTTTTGGTTTTGTTTTTTTTTCTTGATGAACTCATACCCTTTTCTTTTCTTTTCTTTTCTTTTTTTTTCCCTTCTTTTCAACAAGGTGCCTTCCTGTGACACAACTGATCACTCTCAAAGTAAAGTGAATCGAAGAAACCATAGCGCTAGAACACAGAT
Organism: Alaudala cheleensis; assembly: GCA_013398995.1. NCBI lineage: Eukaryota > Metazoa > Chordata > Aves > Passeriformes > Alaudidae > Alaudala > Alaudala cheleensis. Next base: position 106,142 of record VWYE01020302.1, read on the forward strand.
GGTACTTTTTACCCGCATAAATTCAAGAGTGTCCCTTTTTTTTGTTTTGTTTTGGTTGATGGTTGGTTTTGGAGGATTTGTTTTTCCCCAAGTGGTAGGGGAAGAAGGGGACCTTGCCTCCCCCTTCATCCCCAAGCCTCTCCCAGCCCTTTCCTGTCCCCAGCGGCACCTCCTGCTCCTCCTGAGGACACCCTGGGCTGGCAAGGAGCCCTCGGGGGGGGCTGGGAGAAGGCTGATTGTAAGGGTTTGGCCTCGTGATTGCTTTTTTATATGGCACAAGTCACCATCGAGAGCTCGGAGGAAACGATCCCTTTGAAGCTAAGTACCATTGCTCCAGAAATCCGCGTTTAAGGCAGGTTGTTAATTGGCACAAAAAAAAAAAAAATCTGTTGTCTTTTTGGTAAGTTGCCGGTCTTTGTTGAGCTTGTTTGGTTGTGGTTTCTGTTGTTATTCCTTTTTTTTTGGGGGGGGGGGGTTGGTTTTTTTATCCCTTTCAATCTCGTTGGGGAGTTTTCCCCCTTCTCACACCCAGGGCTGGATTTTGCCACCAGATCCCTTGGATTTTTCTTTTCCCACCCTGCTCCGACATTGGTTCCCAGGAGGGAATTTTTTTTTGGTTGTTGTTGTTGCGTTTTTGGTTTTGTAATTTCTTTGGTAACAGAGATGAAGAGGGGGGATGGGAGGGGCAAGAGTGTGTGTCGAGGGGTGGATGGGGCAAGACGCAAAGCCAACAAATCTGCTTTGTCTGTGTCCATTCCTCAGCCGAAAAGCAAACCAGAAATCCAGAGGTGAAAGGTGGAGCCAGTCACCAGGAAAGATCAGATCCTTCGCTCCAAGTCTCTCCTCCCGTCTCCTTTGGAACAATTGTTATTTTTAAATACCCGATTTCTGTAGCTAAAATGTGCTTCTCTGAGCTGCTGGGGCGCCGGGCGGCGTGGAGCAGCCGGGGTCCCCTCGGGACAGGGGTGCTCGGGTCCCTGGAGGCAGGAGGGGACTCCTTCCCCATGGAGCTTCTCTGGGAGGGATCCGGGACTGGGGTGCTCTCGTGGGTGGGGGGCTGTGAGTGTGTGAGGGGCCTGGGGTGTGGGTGCTCCTGGGAGTGGCCGGGAGGGATCAGAGGAAGATGCCCACAGAGGAAATGAAGGGTACGGGGATGTTCTCAGCCAGGTTTCCAAAACCCTCAAGGGATGGAAGTGCCATGTGGTGCTGGCACAGAGGGTCTGGCTGCCTTGGGGAACCCACTGCACCTCAGCAGGGGAAAACCTCCAGCCAGAGACCTGGCAGGAGCCTGGGAGCCCTCCAGGCACACCGGGAGCACTTTCCCTGCTCAGTCCCCTTTGAACTGGGTCTGGTCCTGGCCCAGTAGGGTTGTGCCAGAGTCCAGCCTGTGACACCACTTCTTGTGTCACCCCCACCTCTTCCCCTCCCCTGGGGGAGCTGTAAGGATGGCTGTGACAGAGATCAAGGCTGGTTGAGCAGTCAGGACAGGCCCCTCCCCCCAAAAACCTTCATGGGCAGGGGAAGACAAGGCTCTGTGATCCCCAAGCACCAGGGATGCTTCCTTCCAAACAGAGCCTCGCTCTTCCTTCCATCCCATGCCACCCCACAGGTTTCCTCTGAGCCCTCCCAGGGACGGAGCTGGCCTGGTCACAGACCCTGTCCCTGCCCCACGAGCTGGCAGGATGTGGCAGCAGGAGGTGGCCCGAGGCCCATGTCCCTGGGTGACACCCAGCTGAGGGTTTGGGAGGCTGATGGACCCACCCCAAGAGCACCCACCCTGGTCAGGCCATGCGTGTGAGTCTGAGGTTGGCTTTGTCATGAGGGGGACACCCAGGAAGGGGCAGGGAGGGCTGGGGAACATCATGCTTTGGAGAAAGTGCTTGTAGACGTCGAGGGGACCCCGGGGTTGGCGCCTGGCTCCTCCTGCCAGCGGTTCATGCAGCGCCGGCGGGCGTTCATGAAGAAGTTGCTGACGGTGTTGAGCTCCAGGCCCAGCTGCTGGGAGATGGTCATCTGCATCTCCTTGGACGGGCGCTTGTTCTCCTTGAAGATGGCGATCAGGGTGCGGCGCTGCAGGTCCGTGAAGACCAGGCGCTGCTTCTTGGGCTGCAGGCTCCGGTCCTTCTGCTGCTCCTGCTCCTTGCGCTTGCAAGCTGGAGACGTTCAAAAGAGAGAGAACAGGGCTGTTAACTGGGGCTCCCCACCCTGGCCTGCTTGCAGGCTGCCCAGCTGCCTCCCAAAATCCAGGTCCTTCCCTCCAGGAAACTCGCTGGCTCGTGTCCCACCACTCCCTCCTCTTCCTCCCTGTGCCTCCTGAGCGCCTGCTGAGAAGGGACAACGGCCTCTTGTGACACCAGTGTGACAAAAGCCTGGGGAAAGCCCAGGAAACATCTCAGCATCTGCAGATGACCCTGGGACTAGAGACTGAGGAAAGCCCTGGACTGCTCTGCTCCCAGAGACTGGCTATTGGGATTCATCCCTACATTTTGGGGGTTATCCATTGGCCTCCCTCAGCATGGGCTCACTCACGTCCTCATCACCTCTGTGGGTCTCCCTGGAGGACTCAGGGAAACGGTGTCTCCTGGCCACCACATCCAGCTGCCAGCTCAGAAAAGCAGGGAAAAGCCTGGGACAGGGACATTACGGAAAGGTCACTCAGCAGCCTTAATCCCACAGCATCAGCTGGAAAGGACTGATCATGGACCCACCTGCTCTGGGAAGGGGTTTTCCTGCCTGAGTCACTGCAGGCTCCAGGAAATTCTGTCTCCCCTGTGTGCCTTTGCCACTGGATCCTCTGGCACATTTGTCAGCATTGAATTAAAAGCCTTCCCAAAAGGTTTGGCTTGAGCCAAAGGTCAGCACAGAGGGGCTGTCACGTGGGGAAGCCAGGAAAGCCCCCCTGATCCCAGCACGCTGCATAAGGGCAGAGGGAGAAGGGAGTATAATAAATAAATATATGAATCTTAATTGTGGAGATATGAAGCACACTTTTGATGGAAGAGGTGGGACAAGGGGACCTTTGCTATGATATTTTCCTAGAAAACTATGAAATGGTGGAGGTGGCTGATCCAGTCCCTGCTTAAAGCAGGGCCAACCCCGAAGCTGTCGAGGTTTGATCTGGGTGCTCAAAGACTTGGCTGCTCAGGACTCAACCAGACATGGAACTGCAGGAACCTGAGATGCCATGGGCAAAGCAGGGCACGGATCTGACCCTACATGGCTGGGGACAAAGCACTTCCTCCTGGGAAGCTCAGAAAAGAGAGAGCAAACTGTGGGCTAAAGACTTCCCAAAGGAAGCCCTTCTCTTGCCAGGGGCAGCAGCAGTTTTCAGCCTTTGGAGTCTCTTGCTTCTGATCTTCTGAAGGATTTTGCAGGAAAGGCACAGGTCCCACATTTCCTGTCCGGGTGGCAGATTTCAACTGGCTTCTCTCAGGCACTTGCAGGAGCCTCTTTGGCCTGGAGGGATCAAAGCAAGTTCCAAGATCCCAGCACAGAGCTCAGAAGGGCCAGAGGCCAAGGCTGAAATGCTGCAGGGATGGGGCAGCATGGGACAGGTACTGCCCTTGGGCTAAACCCCTTCCTGCTCTCCAAACACACCTCCAGAGCCAAAGGGGAGGCAGTGCATAGCCCAGGAGTAGTGGGAGGGTGTTTGGAGTAATTTCTTCCTCACTGGAAAACAAGGAATCTCCTCCTCCTGTAGCTCCTCAGCTGCCTCCACTACAAGCCCACTTCACTCCAGACTGAGAGAGAAGGATGAGATCCATCCAGGAGGCACCGAGGTGGACACAACCAACCACTCTCAGTCCAAATCAGGCACCCCTGGTAAAGCCAGTGGAGAACCTTCCCCTCCCCTTCTCCCCCCCCCCAGGCAGGTTTGGCTGCACACCACCATCCTTGGGGACAAAGGGACACTCTGAGCAATGCCAGGGGACCCTGTCCCAGGGGTACCTTACTCAAACAGCCAGCAGAGAATGTGGAAACCTACCCTATGACCATCAGATGCTTGCAAAAAGAACAAAAAAAGCCTTTATAGAAAATTTGACTTTTTTTCCCCAGACATAAATTTTAAAAAAGACCCGCCCCAAATGTCCCCCCAAGGCAAACAATAAACAGAAAAATTCCCCCCACACCCACCCTCCCCACGCCCTCCCAGCACCCCCGGCATGCTCAGCTCCTCCTGTGTCCAAATGGGCTCCTCACACTCCATCCACTGAGCTTTTGCCCTGCAGGATGGCCCTGGGAATGTCTCCCATGTCCCCAGGGGACCTGTGGATGTGACCCAGCTGTCACCCTGGCAATCCAGCCTGTCCTCTTGCTCTCCTGCCTGCTGAGAGCATTCCCACCACAGTGCTGGACATCCAGCCCGAGATTCAGCTTTCCAGCTTTCCAACCTCCCATTCCTTTTTTAGGAGTGATCATTACAACCCAGTCTCCCATTAATAACTCTGAGCTCCGAGGCAAACACAAACCATCAGGGCCTTGCTGGTAAAACCAGCAGTAAAACCAGCGCCATTGTTCAGGCACAGGTGACATCCCGCTCCTCACCCCCGAGCCCCCCGCTATTTTGGGTTATTTTTGTCCTGCGCTGCCACCGGCGGCCGCATCCCACATTTCCTGTGCTCATTTGTTTATTTATTAATTTCCCTTTCTGCTGACGCAGCCCAACACCCCTCTCCCCCAGCTCAATCTAATTACAGCTCCGCACAGCAGCGATCGATGGGGACGCTGCTCAGATCTATTTACGGCAGCCATCAACCCCTCAACGGAGGATCTTTTTCCCATTCCCCATCCCCTGGGCGCTGCTTTCCCAGGCAGGCTGGCTGTGGCCGTCCCCATGTCCCCACAGGCAGCCAGGGACAAGGGGCAGCCAGGGGCACGTCTCAGAGTCCCACCCACATCAGCCGGGGCTGAGGTATCTTCTTTGTGCTTCAAAATCCCCTTTTCTTCCCCCAAGTTCCAAACAACCCAGCCTTGGTTTAATGTTGTTTTTCCATCGTGTCCTTCCCGGCTCCCTGGGCTTGGCTGTGGCCCGTGGGGATGGGGACATTTCCACCCCTGCCCCTGCATCGTGTCCCCAAAGGACAGGATTTATTCCTGGGCTTGTCCTGCCCCTCCCGGGGCACACAGGGCCCTGGCAGTACCAGCACCGACCGTGGGAGAGATGGACTGAGCTCTCCCACGGCCGGGGGATGCTCCCTTGGCTAATCAGGGGTGGGGCTCACCCACAGTGGGTGTTTTCTCCTTCCCCAACCCCTCTGCAGCCCATTTCACGGCCTCTGAACCCAACCGAGGAGCCCAGAAGTGGCAAGAAGGGGACGCCAGACGCGGGGTGACGGCGCAGATCCCTCCACACGCCAGGCACGCCATCCAAACAATCCCATCCCTGAGGCAGCTCTGACCTGGCCGCAGAAAAACCACAAGGAACAAAGACAAGGAGGAACCTCGGGCAGGGAAAGGCGGAGGAAAGAGCTCCAAAAGCGGAGGCATCCCACCCTCCTCCCCGGAGGATTCTGCCGAGGGTTTCTGCCTCCCGGGAGCCTCATGTCAGAGGGAGCGCGTTTTCCTTGACTTAACCTTGACAGCTCGGAGCGAAACATCTCCCAAATCATTTCAGAGGGGACATAATAGAGACAATCAAATGGCTGCTGCTCAGGAACTGCGATTATGCCTCGCAGCGTGAACCCCGCGAAGCATTTAACTAATACCTGATGGCTTTGCAGGCTTCCGAAGCCTGCAAGTCCCTGCTTTCTCTATTATACCCCGCAAACCTCTGTTTTTCGGCCCCAGCGTGCTCTCCCTCTCCATTCACTTGCAATACAACCTGTAATTTTCTGCCCACTTTGCTTAAGTGCTGGTGATTTGTTGAAATCACAAAAGACAGCCAGGGGCTTTCAGAGCCAGCACGCAGGCTGTAAGCAAGGTTAGGGGGGGAAAAAATCTGCACAAAACCCACCAGTTTCTCCCTTTTTCTCTTTGTCAAATCATCTCCCAGGGGTGGAAGGGGACCGAGGAGCATTTATGGGCTCAGAAGGAGGTGGAGGAAGGGATGGAGAGGGGGAACCTGGATGTGGGTGGCCAGGTGGGGACGGGTTTGCCTGGAGCAAAGGTGGGATGGGCTGATCCCAGCGGTGGGCACTGGGTGGGAAATGGCCCTGAGCAAAGCTGGCTTCTCTCTGTGCCTTCAAGATGGGCCCAACCCCTGGATGGCCTCAGTGTCCCCCTCTCCTTGAAGGGGCAGAGGGATCTGCCAGGTGGGGGTCGATCTCTTCTCCCAAATAATAAATGACAGAAGGAAATTAACTCAAGTTAAACCAGGGGAGGTTTAGATTGGATATTAGGAAAAAATTCTTCATGGGAAAGGCTGCCCAGCCCTGGCACAGGGTGCCCAGAGAAATGGTGGAGTCACCATCCCTGGAAGTGTTCAAAAAATGTGTGGATGGGGCACTTGGGACATGTTTTAGTGGGGAACATGGGAGTGGTGCTGTGTTGATGCTTGGACTTGATCTAAGAGGTCTTTTCCAGCCTTAACAAATCCATGGCTCTGTGATCTCACTCCCTTTCCCAGAGAAGGGGGCTGGCTGTTACTGGTCCAGCCCCCACCCTTCAACTCTGAGCAAACAGAGATGAGCCCAGAGCCCCTCCCAGGGTCTGAATGAACCTCATGGCATCTGCTCCCCCAGAGCTGGATCCTGGAGCAGAGACCAGGGAGCTTTATCTCCAAACCAGAAATCTTTGGTTCACAGTGGGGCTGGCTGGGTGCTGGGGCAGCTGTGACGCTTGGTTTGACTTCTCTTTGCAATGCAGGAAAAGAGGCCAAAGAGATTTGTCACAAATAGGAGTCTCCATCAGAAATTCAGACCTTCTCCAGCTGGGAGAACACAATGCTGATGGGACAGGCAGCAGTATAGAACAAAGGAAAAGTGCTCAAAAACCAAACCTCAACTTCCTTATTGCCTTTTTTCATTTTCCTGAAACCCCATTTGGTTCCAAACACAGACAGGCACAGGGGATGTGGTGNAAAGGCTGCCCAGCCCTGGCACAGGGTGCACAGGGAAATGGTGGAGTCACCATCCCTGGAAGTGTTCAAAAATGTGTGGATGGGGCCCTTGGGACATGTTTTAGTGGGGAACATGGGAGTGGTGCTGTGTTGATGCTTGGACTTGATCTAAGAGGTCTTTCCCAGCCTTAACAAACCCATGGCTCTGTGATCTCACTCCCTTTCCCAGAGAAGGGGGCTGGCTGTTACTGGTCCAGCCCCCACCCTTCAACTCTGAGCAAACAGAGATGAGCCCAGAGCCCCTCCCAGGGTCTGAATGAACCTCATGGCATCTGCTCCCCCAGAGCTGGATCCTGGAGCAGAGACCAGGGAGCTTTATCTCCAAACCAGAAATCTTTGGTTCACAGTGGGGCTGGCTGGGTGCTGGGGCAGCTGTGACGCTTGGTTTGACTTCTCTTTGCAATGCAGGAAAAGAGGCCAAAGAGATTTGTCACAAATAGGAGTCTCCATCAGAAATTCAGACCTTCTCCAGCTGGGAGAACACAATGCTGATGGGACAGGCAGCAGTATAGAACAAAGGAAAAGTGCTCAAAAACCAAACCTCAACTTCCTTATTGCCTTTTTTCATTTTCCTGAAACCCCATTTGGTTCCAAACACAGACAGGCACAGGGGATGTGGTGTCAACCATGGAATGACCGGAGCACAGCCTGCCCTGCAGTGCCCTTTCCTGGGATCCCCCAGACTTCAGCAGCACATGACAAAAAAAGCACCTTCTGGGCATCCAAAACTTTGGGTGCCATGGTCCCACAGCGCCTGAGCCACTCTGCAGTGAAAAAAAAATCCATCAGAGGCCATTCAGAGTCTGAGAGATGTGGTCAGGAGCTGCGATGTGCCTGCAGAGCCTCCCAGCCTGACACTCAGCCGGAGCTGCCACCCCACACGTGTCCCCTGCCACGCGTNTACATCCCCCACCCCATACATCCCCCACAGCCCAGCGGGGTATCTGCAGGGGAGGAACTGGAAAGGGAAGCACAATCCCTCCGTCCTTGGGTGACAAGGGTCCTTCCCGAGATGGGGGTCCCATCTCTTCCCGATTTGGGATCATCAGAGCTGCCGCAAGACGCAGAAGAGCCCCCAGGACACTTCATTTCCTCTCCCACACTTCTCAAGCTTGGCCTGTTCTTCCATGGGTGGCAATTTCAGCTTTCCCAGCACTGAAGCAGACGAGTTTGTCTGGTTTGAGGGAGGCTGAAGCGATACAAAGGAGCTGCTGCAGCTGTGCTCGGCTCCATCCCTCCACATTTGCCCTGGTTTTATTCCTATCCTTTCCAGGTGAGCTGTTCTGGCAGCCACCAAACCCCTCTCAGGGACACCAAACCAGTTTCACATGACTTTAAAAGGTGTGTTTGTTGTTTAAAAGCATTTCCTTTCTGCGGAGGTTTCATTTTCCACTTGCTTTTCCAGACACCTTTGTGAAGGCAGACCTGGTGACCCTCTCTGCTCTCCCCAGCACCCAGGGGAACCAGGATCAGCTCACGGCTTTGCTGAGGAGTCGCTTCCCCCATTTGTCCTATTTCCTCCCTTTCCAAGGCTTTTTTTGGACCAGGATCAGCTGCTTTTATTGTTCCGGTGGAGACCACGGCCACGGGGAGCTGCTGCCGGGGACGGGACCAGCTGCTGCTGCGAGGCAGGGCCGGGCAGGAGCCCTGGGAGTGCTGCGGCTGCTCGGTTCTCCTCACTCCTCTCCCGAGTCAGCACCACTTAGCGTGACGAGAGCAAATTGGTGCTAATGAAGTGCCGGAGTCAGGCAGCAGCGGCAGCGCCCGCAGGGATGGCAGCGGCGGAGGGGATGAGGTGGGGGTGCGGCTGGAAAANGAGCTGCGATGTGCCTGCAGACCCCCCCAGCCTGACCCTCAGCCGGCCCTGCCACCCCACACGTGTCCCCTGCCACGCGTCCCCGCCTCGCTGGGGCCAGGCTCCCCCGCCGCTGTCCCTGGCAGCTCGGCAGGACCAGGAGAGCCCCTGGTCATTGGTATGCAGCCAGCGCTGCAGGGGGAGCCGCTTCCCCGAGCCCAGCAAATTAAATCNTTATTCCTATCCTTTCCAGGTGAGCTGTTCTGGCAGCCACCAAACCCCTCTCAGGGACACCAAACCAGTTTCACATGACTTTAAAAGGTGTGTTTGTTGTTTAAAAGCATTTCCTTTCTGCGGAGGTTTCATTTTCCACTTGCTTTTCCAGACACCTTTGTGAAGGCAGACCTGGTGACCCTCTCTGCTCTCCCCAGCACCCAGGGGAACCAGGATCAGCTCACGGCTTTGCTGAGGAGTCGCTTCCCCCATTTGTCCTATTTCCTCCCTTTCCAAGGCTTTTTTTGGACCAGGATCAGCTGCTTTTTATTGTTCCGGTGGAGACCACGGCCACGGGGAGCTGCTGCCGGGGACGGGACCAGCTGCTGCTGCGAGGCAGGGCCGGGCAGGAGCCCTGGGAGTGCTGCGGCTGCTCGGTTCTCCTCACTCCTCTCCCGAGTCAGCACCACTTAGCGTGACGAGAGCAAATTGGTGCTAATGAAGTGCCGGAGTCAGGCAGCAGCGGCAGCGCCCGCAGGGATGGCAGCGGCGGAGGGGATGAGGTGGGGGTGCGGCTGGAAAACCTCCATCCCCTGAAATAAGTTTTCCTTGGAGTCAGCGGGACTTGCTCGTGCTTAGCGATGGTGCAAGAGCCCCAGCTACGGAATCTGGGGGGAAAAAGGGGAGTTTGGGGTTTGATTTGTGTCACAGCTGCAAGGGAGGCTGGTGTTGGGTCAGACATTAAGGAAAGGTTCTTCCCCCCCGAGGGTGCTGGGCACTGCCCAGGCTCCCCAGGGAATGGTGCCAGAGCTCCAGGAGCCTTTGGACACTGCTCTCAGGGATGCTCAGGGTGGGATTGTTGGGGTGTCTGTGCAGGTAATGGGGCTGGATCAATGATCCCTGTGGGTCCCTTCCAGCTCAGGATATTCCAGGATTCTGCCATTCTCTGAGAACGAGGTAATGCTGGACAAGGAGCCTGTGATGGGAATCCGGGGTGGCCTCCCTGTGACACTCGTGGCTGAGGGTCCTGTGCCTTCCACTCTGTCCTCGCCCCTCCAAACAGGAGAGGAGCAGCAAGGATCTCCCTTTGGCATCGGGGACTCCAGCAGCCTGTTCCTGCCTCCAGCTGCTCCTGCAGCTGGAACTCTGAGCAGGGACAATGAGCGAGTTCAGTGTCAGTGACACGTCTTCATCAGAGTGTGTTGGGCCTGAGCTGGTCACAGCAGAGACGGTGCCCAGAGCGGGCCCAGAGCCATCACCAGCCACAGAACATGTGCTGGAGAAAGGGAAAAAGCAGTGGAAGGGGAAAAACTCCAGAGTTTCCTGCATTTCCTGGTTAAATCTCATCCCGGCTGCGTTTATGGGTGTGAGATGGGAAGGGTCTCTTGGGGCTTGGTGAGTCAGTTCTCAGTGAGCTGCTGGATTTCTTCCTCTGTGGTGCAGGGAAAACCAGGACAGTCTGTAATCCTCAGGGCGGGACATCCAAGCTTTGTGTCTCCAGGAGCCTCTGAAGGTGGGCAGGATGATCAGCACAGGGACAGCGGCTGCTCCGGGTTATCCCTGAGCTCCAGCAGCACATGGCAGGAGCAAGATCCAGACTGGAGCCCTTCCAAGGTGTGAGGCCTCACTCCCAGAGGCCCTTGGGCTCTCCAGGCAGTTCCCAGCCCTCTGTCAGCCCCTGTCACAGCCCGGCTCCAATGTGACCCCAAATCCCCGGTGTTCCCACCCAGCACAGAGCCAGCACGGGTGGCAGGTGCCCAGCCCAGCAGGGTCTGGGTGATTTCAGCCATGGCCACAGACTGGGAGATGAACTCATGGAGAGCAGCCCTGGGGAGGAGGACCTGGGGGTGCTGGTGGGTGAGAGGCTCAACCTGCCCCAGCCATGGGCACTGAGCCCAGAAACCCCCCCTGTGCTGGGCTGAGCCCCCAGCAGGGGCAGCAGGGGAGGGGGGGATTCTGCCCCTCTGCCCCACTCAGCTGAGACCCCACCTGCAGAGCTGCCCCAGCCCTGGGGAACAACAGCAGCAGGACGTGGAGCTGCTGGAGCCAGTGCAGAGGAGGCCACAGAGATGCTCCAGGGCTGGAGCCCCTCTGCTCTGGGGACAGCCTGGGAGAGCTGGGGGTGTTCACATGGAGAAGAGAAGGTCCCAGGGAGAGCTCAGAGCCCCTTGCAGGGCCTAAAGGGGCTCCAGGAGAGCTGGAGAGGGACTGGGGACAAGGGCTGGAGGGACAGCACATAGGGAATGGCTTCCCACTAAAATAGTGAAATTTAGATGGGATATTGGGAAGGAATTGTTGTGTGTGATGGTGGGCAGGCCCTGGCACAGGGTGCCCAGAGCAGCTGTGGCTGCCCCTGGATCCCTGGAAGAGTCCAAGGCCAGGTTGGACAGGACTTGGAGCAGCCTGGGACAGTGGAAGGTGTCCCTGCCCATGGCAGGAGGTGGAACTGGATGAGCTTTGAGGTCCCTTCCCACCCAAACCTCTCTGCAATTCTGTGACAGCAGCAGGGACAGAACCCGTTCTGCTGCTGGGCACGGCCCCTCAGGTGTGTCCCACTCACACCCCTCTGGCCCAGAGTGACACTGGCCCCTCCCAGGCTGAGAGTGAGGAGGGGTCCCAGCCCCGAGGGGTCCCAGCCTGGTCCCCCCCGCCATTTCGGACCGCTGGTCCCGCCCGGTCCCCCCGCACCAGGAATGGTTTGTTCCGCTCCCCCCCGCAGCTCCGCTGGTCCGTCCCCGCCGCGCTGGCGCCCCCCTGCGGATGGCCGGGCGCGCTCCCCCCCCGGGGCGGACGCAGTGGTACAACCCGCCACGCCCCCCGCTGCCGATGGACCGGCCCTGGTACCCCCCCCTCACTGAGCGCCATGGGCCGGTCCGGCCGCACCGCACACACGGGATGGAGCGGTCCATCCGCGTCCCGGGGGGGGGCAGAACGGAATGGGCAGCCCCGGGAGCCGCGGGAATGGTCCTGCCCGGCCCGGGGGCGGGTCAGGGAAGCTCCATGTGCCCCATTGCTGCCCCTCACTGCCCAGCACTGACCATCACTGATCATCGCTGCCCCATCGCTGCCCCATCCCTGCCCATCCCTACCCATCGCTGCCCCAGTACTGCCCATCATCGCCCATCTCTGCCCCATCCCTGCCCCATCACTGCCCATCACTGCTCAGCACTGACCATCACTGACCATCACCGCCCATCTCTGCACCTCACTGCCCCTTCACTGCCCCATCCCTGCCCATTCTTTCCCCATCACTTCCCATCACTGCCCATCCCTGCCCCATCACTCCCTATCACTGCCCAGCACTGCCTATCACTGTCCATCCCTGCCCCATCTTTGCCCCATCACTGCCCCAGCACTCCCCATCGCTGCCCCAGCCCTGCCCATCCCTGCCCCGTCACCGCCCA
>VWYE01020302.1:121211-134193 GCA_013398995.1 Alaudala cheleensis
CTGCCCCATCGCTGCCCAGCACTGCCCCATCGCTGCCCAGCACTGCCCGTCACTCCCAATCGTTGCCCAGCACTGCCCATTGCTGCCCCAGCACTGCTCCACACATACGGGGCAGGAAAACCACCCCAAAACCCCCACACAGCCACCCCCTCCCAAGCCCCACCGGGTCCCCGCAGCCCCCGGCCGTCTCCCCACACGCGTGGGGCCGCCGTGGCGTGGCCGGCGCTAAGCCAGTGACTCTTAATACACCGGGCCGGCGTTATTAGTTCAGCTCCCAAGGCATTTCCCGCAGTAATTGCACTGATCTGCCAGGGATTATGCGCTGCCACTGTAACGATGGATGATGTTTTAATTTGAGCTGGGCATCTCCGGGGAGGGCAGGGCAGGACCGAGAGCCTCTGAGCGCTGGGGACGCAGAGCCCTTTCAGAGTCCCAGTGCGGGGTGAAGGGGCTGCTCAGGGGTGTTTCAGTGTGATGGGCAGCCCGAACCTGGACCCCGGTAGTCCATCAAGCAATGCCCTGGCTGGGAGCTGAGCCAGCTCTACAACAGGGTCCCAGCGCTGGGACACCAGAGATCCCAGCTGGATGGGTTCAGCTTCCCCTGAAGCTGGGGAGGGCTCTTCCAACTCCCAAATCGCTGCTTGGGGGCTGAATGATCACTGTCCCTGCCCACCCCTGCTACTCCCGGCCCCATCGTGCTGGGAGGGAAACCCACGGGGAAAGGGCTCCTGCCTCCTCCCCTCCAAAGAGAGCAGAGAAACTCCCTCCTCAACGTTACCTTTAAAAATGACCCCCACCCTGCGCTGTTCCTTCTGGTAAAGCAGCAATTAATCACGGCAAGGATGGGATAGATTTGTAATCAGCTCCCTCCTTCCCACCGCCCCCATTTCGCAGCTCTGGGTGTTTTTCCTGGGCCCCCACCGCTCCCCCGCCCCATTCCGTGTGGGGATGGGGCCAGCGCAGCCCATTGATCCTGCCCGGTCGATTTTATTGAAACTCCCACGAGTGGCTTTAACTGCGTGTTGGATATTGCTGGCACATCACTTTGATGGCGACGTGACCGGCGGGAGCTCGCGGGCAGGTTTGCGGGGAGGGCTGCGGGAAGGGGGATTCATCCCCAAGGAGCTGCCCCATTCCCTGCCCCTATTTCCTGCCCCTATTCTCTGCCCCATTCATTCCCTGCTCCTATTCCTTGCCCCATTCCCTGCCCCTATTCCCTGCCCCTATTCCCTACCTCATTCCCTGCCCCTATTCCTTGCCCCATTCCCTGCCCCATTCCCTACCTCATTCCTTGCCCCGTTCCCTGCCTCGTGCCCTGCCCCTATTCCCTGCCCTTATTCCCTCCCCCATTCCCTGCCCCGTTCCCTGCCCCTCTTCCCTGTCCTTTTCCCCTGCCCCAATTCCCTGCCCATTCCCCGGGTGCTGCCTGTCCCCAGGGCTTCCCCCCGGAGGTGGGACGGGGGAATGTGACAGCACAGCTCGGGGAAGGGACTTGGGAATGGTCACAGGGAATGGTTTCTCTTGGGAAGTGGCTGGGAAAAGGGTTGGGGGTAAAATGGCTTGAGAAGAAAAGGAGAGAGAGGAGGGGAAAGGGGAAAAGAGCAGAGAAATGAGTCAAGAGGAAAGGGAACAAAGCGAAGGAAGGGAGAGAAAAGGAAGAAGAGGAAAAGGAGAAGAAGAGGCAGAAGAAGAGGGGAAAAGGGAATGAAAACTAAATAAGAAAAAAGATAAAAGAAAAGGAGAAGTATAAGGAAAAAGAGAAAGAGGAAAAGAGGAAAGAAAATTATAAAGGAAAGGGGAAAGAAAAAAGAGAAAGGAAAAGGGAAACAAATGAAAAGAGAAAAAGAAAAAGAAAATATAAAGAAGAAAGAAAAAGGGAAAAAGAAAACACTGAGGAGGAAGAGCAAAGGGAGGAGAGGAGGGGACCCGCCAGGTGTCACAGTTCTGCCCGAGCCCAATGCCCAGCAGCCCCTTTGTTTCCCACCTTCCGTCCCCCTTTCCATTCCTGCTTCTTCCTCCCGTTCTTGTACGACAAGAGACGCTCCTGGCGGGCTCTGCCCGGTGACAGTGACACTGCAGGGGGGCTGTGCCAGGTGACAGTGACAGTGGCACTGCAGGGGGCTCTGCCCGGTGACAGTGACACTGCAGGGGGGCTGTGCCAGGTGACAGTGACAGTGGCACTGCCGGGGGGCTCTGCCTGGTGGCACTGACTCTGTCAGGGGGGCTCTGCCTGGTGACAGTGGCACAGGCGGGTGGCTCTGCCAGGTGACAGTGACAATGGCACTGCNGCTCTGCCCGGTGACAGTGACACTGCAGGGGGGCTGTGCCAGGTGACAGTGACAGTGGCACTGCCGGGGGGCTCTGCCTGGTGGCACTGACTCTGTCAGGGGGCTCTGCCAGGTGACAGTGGCATTGCCAGGGAGCTGCCCCCTCCCAGCAGTGGCACTCCGGGGTACCCGGGCTGGGTCTGGGAGCACAGGAATGAATCCCTCATCCAGAGGAAGCACAAACCCTCCACAAACACCCTGAAAAAGTGCTGGGGTGGGAGGCTGAGGGGGCGTCTGAGCCCCCCAATGCCCTAAATGTCCCCTCAGGGTCCCTTTTCCCAAGGATGAAGAACCTGGCANACAGTGGCATTGCCAGGGAGCTGCCCCCTCCCAGCAGTGGCACTCTGGGGTACCCGGGCTGGGTCCGGGAGCACAGGAATGAATCCCTCATCCAGAGGAAGCACAAACCCTCCACAAACACCCTGAAAAAGTGCTGGGGTGGGAGGCTGAGGGGGGCGTCTGAGCCCCCCAATGCCCTAAATGTCCCCTCAGGGTCCCTTTTCCCAAGGATGAAGAACCTGGCTCACCCCCAGGTACCCACAGAGGGGCAACCACCTCGCCACGGTGACAAAAAACAGAGCAAATAAATAATCTGAGTTTTTCTTGGAGGAGTTGAAGGCAGAGGAATCACCAGTTTGGGGTGGAAAAGGCTGTTATGGTTTTGGGGAGATGTTTTCAAAAATTCTCCAGGAAAAGCGAGCCGGTTTGGAATCATCTTTCCTCCCTGATTTTGATGATTCATTTTTCAATTTCTCTTTTCTGGCTGCCCGTGTGTGTTGGCAAGGGAGAAAGTGGCTTTGGGTGGTCCAGGAGTCCAGTAGAGGAGCTCCCCTGGGAATGCCAGGGTAGGGATTGACTGCCTTCCTCTTGAGAAATGTCACCAAAATCCCGCAGTTTGGCCCCAAAAAAGAGGATTAACGCCAGGCATTGATCCAGGTATCCATTTCCAGAGGCCTTGGGGTGATTCAGACGCCTGGCAGGGCAGTGTCACCATCCCACCCTGCCCCTGAGAGTCGGGGGAATGGGGAATGTCCCCCCCCCATTCTGGGGAGGTTCAGGAAGCACAAACCCCCTTGGCGTGGAGCATCACATTCCAGCCAAACTGTGCCAGGTGCTGCTCCATCCACAGAGGAAAACGCAGCGGAGATGCCTCCCCCATCCCGGGCTGGAATTTATCCGGGGGGTGCCGCGTCAGGGCAAACAAGGGACCCTCGGAAAATGGGAAAAAATCCGGAGTAGGGCCAGATCTATGGGGAAATTGCAGGGGCGGGTTTCTGTGACTGCGTTCCCCGGCCCCGTGCCGGGGCCTGCGCCGCTCCGCAGTGGGAGCAGCTCCCCCGGAGCCGCTGAGATCTCTGTCAGCCCCTGATGCTATCGCCCGTCAGCAGCTCCCGGTGCATTTGCAATTTTATCCCTAATGGAGAGACTTCGCTCATTACCTGCTCTTTATCGGCCGGGAGGAGCGTGACTCGCACAAAGGGACCTCATCTCCCTCCTGAAAGGCTCCGAGGCACCGCGGAGTTCCTCGGATTTCATAACCAGAGCTGCCGGAGCTCTGTCCCACCTGCCAAAGCGCCCTCATCCCCACTGCTGCCCTGGGAAACTGAGGCCCGAGGGGGGCTGTGGATGCTCAGCCTCTCAGTCCGTGGCCACATCATGGCTCCTGTCGCTTCCACATGGTGGCACTTGGCGTGGGGAGGCTTTGGGACATTTCCCAGGGGCCAAAGCCAACCTTGCCATGGCCCTGGGCTTCCCCAGACTGTGCCCTGCCCATACTGGGCGCTGCTGTGGGGACTCCTCGGGGACACCATCCCCTTTGAAGATCACCGTGGCCCGAGGTGTCTCCCCTGCTCTTGGTCCATTTGGGGGTTTTATGGGTCCCTGACAGCAAACCTGACGCTTTGGGTTCCTGGTGGTGCCCTCAGAGCTCAGTGCCACACCCTGAACCCCCTCAGCACACCCAACACTGCCAACACAAATGTTTAGGGCTCCCTGGATTCGTTCCTACAGCAGGAGAGCTCTGTTCTCCTGCAGCCTGCAGGGCAGAGCAGCAGCTCTCCTGGCTGCCTCGTCCTGCCCAGCCCCGAGCCCAGCAGAGCAGGGTTGGTATCCTTGGCCTCTGCAGCAGCAGCAGACAAAGCTGCCATTTGCTCTTCCCTCATTTAGTTTTTTCATCAAAATGTTGGGATTTTCTTCCCTCCTCTGCAAGCAAGGAGAATACAGCCAGTCCCAGCCTGCCTGCAGCAACCCCTGCTTTCCTCTCCTGCTCCATACAGAGATTTTCCTTCTCCCAGGCTGGGCAGAGCTGAGCCTCCCTCAGTCTGCCAGGGGTGACGAGGTTCCCCAAATCCCAAAGTGAATCCGAGCAATACAAGGAATACCCACAGCCCTGCCCGTCTCAGCCCAGCATCCCTGCATCCCACCCATGTGGGCAGGCAGTGACTTCCCCACCTGTGAAACGTCTCAAACCCAAATTCTACATCCATAAAACACCTCGAACCCCATGGAATGGCTTAAATCACTTCTGAATCTCCTTTCCTTGCACTGCAGAAACCACCAGTTCCTAGAGCATTGATGCAGGTCCCTAATGGAATATATATATACACACACACACACACACACACACACACACACACACACACACATATATATATATATATACATATATATATAAATGTGCTAAGTTGTTAGGGTCATTCTTGAAATCTTACCCATGTCCATAAATACATCTCTCAATTTTAATATTGGGTCTTCATTTTTTAAATACCCTGGTCCCTCCTTCCAGCACCAGAGAACCCATGTTGGCTTTTGGCTTCGCTGTTTTTTAACACCACCAAATGTTTTAAAAATCCATTTCTCCCATCCAAGCCCGACTTTACATCTTGCTGGATCTCCCTGTATCATCTGAGGTATTAACAAGATTTTTGAATTTCCATTAAATCAGCAAATGTTGCCACTCAGTGGCCTCAGTCCTTCATGGAGCCAGGATTAAACACACTCAGCTGCCCAAAGCTGCTGCTCGCCAGCAATTCCTGCATCACTCCCACCCAGCATCACTTCTGGAGGAGGATGGATGGGCTGGAGGGGAAATTTTTGGACTCCAGCTTCCCATTTGGGCCAGTTTTCAAAACCGGGGGCTGGCCCTGACCTCTCTGCACTGCCCTTGGTGCTGTGCAGGAGTAGGGCCATGGCCAGGTGCACATCCTGGGTGGATCAGACCATATCCCAGCTTGATGGGACACATCCTGGGTTCATGGGACTCATCCTGGGCTCCTTTAAGCCTCTACTTCTTGCTAAACTACAGGAATTTGGACATCTCAGCTCAAATCCATAAAAAGAAGCTGGGCCAGAGCCATGTGCAGAACATGGATATGGGGTGAGGGCAGATCAAAGCTGCCCAGTGCCTCCATTCCTACTCAGGGTGCCGGCCTCCCTCTGCCTGAACCTTTCCAAAAACCTCAGGGAACCTCAGGAGACTCTTCCTCTCCAGCCAGTGAGGTGCTGGGAGGTAACTGGTCCAGTTCTGTCAGAGCTGGGGAGGCAGCAGTTCCCACAGGGAGCACAGCCCATCCTAAGGCAGCACATCCCAAATTGCACCCCAATGTCTGGAGCAGGAGAGCAGTTGGATTTATGCAGCTCCACCAAGCCATGCCAAGCCTCAGTTGTTTCAAACCGGGCTCTGGTGGAGTTGATTTCATTTTAAATCTTATTTTTGTGTTCGAGTTTCAAGTCAGCCATCGCCACGCTGCTCCAAGCCCACCACGGCCTCACACCAGGAGCTCCCTGTGCCAGGGGATTTCTGCAGGGACTTTTTGTTTGCACCCAGGTGATGCAAGGTAGGACATTCCCAAGGCAGGAAAACAGGAGCCCGGGCCCTGCCTCTGCTCTTCTCCTGCCTTCACCATCCCTCTGCTCCCTCTGCTTTTTTGGCACCAAGGAAGGTGGGCAGAAAACACAGCAATGGGAGCACAGAGCTCCCTCCCCAGCTCCTCAGTGGGGCACGGCTGCCCCCCCAGAGCCACAGGCTCCCTGGCCCTGCAGCTGCCTCCGAGCAGAATGAGAAAATATTGGATTTGTTTTGTGAAGGGGAAAAAATAATAAATAAATAAATAAATAAAAATCCAATATTCTGTCTGCGATGCCAGACTCCGTGCCTGGTTATGGCGGGGAAATGCTGTAAATCTCCCCTTTCCCCACCAGCTGGGAGAGAAAAACCCATTTTCTTTTAATATTCTTATTTTTCTCCTGGTCTAAGCCCCATCATTTTGCAGTCAGCTCTGCAATCTCTTTGTTGACCAGGGCTTAAACCTGCTCTCCCGGCTCCCCCGACCCCGGGAAGTCGCCTCGCACACCCTTCCCAGCAGCTCCCAGGCAGCGGCAATGAGATTTTAATAGATGTATTTTCAAATTAGTTCTGGGCCTTTCAAGACTTATCAGTTAAATGAGGTTTTTCAAATTGATTCAAAGGTCACTCCGAGAGTTTTCTCTTCTCTGTTATCTCTCCCTTATGGTTTCAGTGGCGATTGACAGGACAAGGAAAAAAATTATCACCCCCGTGTTGTACACCCAGAAAAAGATAAACCCAACAAAACCCACCCAAAATGAGAACCCGAAAATAAAGGGAGGCGGCAAGAAAAGCCCCGGGTGTGGCCCCCGGAGCTGGGGCGATGCGCAGAGCCCGTGGGGGATTTGGGGAGCGGCGTTTGGGGGAACAGAACCGCAGGGGCGCGGGTGGGTGGCAGCGGCACCCCGAGGAGAGGGGAGGTTGTTTCCTGCGGGGCGGGGGGAAGGAACCCCATTTAATGTTTAACCCGCGGGAGGTTTATTGGCCCCTTTCTGACGCGCAGATTAGGAGCAAACAGAACAACAGCCGCGGGCGGAGCGAGGCGGCCCCGGCGCGCTGATAAGGCGGCGGAGCGGGGCGCGGTGCGGGGCGCGGAGGGTGCGGGGAACTGCGGGGTTCAGGCAGTGAGGGACACCAGGAGCTGCGGGACACGGAGCAGGGAGAGGACATCGGGGACATCGGGGATGCCGTCGGGAGCTGCTCCGTGCGGGCGGCTCGGCACCGGCCGAGAAAGTCGCCTCTAATTCACGGAATCCCAGAACGCGTTGGATCGGAAGGGACCTTAAAGCTCATCTCGTTCCAACTCTATTAACGAGCTAAAAAAAAATAAAATTAAGTAGCAAAATAAAATTGTAATTTAAGGAAAAAAATTTAAGGAATTCAAGTTAAAAAAAATAAATACAACCCAAACCAAAACAAAAAATTTCCGCGCTTCTTTGGGGTTGTTTTTTAGTTTGGGGGGTTTTTTTGCCCCCGACGGGGACAAAGCTTTGCCTCCTTTCCCGAATCTTTCTCCTACTCCCTGCGTGGGCAGCGCTCCCGGGCGGGGGGAGCCGCTGGGAGCCGGGACCCCCAAATTCTCGTTTTCGCCCATTTTACGGCCACAAAACCCATTCACTCCTGGCCCTCCAAAGCTCCCGGCGGCTGCGGCGCCTTTTCCCCGTCACCTGCGGCCACGCGAGGATCGAAAACAGCGAAACCGTCTCCGGTTTTCCGCCGCTCTCCGGGGCCAGAGCCGGGTCAGAGCCGGGCCGGGGTCGCCCGGAGCTGCCCCGGTGCCGGTGCCCGGTGGCCGCGGGCCGGGAGGAGCCGTTCTTGGGCCAAAGTCGTTTGAAAGAGGCTGAAATTAAAACAAAACTCGTGGAAAAAAAATTAAATAGATATAAATATTTCCCGAGGTTTTATTCAGCGCCATTTTGTCCCTTTTTCTATCACTTCTGTGCATTATTTCGCGGTGTTAATTAGTGGCATTAATTATTGGTGTGGTCAAAGCTGTCGGGCATTTGCCTCGGCCCAGCCCCGCGGCCGTGCTCGCAGTTTCGGGGTGGTTTTGGGGTTTGTGTTGAATAACGACGCTTCGTGCTGCAGCGGAGACATGTTCGGGGAAGGGATTCATGGGAAGAGAGGAAGAATTAAAAAAGAACGGAAAATAAAGGAGAAAAGAAAGGAAAAAATAAAGGAAACGAAAGGAAAAAAAAAGAAAACGAAAGAAAAGAGAGAGAAAGAAAGAAAGAGAGAAAGAAAGAGAGAAAGAAAGAGAGAAAGAAAGAGAGAAAGAAAGAGAGAAAGAAAGAGAGAAAGAAAGAGAGAGAGAGAAAGAGAGAAAGAGAGAAAGAGAGAAAGAAAAGAAAACGAAAAAATGTAAGTTAAAGCAAAAAAATTAAAATGGAGAACGAAAAAGAGGGGTAGGGGGTGGAAGTGCTAATGGAAAAATAAAACGAAAGGTTGGAGAGGGAAAAGGAGAAGCGAATGTAAAAGCAGGAGGAACTGCCCGGCCCCGAGGGCTGCCCAGGCCCACGGCCCCTCCGGGCCAGCCGCACCCCACCCGCGGGGCTGAATTCCACGCACAGCCGGGGAAACCCACGGGAGGAGGAACCCCGAACGCCCCTTCCAGTCAGGGATGAAGGAAGAGGGCGAGCGGGGAGCGCCGTGTCGCCCTCCCGAGAAATAATCACGAGCGAATTTCCTGGTCCTGAGTGTCGGAATAAATCCGGGACGAGGAGGGGGTTCCCACTGGAACTGGGATGGGAGCGCACCCACGGCCACGCGAGAGACGGGCAGGGTGGGGAGGGACCCACGGCGCTCCGCGGACACGCGGGGGTGGGAGCGCAGGAACGCGTCCACCTCATCCCTCGGGGAAGGAGCCGGTGCCTTTTCCACCCCCGGGCCACGGGGAACCGGGGTTTAGCGGGTGGGGGTCAGACCCCGGCAGGGACCCCCAGAAGTGCCCCTGTGGGGGCTCCCCGTCACCCACGGGCCCTCGCAGGCCTCGCGGGGCGCTCACCAAGTTTGTGGAGATGAATCTGGAGCGGGCCCGGGGCTCTGTGGCCGCGATTTGGGGTCGCAGCGATGAATGGCCCGAGGGGACGCGTTGGGCACCGCCAGCTGCTGCCCAGATGTTTCTCCGTGGGACCCCTCCTCTTTTGCGGAGCCCCTTGGGGCGAGCGGGGCCGGAGGGAGCCCGGGGCAGGAGCTGCAGCCCCCTCATGTCCCAGCTGAATAATTAATGGTTCATCTGCGGAGGGATGGGGGGAACTGGGGTGGAAAGAGGAAAAAAGCGGCGGGTGCCATTTCTAGGGGCCCGGCGTGGTCATCGATCCGCGACTCACTGACTCGGACTAATCCATCAGATGGACTCCTGCGGCCGGGCCGGGCGGCCCCGGGCCGGGACCGGGACCAGGATCAAAAATAGCAACAAAACAGAAAACAAAACAAAACAAAACAAAACAAAACAAAAAAAAAAAAAAAAAAAAAAAAAAAAAAAAAAAAAAAAAAAAAAAAAAAAAAAAAAAAAAAAAAAAAAAAAAAAAAAAGAAAAGAGAATAAGAATAGAACCGGGACCAGAACCAGGATCAAGAAGAGGAATAGGAGTAGACCCAGGAGCAGAAAGAGGAATAGGACCAGAAAGAGAAATAGGAATATAACCAGGACAGAAGCAGGAATAGGATCAGAACCAGTACCAGTCCTTGCCCCAGTCGTGCCACGTCCAACACTTTTTTTTTTTCCCCCCTTTTACCAGGAAGGGAGAATTCCGCTCGCTGCCCAGGTCCCTTCCCTGCTTGCCGGGGGCTGAAGGTTGCAATCATCCGGACCCCTCCAGACCCCCAGCCGGGGCAGCCGGGAAGAACGAGAGGACCCAACGCGAGGCCTGGAGCTGGGCCGGGCTGGGATTCACCGGCATCGCTCGGGGGGCTCGGGCCCGGCCCCCCCAGCGCGACCCCTTCCCCCAGATGCCGCTGCCTGGGGCGGCCGGGCCGGGGCTGAGCCCCAAGGGCTGGGGCGGACCCCAGGGCCGGGCTCGGGAGGGTGAGAACGTGGCAGGAACGAAACGAAAGCGGGACCCAGAGGGGCTTGGGGCCGGAAGAAAGCGGCAGGACCGGGGGAGGCAGCTCGGCCGAGCCCCTCCAGGATCCGCGTGGGGCGGCCGGGGCCCGCGTGGGGAGCGAGAAGCACCACGGGTGGGTTCGTGACGGGAGGTTGGGCTGGTGGTGGGTGGCTTTTTTCCTGTTTTCACGGACAGCAAATGAACCAGCCCCGTTCCCCGGAAATCTGGGGGGTTAATTCCTGTAAATAATGGGGACATGGCGGCCCTGGCGCCGGGGGAAACGGCGCCGGGGAAGAAAAATCATTTTGGGGAGAATAAACCTCCCACGGCGGCGCGAGGAGCAAAGAGGTGACAGCAGGGACAGGCACCCTCCGAGCCCGTTCGGGGACAGGGATCCCTGACCCGGGCCAGGGACGAGGACCTCTCGAAGCGGCCCGAGATGAGGGTTCCCCTGAGCTTCCCCCAGCTGCCGCCACCTTTTTATCGTCACCATCACGGTTATTTTCAATTATTATTACAATTATTATTTTTGAATTATTCATTATTATTTTCAATTCTGGCGAGGCAGAAGCCCAAGCCCGCTGCTCAATTAGCCCCAACAACGGGGGCATTAAACGGCCGATCGCGGCAGTGTTTAAATCTTTATTTACCAGAACCTTGTAAAGCCAGGAACAATTTGCATTCTATTAACTGCTTTTCAATAGGGCATCGACTGGAACTAAAAGATGCCACTACCCTGCCCTAATTAAAGAGCAACTGAATTACACTAAATACATATGAACGCTGCTCTTCCCCATAAATAACGGCGGGTCCTCGTCGCCGGCTCTGCCAGTCCCCACGGGGAGCTCGGATTTCTTAAAAAATAAATTAAAACCAACTAACGTGTGTTTTGTCCGCCCCTACTCGGTCCCGCTGAGCCAAGAGCTCCGGTGGTTTCCGGGGGGAGCGGCTCCGTGCCGGGGCTGCCGGGGAGCCCCGGGCACGTCCCGGCTCGCCGCTGTCCCCTCTGTTCCACCCTCCGGCCCCTTCCCCCTCGGCACAGAACCCCCCGCGTTTCTCCGGCAAAGCCTCGGCCCAGCGCCGGCCCGAGACCGCGGGGAACGGCGCTGCGGGACCTCAGCCCAACCGGGAACCGGAGGCGCGCGGCAGGCGGGGCTCGTTCCTCCTGCCGAGGGCAGCCGGTGCCCGGAGGGAGCGGAGCGCGGCCCCGGTCCCGCAGCCCTGGCGGGGCGGCCCGGAGATTCCCCTGAGCGCGGCCCCGGTACCGAGAGGGGGAGTTCCAGGATGCTGCCGGCGCCACGGGGCCGGTTCGGCAGCACCGAGAGGGAAATCCCCGAGGCAGGCGGACGGGCGGCGGCGAACGGGCACCTCTCGGCTCCCTCCACCCGCGATCCCGCATCTCCGGCGGGCAGCAGCAGGCCCGGGGAGGCGGGAGGTCGCCTTAGGTACATCTCACCTGAAATACAAATCCCTTCCCTTTGGTCTAAAGGTTACAAACCGGCTCGGTAACACCGCCGCAGCCCGGCCCCAGCTCGCGATGGCAACCCCGGAACCCCCAAGGGTTCCCACGCGTGTTCGCATCGCCCCCGGACCCACCCGCCCGGAGGTGCGGGGCGGGCGGCCCGAGCCGTGCCGTGCCGTGCCGTGCCGTGTCTTACCTGCCAGTCTGAGCGCCGACATCCTCTGAAATTCCGGCTCCTGCAACCATTTCCACATCCTGCGGAAAGTCTCCCGTCCGGACTTGAGCTTACTCCAGGGCTTGGGGTTCCGCAGCAGGTCCGAGAGGGTCCCCTGGGAGCGGCACAAGATCCTCTGCGCGAAGATGGCCTGCGGGATGCTGTACCGCTTCAGCTCGGCCGTGATCCGCTGAGCCACCTCCTTGGTGTTGATCTCCTCCACCTGCCCGGAGCCGCCGGGCTGGGTGCCGGGGCCGGGCGCGGGGCGCTCCCGCTCGCCCAGCAGCGAGGCTCCGGGCTGGCCGTGCGGGTGGCCGTGCGGGTGCATCCCGTTGAGCGGCGGCATCATGGCCGAGCTGGGCGCCGCCAGCCCCCGCGCCAGGTGCTCCTCGCCCCGGGACAGCATCGCGGCGTGCGAGTCGAAGCCGTTGGGCGAGAGCATCTTCTCGTTGGGCAAGTGGCCGGCGGGGCCGTAGGGGGCCAGCGGCTGCTGGGCGTTGTGGAGGCTGCTCAGCCCGTTGGGCAGCGGCGACAGGGGCTGCCCCATGGCCGGCATGTCCTTGGGGTAGTGGCTGTAGAGGTTGCCCATGGAGGCCAAGCTCCGCTCGTCGCGCATGAGGGTGAAGCTACCGCTGACGTTGCCGGCCAGGCGCTGGTGTGGGTGGTGGTGGTGGTGGTGGTGGTGCGGGTGGTGGAACTTCTCCGAGACGGTGGAGATGGGCGGCAGGTGCTGCAGGGGAGTCAGCGTGGTGTAGGTGCTGCTCAGGCTCATGCCGGAGGGCGACTCGCAGGACATGCTCATGGCGGGGTGCAGCGGGGCTCCCAGGCTGTGCTCGCCGCGGTAGTCGCCCCCCTCCAGGATGGAGGCCATGCCCGAGACCATGGCGGGCCGGCCGTGCGGCACCAGGTTGCGGTGCGAGCTCTGCCGCCCGTGCGCGGGGCTCAGCAGCTCGGCGGGCTGCGAGTGCGGGACGCCGTGCAGGCTGCCCAGGTTCTCCATCGCCAGCTCCATGGTGGCCGCCGGGCTCTGCCGCTGCCTCGCCCGCTCGCTCGCTGCCTTCCTCCCCCACCCCCCCGCCGCCGCCGCCTC
>VWYE01020302.1:139304-206070 GCA_013398995.1 Alaudala cheleensis
CCCCCTTCGCCGATCATCGAGATCTGCGCCCTCGCAGGCTTTTATTTTTTTCGATTTTAAGGCAGTTTTAGCCGCAAGATCAGGCCCTTTCCCCACCCCTCCCGACTTCTTTTCCTTTCCCTTTCCCTTTGGCGGGATACAATATAATTTTTTTAATGCCCTACCCGCGTGAAAATTTTAATTCTCTCTGCAGATTCGGCCCAGGAGGTGTTTAGGGACAGGAGCAGAGCGGGGCTCCGGCCGGGACCTGCCCCCTCCCCCGCCTGGCACTGCCGCCCGCCGTGCCCCAGTCCCGGTGGGTCGGGCCTGGGCCGCGCTGGGAGGGGGAAAAACAGCAGCAACGGGGGGAAGCGATGCGGGGGGCTCTGGAGGGAGGTCTCGGGGGTGAACCGGCCCCTCCACGGCCTTTCCGGAGACTTTTCTCGTTTACCCGGAAACTTTGGGCGGCCTCGAAACTCAGCGGGAGGCAGCGGCGGGGTCGCGGCGGCGGCGGGGAGCGGGGACGGTTTCCATTCGATTTCACCCCGGGGGGGCAGTTTGAGGACGGGCCGGGTCTCTTTTCGATTTAACCCCCGGAGGTTTTCCCCGAACGAAGCGGTCCCGCCGAGCTGAGGCGAGTCCCGGGCCGGGGCAGGGCGGCCCCGGGGTTCCACACCCGTCTCGGCCGGGGACCGGGGCCCGGGTCCCCCCCGCTGTCCCCGCCCCTCCAACACCACCGGGAGTCTCCGGGAGCCTCTTTCAGCAGCATTTTGTTTTCAAAAGTTCCCCGCAGAGCAGCACTGAACTTTACACCCTGGCAGCGGCACGGAGAGGGCCCGACTCCATCGGAACTTTTGGGGGAAAAGAGTGGAAAAATCTATGGGATTTCGCCCAGTTGCGAGATATAAATATGATACAATCGAATTTTTATTTTATTTTTTCCCCTTAATTTTTCCCCTCCCTTCCGTTGTGTCTCTGCCTTTCCTCGGCCAGGCCATGCCCGAGCCGGTTTGGGGTGCGATGTCCCCCAGTGGGACACACGCCACGAGTTCTCCCGGGACGGGACCGCGGGTGTCCCCCAGACCTCCGAAATGTCCTTCTTCCCCCCGCTCTGCCTTACGCCACTTTCTGCTCCTTCTGCATTTTGGAGACCTCCAAACCCGCGTCTCTGAGCGCCCCCAAAGCTCTCTGGGGCTCGGGGGGTTGGGGGCAGGAGCCGGGGCGGGGCCGGGGCCGGTAAAACAGCGAGGGAACGGGAGGAACCGGGTGTTTTCTGCCGCGCCGCGTCTCCTGAGCACGCGAGCCAGATGCAGTCACTTTATACACAATATGGATAATCTCTAGTATATATATACTATTCATAAAATATATAGAAAGCGAGAGGATTAATTTTATATAAACGCGATTTAAAAAATTATATGCTATATATTTTTAATTTCCCCCTCTGTTTCTCTGTTTCCTGCAGACATTTTCCTGTCTCTTCAGACTCCTTCACCTGGCTCGGGAGAAGCCGTCTCTGCTTTTCCGCTAAGATCTCGGCTTTGGACACTTTTCTCGCCGCTCCCGAGGGCAGAGGGAAGGCAGGGCCTTGTGCGATCCGCGGAGCGGCTCGGGGAGGGGGAGCGGGCCCGGTTCCCCCCGGTCCCGGCGGCTCAGCCCCGCAACAGGTACCGGGTCCCCCCTCCCGGGGCCGCGGGGACCGGCCCGGCCTGCGGGGAGAGCCCAGGGAGGCCGTGGCGGGGCTGGGTGAGGGAAAATGGGAAATGGAGCTGGAACGGGGACAAGCAGGGACAGACGGGCACTGACAGGGTGACGGGAAACGGGAAAGGAGACAGGGAAGGGGACGAAGCAAGGCTGGTGGCACTGCAGGGACTGGGATGAGGAAAATGGGAGATAATGCAGGGATGATGGCAAGGCAGGGATGGGGATGAGGAAGGGAAGGCGAAAAGGCAGCGATGGGGATGAGGAAGGGAAGGCGAAAAGGCAGCGATGGGGATGAGGGAAAACAGAAATTGAAGCGATCAGCGGGGACGAGGCAGGGACAACGCAGGGACCTGCCAACCTCCAGCCAGAGCAAGCAGCTGCCCTGGGGGACACGCAGGGGGTCTCTGCAGGTTGGGATGCCCGGGCTTGCCCCTCGCCCACCCGGGCTTGCTCGGGACACGGAGCTCTGGTCTCCAAAGCAATCCCGAGCGGCTCAGACCCCGCCGGGGCTGCTCCCCGCACTCGGAGCAGCCAGAGCCGATTCCCTCGCTCGGACTCGCCCGAGGGAAACGCGCATCCACTGCCCCCGCACCCACCCCCTCCCACCAAACCCCGCCCCCCCTCCCCGCACAAAGCCACCCCCGTGGCAGGGCCCCCACGGCGGCAGATGCCACCCAAGAGCCAGCCTGGCTCGGGCACGACGTGCTGACACCCCTTTTCCCCGCGACCTCCTCTCTCCCGCAGCAGTAATTGCTGCTGTATTTATCCAAACTAGGAGGGGGTGCCAGAGAAAGACTTCGAAGAGTAATTTTCCGGGAATTCTCCTCGGTGTAATTGTCTTGATAATAAATCCAGACGCTTAGCCTGTGTATGAATTGCTTTTTACCATTTTCATTTATTATTGAACACAGTGGGGAGAGGGGGAAAACGCAACAGGGCTCTTTCTTGTGAGAGAGAAGGGGCGAAGGGGCTGAGGAGACAATTTCTCTGCAGATCCGGGAAACCTGGATGTGTTCATCATCCTGCTTTCTGGTTTGCTGGGGTTTTTCTCCCCTTAATACTTCGCCCATTTCCCCACCCCTCACTTTTTGGGGGTTATTGAAAACTAATTAAATAACCCGTTAGCTAACACGTTAAATTAAGATCCACTCTTGGATTTAATGATGTCTCTGGAAGAATTGATAGAAATGTGAAGACAGACTGTCAATAGATTCCTTCCCCTGGTTAAAGTGTATAAATGTGATTAAAGCAGATCTCCAAGAAGGGTGTCCCGGCACACAGGGATGGAGCCAGTGGGCACCTGTGAGCTCTGGAAGGAAACATCTCCTGAAATGGGTGCTGAGTGGGGACGTGGACGGCAGGACAAGATTGCTGCTCTCTGGAGGATGAGAAACAACCCTGAGCCGTGATTTCGGCTGGAGGGAGACCCTGGGGAAAGCTCTGGGGAAGGAGGGAGCATCTCACAGACATCGCCAGGTTGTGCAGTGCAGCACCAGAGCTGCTCCTTCATCCCCAGCCCTCGCAGCTCCAGGGCAGCCTTGTGCCACCAGCACGGATGCAAAGCTGAGCCCAGCCCTGCAAACATCGGCGTGGGGAGCACGCACCCATGGCTTTCTGCCTAAGCTCTCAGGTAAAGGTTACCTTAGCATCCAGGCTGCAAAAAAATCAATGGCTGATACAGCATGAGACTCAGAGAGACAACATACATCTATCACTTAGGGATTCGATGGGCTTAGAATAGTCTTGTCAACAAATGATTGTTTAAACAGAATATCTCAACTGTTTATGGCACCCTTAATCCATACATCTGAGCACCACTGGAACATGTCGGGAGCATGGATTGCTCTGTGGAAACCTCTGTCGTTAGGTCTGGGGCTGCAGAACACTTAAGCATGTGCTTAAGTCTCTTAGACTTCAAATTAATCATGTACTTAAGTGTTTTGCTCGGCAAGGCCTGGCTTAAGAACAGGGAAATACCTGTCATTATGTTAATGGATGAAGTTTTTGTTTCCTGCTCTTCATTTGTAAAGGGCTGTGCACACACGTGTGCTCTGGACACGGAGGCTCCTGGCTGATTTATCCAATGTGCAAACACAGCCAGTGTCACCCGGCTTCCCAGGTTATTCCACAGCTCCTCCTTCTCCCCTGGGCACTGGAGTCCTTCATGTGGCATTTCAGGGAGGCCTCGGGTCACTGGAAAGGGGGGTGGTGGGTGAAAACCCCCCCAGGGGCTGTGAGTTAAATGATGTGGAGGGGAGCAGATGGAGAGGGCTGAAAAAAAAAAGCTGCAGGAGAGTGGAGAGGAAAAGAAGATGGAAAAGCACCACAGACCTGGAGCAACAGCTACAATGTGCACAGGGAGCTGAGCAGGGGGGCAAGTTCCAGATCCAGCCACCCTGGAGATCTTCTGTGGAGATCTGCAGCCCCCAGAGCCCCCAGCATGGGGAGATGTGACCCACTGGGAGCTGAGGTGATGCTGTCACAGGGCCCCTGGTCCCTCCATGGGTGGCTCAGCTGTGGGGAGATCTGGGAAGTGGTGGAGCCACTGTCCCTGGGAGTGTTCAAAAAACCCAAGCAGAGGTGCTCAGGGCCATGGTTTAGTGCAGGGTTAATGGCTGGAGATGATCTCTGAGAGCTTTTCCAACTCCAATGACTCCATGGGATGCCAGCATTGCCACTCCCTCCTTGCACCCATCACCTGTCCAGCCTGCTCCAGGTCTCCTGACGGGCAACTCTGGCTGTGGGCTCTGCTTCTCAGCACTTGTCTCATGTTAATCACACAACAAACTCATCACGTGTGGAAGGTGAAGCTTCTGTTTCCTCTCCCAAGCTTCTAAGTGAATGTGAAAGAGATCTCTGAGGTGTTCGCAGGCCTTGCAAGGGAACAGGAGCTGTTAGAACCAGGACCTGAAGAACAAAACCTTCAGTGTTTCTCCTAAAAATGTAGAATGAATTTTATTTTCTGCAAAACTAATAATTTCACATTGTCAAGGGTCTCTCTCTCCTTCCCACTCGTGGCCCTCCTCTCCCTCCTCTTCTTGATGTTCTCAGGGAAATCAAGACTGGTTTGGGTTGGGAGGGACCTTGAAGCCCATCCAGTGCCACCCCCTGCAGTGGGCAGGGACACCTCCCACTGTCCCAGGCTGCTCCAAACCCTGTCCGGCCTGGCCTTGGACACTGCCAGGGATCCAGGGACAGCCACAGCTGCTCTGGGCACCCTGTGCCAGGGCCTGCCCACCCTCACAGCCAACAATTCCTTCCCAATATCCCATCCAGCCCTGCCCTCTGCCAGTGGGAAGCCATTCCCTGTGTCCTGTCCCTCCAGCCCTTGTCCCCAGTCCCTCTCCAGCTCTCCTGGAGCCCCTTTAGGCCCTGCAAGGGGCTCTGTGCTCTCCCTGCAGCCTTCTCTTCCCCCAGTGAACACCCCCAAGTGTTAAGCCAAGCCTCTGGTTCATGTCTCACTGGAGGGGACTGGGCTAAATCTGTCCCAAGATCTCACCTCCCTCTCTTCTTACAAAATTCACGTCCCAAGCTCAAACTCAGCAGCGAGTTCCTGAGCCCATGGAGACCTTCACCACCCCCTCATGAAACCTGGGCTGGTGTTGATGGAAGTCGGGGGGAGGCTGGGGCAGGGATGGCCACAGTCCTGCCACCACAAAGGGCTCGAGCTGGGGATCAAACCCAGCCCCAGCCCCCTGGAATCCAGTGGCTGCTGGAGCTGTTCAGATCTGGAGAGCTGGGAAAAGGTGGTCAGGAGCACTGGGGAGCACCCACCCTGCCTGGCTGAGGATCATCACTGAAGGTTTCTGTGGCAGCAGGGACCAGGAGAATTTCCCGAGACGCCGCTCAGCTCTCGGGGCCAGTGCAGAGCTTGTCAGGTATCGAGCAGGGCCGTCAATGCTGCAGCTCTAAGTGAAAGCAAAAATCAGTTAATGGCCTTGCCGAGCCCTGCTCTGGGCGTGGGGAGTCCTCACAGAGCCCGGGGCAGGTGATTTGTGAGGGGCTGCTTAGCAAAGTGATCATTCAGCAGCCGTTACTGTGTGTATAAAACAAAATATCCCAAAAATCCCAGTGGGAAGAGGGAAATCAGTGCCCCGATTCGAGGAAGTGCTGCTATTCATCAGAGCCTGTAAGTACCTGCTTAAACCCCCGGGGAATTTGGAATAGGGGTTTGGGATCTGACAGGATCCTCCTTTTGTGAGGATTTATGGGAATTTTAATGTCATCATGTAGGAAAAATCCCCAAGACATTGAAAAAAGAAATCCCAGCCACTGTCAGTCAAGGCAAGGGGTTATGACAGGCTTCAGAGTAGCAGGTAAATTTAAGTTTGGGCCGTTTTTCAAATTTCCTTTTAGTGTAAATTAATCATGATTTTAAAACAAAAATAAAATCACAAGGCTGGAAGAGGCAAATTATTCCTTTGGAAATGGGATCATCTGATTACTCCTTTTCACATGGCAAATGAAATGTTTGAAAAGGGAGATTTCAGGAAGCAATGGCTCCTTTGGAAGAATGATTTCTTTGGATAAAGTGGCATTTTTCTGATTATCCAAACTTTTGGAGTGTCCTTGATCTCTGCTTGGTGTGGAAATGCTCCAGATGCTCCCAGGGACACAGCCCTGCATTGACAGGGCTCTCAACTTGTCCTCCAAGGTTTGTGTCCTGCCCTTCCTCTGGGTGAAAAGAATTAGTGTAGGAGAAGAAAATTCCAAAAGGCAACTGCAGAGGAGGAGAAAATCACAGCAGCAGAGTCAGGAGGACTCCTCTCAACAAAGGATTTGATTCCTTTGGCCACCCTGAATGGAGAATTCAGCCCTACCTGGATGCCTGGGTGTAAAGTCTGAGTAACTGCACCTGCCTTGGTCTGAGTTATGCTCAGCTCTTCTGGATGAAAAACTACTGGAATTTTTAATCTACATTAAGATAATAATTTATCTTTCAGTATAACAATATATCTTTAGAATAGGAGAATAATCTATCTTTAAGATGGGATAATAGCACTCGTGTCCTCTGGTGCTTCTTCCTTGGGCTGAAGGTCAGATGAGGCTCCATAAAGCTGCCCACAGTGCTCAGGGTTCAGAGCAAAGCCCATGCAGTGGATTTCTTGTCTCCATTGTGAGCCAGAGTCCACCCAGATGTGAGGCAGGCCCTTGTTGATTCACCTTCCCAGCAGGAAAATCTTCTTCCCCCAGTTTGACCAGGAATTGTTGTGATACAGAGCCCCAGAGGTGAGTGATGAACCCCAAAATTAACCAAAGGGGTGACCCAGGGAACACCTGGCCCAGTGACA
This sequence comes from Alaudala cheleensis, assembly GCA_013398995.1. Taxonomy (NCBI): domain Eukaryota; kingdom Metazoa; phylum Chordata; class Aves; order Passeriformes; family Alaudidae; genus Alaudala; species Alaudala cheleensis. The sequence continues at coordinate 146,279 of VWYE01020302.1, forward strand.
GCATGGACCTGCCAGTGTGGGGGATCATGGGATTTACTGGAGCTAAAGAGGTTGTGCTGACAGCTGAGGGTTGGGACCAGAACTTCCCTGAGCCAGCTCTGAGCTCATTTTCCATCAGGGGAGCATCTCTGGGTGTGAGGTACCTCTTGTGGGAGCTGATCAAAGGGCCTGGGTTTGATGGCCCCAGAGAAATGTGGCTTTTCCCAGCTTTTGTGGGAGCCCACCTGCACTTGTGGAAGTGAAGCCACTTCCCATGGGTGTCTCCCAAGGGGAAACATCCACTTGGGAGCACTTGTGCTGCAGTATTGACCTGTCTCTCTTCTGGCCCTGTGAGTGATCACAGAACAAGGGTTGTAGACTCAGGCAGGAAGAGTTTTGGCTCTAAACGCCACCTCTTGCAGGGACTGCAGTGAAAGACACACACGAGGTGCCTCCAGCTGGAGTGTGATGGAGCCAGAGCAGCATCAAAACCTGCACAGCAAAGACTCTGCAGCACCTGGGAGAGCACCTCCCCAACCCTGATCTGCATCTGGTGGAGGAACAGCAAAACCTGGGCACCGCTTTTGGGATAAGCTGTTGGGGAGGCCATGGGAGCTGGAGCTCCGAGCCTCCCATGGCCTGGGATTTGCCTAACGATGGGCTCTTTGGGAGGAGGGATGGACCTTGTCTACACACAAAATTGCAAGCCAAAATTGGTCTTGTGTAGACACTCTTAAATCATTTTAAAGCAGGTTGGTATTGGTTTGTATAATTCGATTCCTTTACCAAAGCGAAGCGAAATCGATGCAAATGGGGTTTACATTGATCCCAGTACATCCGCACAAAGGTTTTGCCCCAGTTTAATGAAATCAGTTTAAAAAGACACCTTTAGCTAACCTGGCATAACTTTGTGTCCAGCCAAGGTGAGGGAGACAGGGAGAAGGGAGGACAGGAGTGTGGTGTGCCCCAAAAGGCAGCGGTGCTGGGGAGTGTGCGGGCAGTGCAGCCCTGGTGCAGAGGCTGCAGTGGCGAGAAGTGATAAGGAATGGGTCAATAGAGTTTTCTCAAAGATTTTTTTTTTTTTTTTAAAGAAAGGTTAAATGTGAGGTGATATCGATTTCCCTTTTCTCCTCGTCCCTCCTCTCACCACCCCCCAGCCCCTTCCCTTCCTCCCTGCCCTTTCCCCACCTCCCGGCACCCGGAGCCAGCCTTGGAGGAGGACTGGCAGCCCAAAGTGGCCAAGTGACCAGGGAGGACCACGGTGCTGGCCAATGGCCATCCCAAGGAGCCCCCGTTGCTTAGCAACCCGCGGCGGAGAGAGGCAGGGAGCGCAAAAAAGATGGATTTTCAGATTGCAGCAGCCAAGCAGATCAATTCTGCAACATGGGCTACAGTGGCCAAGCGGAATCTCTCTTGCTCCCAGCAGGTATTGATCCAGCCATGCTATAGGCATTGAATGAGCTCTAATAAGTCCTGAGTAAACAGGAACAAGGACTTAAGTGATAGCCCAGCAGTCAAACATCAACTCCCTTTGTCTTCTTCTTCCTCCTCTTCTTATTTTTTTTTTTTTAATTGCTGAAGGGTTTGCGAGAAAAGGACAATAAACTTTATTGATAGAAAAATAGAGTCAGAATATCACTTCTTTCGCAGCCTGGGAGGGTTTGGAGGGGAAAAAGTCCCTGCCTTGAAATTCCAGGTTGGCTTTGGAGAGCAGTGACCTGTGGACACACGTGGTGAATGTGGCTCCCAGCTTCCCTGAGCTTCCCTGGGCATGGCCAAAACTCAATGGCAAGGCCTTTCAAAGGGAATTTTTTATTGAATCCCAGCCTGGTTTGGGTTGGGAGGGACATCAGAGCTCATCCAGTTCCATCCCTGTGTCATGGATAACTTCCACTAGACCAGGGGGCTCCAAGCCCCATCCAACCTGGCCCTGGACATTTCCAGGGATGGGGCATGGAAGTCCTCATGGAAAATATGGAATTTTTCCAGGGACAGGCTCGTGTCCAGAGCTGCCCATTTGAAGCAGACATGGCAGTGAGCACATCCAGGAGTTTGGGCTTCAGGTGGAATCTTCTCCAGATCTCCTGGGGAGGAAAGGGGATGTCTCCCTGGCAGGGAGATGTAACCCAGGCCAGCCTTTGGGAAGGGGTTGCAGATGCCAGGGCAGGGAGCAAAGCTGGCAAAGAGCTGGAGGGACTTGTCCAGAACTGTGGGATGCTGAGGAAAAGGAAGCAGCAAAGTTGGCCTTGGCTGTGAGAGGCTTTGTTTGCTGAAGGGAGATTCCCAGTCTGGGAGTGGAACCGGGCAAGGAGGATTCTGGGCTGATCAGGGACTCTGAGGTCAAAGACAGGAACCCAGGATGGCATTCTGGGGGACATCACCAAGCTTGAAGGACCTGACTGTAAAGGAAACGTGTGGCTGAGACCAAGAAAAAGCCCAAAACAACTCAAGTGACAAAAACTTGACTTGGCAGGTCCCTGACACTGGGAAAAGTGTCTCGGGTTGTTTGACAAAAATCCTCAATTGCTTGGACTTTTCTGGCTGCCCTCTACTCAGGGCTGCAGTGCCCAGCCCTTTGCAGCCAAGAGCCAGGAGAACAAACACCCTGTGGCCACATCAAAACCTGCTGCCCTGTCCCTATCCCTGTCCCTGTCCCTGTCCCTGTCCCTGTCCCTGTCCCTGTCCCTGTCCCCCTTCCACTCCATTGCTCCCGTGCCTCCTCCTGCAGTATCTGCACCCCCTTTCCTTTCCCAGCCTTCCCCTCCCTGCACTGAGGAGCCCTCCAGGCTCAGGGCTCTCCATCTACAGCTGCTGAACCTCAGCTTTACCTGTTCTCTCCTCAATCTCCTGAAATGTCCTAAATGCCCACCTCTGTCTCGGTGCCCAGTGAAGCCTCCAGCCCTGCTGGCCCCAGCTGAGGAGCTGCTGCTGACACAGGGATCTCAGGATCCCAGGATCCCAGCCAAAGGGCTGCTGTTCTCCCTGTGATTCCCAGGTGACACCAATTAAACACCTGGAGCTGCTCCAGCTTTATTCCAGGGATCAGGTCAGGGCTGTCCCCAGCGATTGTGGGACTGGGGAAATGAGAGCTCTGTGCTTGCACTCCTGAGTTCCCAGCCCACATTTCAGCAGCTCCATCATAACAGGGCTGATAATTAATTGATCTGATATTAAGGTGGCTGCTGCCTGTGCTCCCAGCAGCAGCTCAGCGCTGGTTACAGGAGTGAATCCTGCACAGTGAGAGGGAGCCAAAGGGAGCTCTGGGCAGCTGCAGGAGTCTGTGGTGCCCGTGTGGGTGTTTGTGAGGTGTGGGGCTCATGGGAGAAGGAGCAAATAGCCCAGCACTTGCCCATCCCCAAAGATGTTTGCCATTTTCCAGGACGAGGGAAGATTTAGTCTCTTTTTCCAAAGGTTTCTGCATTTCAAAGTAATATCAGAAGGGCTTGAAGCTTAAGCTTTGTTACCCAGGAGGCTCCAGGAATCAGGCAAAAGGAGGAAAAAAATCGAATCAATCCCGCAGTATGAATTTATTCCCAGGGGGGCCCGAGGCACCAGTATTTTCTCTCCCCTCCATTAAAGAGGGAACACCAGTCCCACACAGAAGCTCCTCATGTGTCAGTGCAGGAGTTGCAGCAGTGACCCAGGGGATGAAACCCACTGGAGGTTAAATGGCATCACCTGGAGGGCTGGAAGGAGAACTGATGGCACCAAAGGGCCCCTTGTGTTTGCCAGGGCCTTCCTGCATCCCTCAGCTCTGCATGGTGCTGGAGATGCAGGGAGAGGGGCAGGGATGCTGCAGGAGGTTGGGATGCTGAGCAGGTCGCAGGGTTGCTGAGCTGGAGATGTGGGAGGACCAGAATAGAATCACAGAAGCTGCACAATCATTAAGGTTGGAAAGGGCTTCCAAGAGCATTGAATCCACACCAACCCAGCACTGCCAGCTCCACCTGAGGTCCTGTGGGGCTGGGATCCACCCAGTGTGGGTGCTCTGTGGTTGAGCCTCAGCTCCCTTGGGGGATCACTATCTGCCAGAGGGATTCATCCGGAGCACAGATGGAGGGAGGGCAGGGGGGTGCAGGGTCCTGCAGGAAGATCCTGGTAGAGCTGAACATTAAACCCCTCACTGTGAGGAGGAGCCCACAGGGGATCCCAGCAGCAGCCAGGGCTGAGCACAGCCAGGCAGGGGAGTCTCCAGCTGCTCAGGGCTCAGATCCTGCCACCAGAGCCGTGTCCTTGGGGCTGTGATCCAGCCCCTGATCCACATCAGTTGTGGAAAACAGAAACTCAGCTACTCTTTGCACAACAGAACCAGCTGCAGCTTCACCTCCTCAGCCCCTGACAGGAGTGTGAGGCTCCTGGTGTCCCAGGGGATGTGGGTGTCCTATTCTGGCATGAGCTGTGTTGGGGAGGTGGTGCCAGGTCCCACCTGCTGCAGGTAATGGCCTGGGGAGATGTGAAGCACTCCACGGTGCCTGGTGGTGGCTGCTCTGCTCTGGGATCCTCCTCCCTGAGCTCTGGCTTTGGTCAAGGTCTCCTGGGGAGGATCAGCACAGAAACACCGAGGGCACCTGGTGAAACTTCCCTTCCTCCCCTGGGAAAAGCTCCTTCTGCAGCCCCAGGAGAGGGAGGCATCCTTCCCTCCATGCTGCAAGGGCTGAGCCAGTATCTGGCAATGGCTTCCCACAGCCAGAGGGCAGGGCTGGATGGGATATTGGGAAGGAATTGTTGGCTGTGAGGGTGGGCAGGCCCTGGCACAGGGTGCCCAGAGCAGCTGTGGCTGCCCCTGGATCCCTGGCAGTGCCCAAGGCCAGGCTGGACAGGGCTTGGAGCAGCCTGGGACAGTGGAAGATGAACCTGCCCATGGCAGGGGGTGGCAATGGCTGAGCTTTTATGTCTCTTCCAGCCCAGTTCTGTGAATCTGTGAGTCTGTGAATCTGTGAGTCTGTGATTTTGTGAGTCTGTGATTTCCATTTTCGTATAGTGAGAAAAAACCTCTCCTTTTCACTCATTGCACTCAAAACTCAGGCTTTTCCTTCACAGGTCAAATTTAGAGCACCCTTAGGAGCTGCATTAAACCACATTAATTCCACCTGAGCACCAAAGTGGGTGCTGCAGTGGAGCTGCGGGCAGAGCTCTGTGGTCTTTGCTGAGTTTTGGGGAGGGCAGCAGGGCTGTGAGGGGCTGGGACAAGCAGCCCTGGGTATTTATGGCTCTGCCTGCACGGCTCCAGCCACTGCTATCAGCTTCCCACCACAATGCGCCCAATCGTTTGAAATTTAAAACAAAATGTAAAACAAGGAATAATGGTAACAAAAAAGGCTTAATTAATTGAAGTAAATTGCATCACAATAGTGATTTCTCAGTAACTTGGCTAAGTGCCCCATTATTCTGATTTCACTCAGTATTCATGGTTACTAAATAAATCACGGGCCCTGCACTTACAGCCTGTGCAGAGGGGCAGGGGGATGGAGGTCCTGCCTTCTCCTCCTGCTCTCCATCGATATCCCAGCACTTCCCGAGTGTCCACCTTAAATGGCAGCCAGAGAAATGACCGTCAGAAGGAATTAATTGTACAGCAGGGCTTTTTTTGGGGGGTGGGGGGTGTCTTTCTTTTTTAACCTTTGCAAAAAATTTTCCCTGGAGATTCACCAGGAAGGTTTTTCCCGGGTTGTTTCCCCTCAGCGCTGCTCTGGTCTGGTTATCAATATCCTATTACTGCCAGTTTATTTGAAATCATTTATTTTCTCACTGCCTGAGCTGCCTGGATTGCTCCCAGCAGTGATGGGCTCAGCTCAGCCCTGTGGCTGGCACCTCCCTGGGCAACTTTGGCTTTGCTGGAAGGGCTCAGTGACCTGGCACCTGGTGCCCAAGACCACGGTGAGGGCCAGGGACAGCAGCTGGGTCACACTCAGCAAGCGTTTGCTCATGGCTTTGCTGCTCCCGCCTATATCCATGGATATCCAGGGCTGATCCAGCTTTGGCAGCAGCCTGGAGCCTGCTGAATGCCACCCTGGAGCAGCTTTGAGCTGGTGAACGGCTGGTTTGGGTGGGAAAGATGCCCCTGAAGCTGAGATGAGGAGGAGGCTGGAGCCCATCCCTGCAGACACAAGGCTGGAGTGAGGTCCTGCATCCCGGCATTCCCAGCCTGGACGCATCGGGGCACCACGGGCTTTGTTCTCCCACCCTCGCTAATCACTGCTGGATGTACCAAGCCCGAGCAGCCCAGAGGTGTCTTCTCCAGGAGCCTGACGATGGAAAAACCCCTCCGAGGTGCTGCAGCCCCGTCCCTCCCCGCCGGAGCGGGGCTTGGTACGGCCAGCATTGATCCGATCGCCGCTCGATGGGATCAGCAGCAGGGAGGCTCCGGGGCGGGGGACAGACCCTGCCACAAAGAGGCTTCCTCAGCCTGTGGCTCAGTGGGATCCCACTCTGGGACCGGCTCCCAGGATCTCCTCAGTGTCCCCAGCTGCTGCGTGGGCCCGGGCAGCTGCCGCGGTCGTCTCCGTGCCATGGAGGACGTGACGTGGTGCAGCCGCATCATCCTTCTTTTCCTTCTCTCTTCTCCTCAAAAGCACCATCCCCTCGCTCCTCTCAAGCGTCCCTGGAGGCCCCAACCCCAAATCCCAGCCCGGGCCGGCCCAGCCACCTCCCCACTGTGCAATTCCTATGGAGCGGCCGCTGCTGCCAGGGGCCGGGGAATCGATAAATCAATGGCAATCAAGATCCCAAGGTGCAATCATAATTAATGTTCATCCCTGATGGATCATGTCATGGTTTCACCGTACTCACGTGAGCCAGGATGATAAACCCGACTGTTCAGTGGCGCTTGTGCAGAACCCTTCCCATTCCCAGTCCTCCCCGGGGCGTCCCCTCTCCGGCAGGAGGGACAGAGGTGACACCCCAGGAGACCCAAAGAGGCATTTGGAGAGAGGGGCAGCGCGGTGGAGCCTCGGCGGGGCCTGGATGTGCCGGGATGCGGCGCTCACAGGGAGTTTGTGCCCAGGGTGGGTGACAGCACCGCTCTGCCTGGGCACACTGCCACGGCGGAGGGCACCACGGCGGCTTGGGGGGCACCGCCGGGTGCCACGGGCAGCACTGGGAGGTGTGGGGAGCTCCTTCCCCAGCTCGGCGCTCCCAGAACCGCTGCCAGCCGTGCAGGGCTCTGCCCAGCCCAAATCGCCGGCGGAGGTTGGCGGGGAGCCCTGAGGGTGTCACAGACGCGGAGTGACCCGACTCGGATCAATCCATCAATGCGCAGCGGTGGTTAAACACTCGCCCCAGTTAAACCATCCTTCCTGAGCGGCCCCTTTGTGCCCCCCGCCGGACCATGGCGATCGCGGCCGAGGCTCGGGGGACTTTCCTTCTGCTGCCGCCTCGGATCCGCGCTGGCCGCGGGCCCGGAGGGGTGCGAAGGCTCCCTCAAGGCTGCTCGGGAGGTCGGGAGTGGGTGAGTACCGGGGACCACCTGTGGTTTCTCTCCGAGGTGCACACGGAGCTGGGGGAAGCAGAGGGATGCCCCGCTGGTGCTCTGCTCCCCGTTTGGTGGCTGTGCTGCTCCGTGGTCCCTGCCCGCGGCAGCGGGAGCAGCCCCACTTCCCCGTGGAACCTCCCCTCTCCCAGAGACCAGGGATGGCAGTGGCTGCAATCCCTGAGTCCCTGTGGGTCGTGGCTGCTCCCTCAGCACCCTCCTCAATCAGCTGGAGAGGTGCAGCGGCCGAGGCTCAGCTTCATCCCTCCCATCCCACAGGGATTCGGCCCCATCCGAGTCCCCGGGAGGCTCAGAGCCCTCCGCAGCTGCGGGCCTTTGTCTGCAGCCTTTCCCGAACAGCTGGGTGGATGCCAAAACTCCTCCTTTGCCACTTTTGAGAGGTGCATGGGCAGGGGGGTGTTCGGGGCCGTTCCAGAGGGAGCAGAAGTTGGGGAGCGCCCCGGGAGCGCAGCAGCAGCGGCGGGGCCTGGCGGGAACCCACGGAGCAGAACCGGGGATCGATTTCCCATTGATCCCATGCAACCACATTCTGCAGCGGCTGCTGTCCTACATTTCAATCCCACACCTTCGCCTCTGACTTTAATGGGCTTCATCACAGCCCAAAGCTTTATTTAACCAAGAGGGGGCTGCCAGAAATCAGAGGAGCTGGATCCCCGGGATCCGCTGGATCCCTCCCGGCTCCCAGGACAAGTTCTCTGGGTGTTGTAGGGGATGTGGGTGCCCCACACGAGCAGAGGGGTGTCGCTAACAGCTCAGCCCAGCTCTCCAGCAGCGCTGCCACCTCCAGGTCTCTCTGCAGCCCATCCTGGCTGTCCCTGCACCGCTCCATCTCCCGAACAAAGGGCTCCCACCGCTGTCGGAAGGGCAAAATGAAGCTCCACCTTGGCGGGATCTGCATAATAACGTGTGAGGGAGCGCTGCCGCCGCCCCACAGCCAGATGTGAGGTTACAGACGACACGTACAGCCCCGCGACAGCTGGGAGATGAATATGGAGGAGCTGGGTCTGGTTAGGGATGCCTGCGTCTTCCATGGGCGTTCCTTGAGTATCCATCAATGCAAATCGATGTTACGGCGGTCCAGAGAGTTGGGATTCAGCTCCTGCGAGCAGCTGGGGGGCTGGAGGCAGGGAGACAGTGCTGACAGCAGAAGAGAAGCAGCTGAGCATGAGGTGACCCCTGGGAGCCAGGATGGAGAGGACAGGAGCTTCAGTCTGACCAAACCCTCCTGGACAAGGATCCTGAGATGGGAGAAGGAGCCAGTGGCACGGAGGGATGGTTCATGCTCCAGAGCTGCTCAGGCCCATGGCCCTGGTAGAGCCTCTGAGGCTTTCAGGTGTTTTTGTGCCCTGAGAGTGGATGATGGAGTTCCAAAGAGAGCCAAGGCCAAGCAGCTGCTTTGAAGAGTTGTTTATTCTTTTCTTATCTCTAAAAGTTCTCTCTGTCCAGTGTGAAGTTTGTAGGAAGCCAGGAAAGCAAAGTATGACCCTCCTACATTGGCACCTGAACTTTTATACCCTAAACTACATTAACAATGTTTTCCTTTAAATACCAATAACTCTGACCCATATTAGACAGTGAAATCTCACCATAACCCAGTCAAGGAAAGGCCACCACCACTACAAAGATGGAGGAGAAGAAGAAGCAGGAAAAAGACAATAGACACACCCAAATTCCTCCATCTTTACCCCATTCTACCTATATAGTAAAATCTAAAAATTCTACTTTTCACCCTGTGGCATAACAATAATTATACTAATTAAACCCATGTGGTCTGCATCTCCTCTCTCAGACATGGCAGCTTTTTCCAGGGGGTTAGATCAAAGACACAAGTATTTTTGGCTCTATCTCGAGACCCCTGGGGTCTTGAGCCTCCAGGGGCACCCAAAGGGGTGACCCAGGTTCCCACAGAGGCAGGGCAATGTCCTTGCCATTCCTCCCTCTTTTCCAGGTTTTCCTGGACTGGGTGGGTGCCAGGCTGGTGAATTCCCCCGACACCATTCCAGCAATCCAAAAATGTCTCTCCAGGGGCTGCCAGGACTCAGGTAAGCCATGGCTGGGAGCAGGAAGAGATGCAGGATTTGAAAGCAGGAAGGGTGGAGGACCGGAGAGCAGGAAGACCAGGGAGCAGGATGGATGGGGGACCTTGGAGCAGGAGAAATGGAGGACCTGGGATGAGGAAGAATGGAAGAGCTGGGAACAGAAGGGATGGAGGGCCTGGGCACTGGGAAATGCCCAAAAAACCCTTCAGGCTTTCCTGGTGGCAGCAGATTCACAGCCCAGCTCCACTGGCCCCTTCCAGGTCTCCTCTCAAGGAGCCTTTTAGTGCTGATTTCAATGGGAAAAGCTCGAAGCCAATGTCAGCCTCTTCCAAAGAGCCCCCACTGCCATCCCATCCTCCCCCTGTTCCAAGGCAGCTCCCAGCCCACGCTCCTGCTCCCTCCCTGGGGCAGAATATGGATGCTGTGTTTATTTTTGATATATGCCAAGCTGAAAAAGAAATACATTTTCTTCAATTATTAATCAGTGAGGTGTGAGAGAGGGGCACGAGCTGGAATTAACTCCGTGACCTTCGGGGGTGGGGTTTTGGCTCCCTGCCTCCCTCCACTCCTGAGCCCAGCACGTGTTCCCAGTCCTCTCAGCAGAAATGGGGCTGCTCCCATGAACAAGCCCCTGGCAGATGTCCCCAAGGCTGCTGAGGGTGTTTAGATGATGGGGACAGTGTAGGACACGGGCAGCCAGCCCAGGCTATGGGGACATCCAGAGCCATCCTGGTGTTCCCACCCACCCCACACATGGGCAACCTGAGCCCAAACCAGGTCAATGCTGCGGGTCCACCAGCCTTGCTCTGCTCCATCCCACCACACCTTCCTCAGTGCCTCTGGTCACACAGAATCACAGAGTCACCTTGCCTGGAAAAGACCTCTGAGATCATCGAGTCCAAGCTGTGCCAAGCTGTGCCCCATCCCCACCTTGTCACCAGCCCAGAGCTGGTGCCAAGGACACCACCACCACCTCCCTGGACAGTTCCAAGGCCTGACCACCCTTTCCATGGAGAAATTTCTCCTGATGTTCAACCTGAACCTCCTCTGGTGCAACTTGAGGCCATTTCCTCTCATCCTGTCCCTGTTCCCTGGCAGCAGAGCCTCATCTCCATCTGGCTGTCCCCTCCTGGCAGGGAGTTGTGCAGAGCCATAAGGTCCCCCCTGAGCCTCCTTCTCTCCAGGCTGAGCCCCTTTCCCAGCTCCCTCAGTCCCGCCTGGGGCTCCAGACCCTTCCCATCTCTGTTCCCTTCCCCTGGACACATCTCCTTGATGTCTCTCTTGCAGTGAGGGGTCAGCACTGGACACAGCACTCGAGGTTTGTCCTGAGCAGTGCCCAGCACAGAGGGACAATCCCTGCCCTGGCCCTGCTGGCCACACTGGTTTTGACATGAGCCAGGTGCCATTGGCCTTCTTGGCCACCTGGCCAATGCACAGGTCCTTGGACAGCATGGGACACCCCAACCCCACCTCTACTCCTACACAGCCACTCTCCTATAGAGAGACACAGCAGGATTGGGTCCCCCACAGCTTCCCACACTCCTTTGGGTGCTCTCAGTGGGTTCCCAGCCAGGACAGAGACCACATTTCCCTCTCCCTCTTTTGCCTCTTGGCTCCTGCTCCTGGCACTGGGTGGATGCCCAGTTTTAGGTTTCTGAGGAGGCTTTGGCAAGAAGGCAGCTGGGCAGGAGACAGGAGATTTTTGGACTGCTCCTCCACCCTCCTGCTTCAAAAACACCCCCTGAGCCAAGGCCCAAGGCCAGAGCCCACCCTGCCTCCCTCAGAAGGGTGGGGAGGCCCCGAGCCCAGCAGAACAAGGCAAAGTTGGCCTTGGGAAGTTGGAGCATCTCCGGCGCAGGCGCGTTCCAGGCTCCCTGCCCCCTCCTGTGCCGCTCCCTCCCTCCCTCCCTCCCAAAAGCAGCACTGCGGCAGCAGCACCAGCAAACTGATCAAGGCGAGAGGACTGATCAATAGGTGTATTGAGCACTGTTCAAGGTACGGTGATTTTTGCGGATTCAGTGCTAACCTCACACCAGAGCCCCGAGCTGCCTCTGCTCCCCTGGCACAGTCACCCCAGCACTGGCTGGGCCACCCTCTTCCAGCAGCTGTCCCTCCTGGGGACAGCCAGCCTGCTCCCAGGAGGAAGCAGAGACCTCTCAAGGTACTGGTGGCACCTTCAGCTGGAGGGAGAGCAGACAGTGAGCAGCTCCCAGGGGCATTTCTTCACCATGGGTTCATGGCAGAGTCTTGGGGACAGGCTCGTTCATGGGGTTTAGGCACTCTTAGACAGGAGCATCCAAGCTGTGAGACTGCCAGGGATGGGGATGGATGAGCTGGGGTCATTGTGGTGGTGGGAAGAAGAGACCAACAACCTCAGGCTGTCCTTGAGCAGAGCATGAGAAAGAAGATTCTGCTCCTCTGCCCCACTCAGCTGAGACCCCACCTGCAGAGCTGCCCCAGCCCTGGGGAACAACAGCAGCAGGACGTGGAGCTGCTGGAGCCAGTGCAGAGGNATGCCCCAAACCCTTCTGGGATTCTCCAAGAACCATCTACAACTCATGGGCTGTGGCAATGTTGGGAGGGGGGAACCCACCACCAGCTCAAGCTTCCCGGCAGTGCTTGGGTGGAAAATGTAGGATGGTCAAAAACACACCCCATGCTCTGTGGCATGGCAGGAGATGCCTCTGGAAGCATCTCTGGAGCCCTGCCTGGCTGTTCCTGGGCTGCAGCTCCCAGGAGAAGCTCATGGGATGCTCTCCCAGCTCAGGGTCTGGCTGGGTCTCAAGTTTCTGGGTAGAGTTTGACTCCTGAGATTGTCAAGAAAAGTTTTTTATCTCCAGCCCTGCACTAGAAATGAAATCTGGAATCTTTGTCTCTGCTATTCAAAGTTGTTTATTCTTCTCTTCTCTATTCCATTCTTTTCTGCCTTTCTGAGGTCTGTTCAGCAGCTCAGGGTGCCAGGTCTGAACCTCCTCCAAGGGTGGCGTTAACTGTTTTTACTTGGTACTACGTGTTCTATGTTTACAATGAATTACCAATACCTGTGACCTGTATTAGACAATGCTTTTCAATTCTAATCCAATCCAAAAGTGCCACCATCACAGCAGAAGATGGACAAGAAGAAGGACAGAGACATGCCCAAATCCCTCCATTTGTCCTTCTGACCCCCATTCTAAAACCCCCAAATTCTACTTTTCACCCTGTGACATGTTACTTACCATTCTAATGACTCTCTTGTGGCTTGCAACTCCTCACACAAGGTTGGCAGATGCTCCCATGGACTGAAATCAAAGGCACTGGTGCTTTTGACTCTGTGCCAGGGTTCTTGGACCCCTTGCCAGGGTCTGGGACCAGCCAGGGCATCCAGAGGAATGTCCTGGGTTCTGACATCACCCATGCTGAGGTTTTGATGGAAAAGGATTTTCACACTGAGCATCCCCCAGCTCGCTGACAGCCACGAGGGGAGGGATGGGGAAGGCAGATAGCCTGGAGAGGCTGATAAGGTGCTGAAAAAGATAACACAGAAATTGAACAGAACTTTGTGTGAAGAGCTGCTGCTTTAAACCTGTCCCAGCCCCTTCACTACCGAGCATGGAGGGACATTACACCTTGTGAGGTAAAAATAGCACATTTAATGAAGCTGGGAAAACGTCAATTGTATTTGGTTGGAATTGCAGAGACCTCATTTCCATGTTCCCTGTGAAAAGCTTCGGCTTTGGAACAGATATGAAAGCTCCACACGTTGATCTACAAAATGAGCTTTGAGCCAGAAAAGCAGCAGGAACCAAACACAAAACCTTGTCCCACACTCCCAGGTTTGACCATTATCACTCTCACACAGCTCAGGGGTTCAGGTTTTGGTCACCTAGGGGGAAAAAAAAGAGCACATTTAAAATCTGCTAAATTTGTGATAGAAATTCACCATCTAAGCTGAATTCTGCTCCAAAATTGAGGACGTTTTGGAGTGAATGTTGATGGGAATGGGAGAGCATCCAGGCTGCAAATGTGTTCAGGGGGAAAGGGATGGAGCACTGGCCTCTCAAGTGCTGTCTTTGATTTAGGAGGAAGGGAAATGTCTGTCTCTGGAGAGGAAGGAAATGTCTTTGCTCACTTTAACCTGGAGGCAGGGACGTGTCCTGGCCCCTGTCCCACTCTGGCAGGACGGTGCCTGGATGGATTTTCAGGGAGGGGAGCAGTGGGAGGGGGGGATGCCACTGGTGCCATTTCATTTCCCTCTGCAGCACTTGGCTCACGTGCTCTCCCCCGGCCCATCCGTCACACTCCTCGTTAGGGAAAATCCATTCTGAAAACCTCTAATTTTTATTTTAAAGACTAATAGAGCTCGCTGGTGATTTTCACTTTAAATAACGATTACACTCCTTGAAGTACAAGGTGTGCCTGAGTGCCCCTGCCAGGAGTGAGCAGTGGGGCTGCTGCTGCCTCCCCTCTGGGCAGGACCCAAGTGCTCCAAGAGTACATTTCCTATTTGCACCCCTTAAGTTGGTCCTTTTTATATTTAGAAGGAGGGGTTTGGGGCAAACTGTTCATTGGGAAGTGCTGACATCAGGCCTGAGGCAGCTCTTGGGCTGAGGTGGTGCCACAAACTCCATCTCTGCTCACACAGGGCTTTGGGAAGGAGCAGCTCCAAAACCCAGAGTGAGACGTGGCACCCCCCAGCCAGAGCTGGTGGGTTCCTAAAAGCATCCTGAGAAAAAAAGGTGCATAATAAAAGGGGCTCAGCCCTTGATGTTTCTCACCCTGTCCCCATCTCTCATCTTCCCTGCTCTCTGATCCCTTCCCTGCCATTTCCCATCTCCCTGGCCCCAAAACATCACCGAGGAACCACCATTGTGCACCTGGAGAGGCTGGGCTGGCTCTGCAATGTCCCTGCAATAGTCCTCTGCTAGAGAGTGGGATTTCCCTTGGGAGCTGCCAGGGGGATTGTCTTGCCAGGAGCATCCTCTGCCCAGCCAGGATCTCCCTGCCTGTAGATCCCAAGGAAAACTCAGGGAAGGGCTGAGCTCTACTGAGGAAGCTGCACGTTTTCTGCAGCCCAGCAGAGCCCTGGCAGGGACTGGAAGCTCAGCTGGAGCTGGAGCAGAGCACTCAGGGGGAGGAGGGAGAGAGTCAGACACTCACTGGGCAACAGCTGGGCTGGAGCTGGGACAGCCACTGGGATTTGGGCAGGGCTGGAAATGCTCCCTGAGCACAGGAGCTGCTCTGGAACCTTTCCTCAACCTCCTCTTCCATTTTCATCTGCTGATCCACTCCAGCCCAGAGGTCTATCCAACCCTGAGCTCCACCCAGCCCTGAGCTCCATCCAGCCCTCAGCTTCATCCATCCCTCAGCTTCATCCATCCTCCAGCTTCATCCAGCCCTGAGCTCCACCCAGCCCTGAGCTCCACCCAACCCTGAGCTCCACCCAGCCCTCAGCTCCATGCATTCTCCAGCTCCATCCAGCCCTCAGCCCATCAAGCCCTGAGCTCCATCAAGCTCTCAGCTCAATCCAGCTCCATCCATCCCTGACCTCCATTCATCCTGACCTCCATCCAGCCCTGAGCTCCATCCAGCTCCATCCAGTCCTCAGATCAATTCATCCCTGACCTCCATCCATCCATCCCTGACCTCCATTCATCCTGACCTCCATTCATCCTGACCTCCATTCATCCTGAGCTCCATCCAGCCCTGAGCTCCATCCAGCTCCATCCAGTCCTCAGATCAATTCATCCCTGACCTCCATCCATCCATCCCTCAGCTCCATCCAGGCCTGAGCTCCATCCATCTCTGACCTCCAAACATCCCTGACCTTCATCCAGCTCTCAGGTCTGTCCATCCATCCATCCATCCATCCATCCATCCATCCATCCCTCAGCTCCATCCATCCCAGCTCCAGCCCCTCTCCTCCACACCACCTCATGACACAAGGTCTCACCCACTGGTCAGGGCTGCCTCCAGAAGCTCAGAGCTCCCAGGCACACAAACTCTGCTCCCTGTCCCCTGCACCCATCCAGCCCCATCCATCCCCAGTTTCCCTGGCAGACTCTGGCTCCTCCTTGGCCTGGTACCCAGAGGATGCTCAGGGAGGGTCCACTGAGGCCTCACGAACCCACCCAAGCAACAAACAGAGAAAGAGATGCAAGGATGGAAAATTCCCCTTCATAATTAATAAATGAAGAATATTGTTGTTAATCGATGTAGCTGTGAAGAGAATATCGATCCCAGCCTCATGCTATTTTTTGTGCGGCTTAGATTTTTACACCTCATTTAGAGGCAGGTCTCTCTGGGGACCTCTTAACACCAAAAGATATTTGCAGGAGTCCAAAGTAGAAGGGAAGAAAAGGGGGGAAAAAGATTAATTATTACCAGAGCTGGAGAATTATGTGTGTGTCCCATTGTGGCCAACTGCAGCACGGATTTGAATATTTGATTAATAGCGATTCTAGCCAGGGTTGATAACTTATCTCCACGCTGGGTATTTAATAAACAAGTGGGAGCCATTAGAAACATTTTTAATATTAATCCCAGGAAATTATGCTGATGAAGGCCAACCCTTTGCCTGTTAGGCCTGTGGAAGGAGGATTCCCTGCTTGCTTCTTCATTCCATCTTTGGGCAGTTTAAATCCCTCTGTGTCTCAATTTTCCTTTTCCAAGATGGACAAACCCAGAGTTGGAAGTGGCACTGGTTAAAGCACCAAGTGAGGAACTCGAATTGGAGCCAAACCTTTAAGGAACAGCCAGGGAGATGGTTGGGATGAGCACTGGGAGCAGAGGGCTCGGGGAGCTGCTGGGACATTCTGCAAAGTCTCAGTGCAAGGATGGCTTCACTCCAGGAGGGATTTCATTCCAGCTGCTGGTTCCTGGCTCTGGGATGAGGCAGAGCAGGAGCTGTGTGTCCCCATGCCAAACCACACCTGGTGGAGATATGGTCCAGCCTTGTGAAGTGTTAAGAACAGGTCAAAGAGCTGAGGAGCAGAGACATTCCTGAAAACTCTGGCAAAATCCACACTGGAGGCAGCAGGAGGTCCTGGGACAAGGCTCCTCAGGGACACAACAGCTTGTCCTGGCTCCCAGGAGATGCTCCTCCAGCAAACCATGCTGGGGATGTGCAGCCCAGGGCTGGAGGGGGATCCCAGCTGGAGCATGGGCTGCACAAAGTGCTGGGAGATGGGAAAATGAGCCATGAAACCTCCTCATGGCAGTCAGGGATCCCTCCTGCTGCAAGGCGTCATGAGACAGCAGAAATTCATCCCTAAACAGGAGGATAGTGATGGATCCTGCTCCACACAGGTTCTGCCAGTGCCACCTGGAGTTTGGGTTTAGAGGATGTTCTGACCACATTTGGGTCAGATTTCAGCCAAGTAGGGAGGGGAAAAAATAAAATTAGAAAACACCAAGTGTTTGGCTTTCCACTGCCACAAAACATTCCTGAGAGTAAACAGAGTCCCCAAAAAGGGGAGGCTGAGCCTGCCTGAGGTGGATTAGACTCAGCATTTAGGCATGACACTAAGGGGGAATCAGCAGGAGGAGTGGGATTCTCCTTGGCAAGGCAAAGGGAGATCTTTAAAACCTTCCAAAATCTTTAAAATCTTCCAAACCACTCCACGATTCTGTGAAAGCAGCAGTTTCCAGGCTGTCAGGGGTGCCCCACAGTATTTGCTGGATATGAGATGGCAAAAGATGCTCTTGCTCAAAAACCCCTAAGGTACAACTTAGGAGATGGGAGAATGGCAAGGGCTGAAGGAATGTGTACAGGGGTGGGACAGGAGCCACCGGGATGTCCCACCCCTGACAGGGCACTCCCAAAACGAGTCGCTGCCACTTTCCCTGGCCCTGCTTTGGGGACAGTTGTGTCACCTCTGTCTGAGGGAGCCTCGGGACAGGGCGGGACCGAGAGGAGCCGGGCTGTGGAACAGGAGAGATGTGGTTGGGATATGCTCCCTCCTCCTGGCCCTGCTTTGGGGACAGTTGTGTCACCTCTGTCTGAGGGAGCCTCGGGACAGGGCGGGACCGAGAGGAGCCGGGCTGTGGAATGGGAATGGTGTGGCTGGGATGTGCTCCCTCCTCCACTCCCCAGCAGGGCTCAGGCATCCATCTCCTCCTTCGGCCCTGATAGGCCCTGGTGCTGCAGATCCATGCAGATCAATGCAAAATTAATTAGAGTAATCAACTCAGCTGTACCACAGAGATCATACAGGCAGGGTTTTAGGTGACTAATTGGTGGAAGCTGACAGCCAGTGTCCCCGGTGTCTTAGAGGTATTAACACTTTTTTCTCTGTAGATTAATTACCTTTTTCCACCTTTCACTTGATGGGCCTGCCCATGTCGTGCTGTTTGGGGGCAGCAGGGATGGAGGCCGGGCCTGAGGAGCATTCCATTGAGTGCCATGCCTGGATCTGGGAGCAGGCAAGCCCAGGCTCCACTGGGGGGCAAAGCTTTGGCACCAGCAGCCAGATTTTAGGGGAGGGATGGGTGTCCCTGTCCCCTGCTGAGCCTCCTGGCCATGGCAAAGCCCCACTCCTGCACATCCACATTCTGTTTTGTGCTTGTCCCAACAGATCCATGGACCCTCCACCCCCCTTCTCCTCTGGCTGGGATCAGCACTGGAACATCCTTTGGCCAAGGCTGATGGCCACACTGCTGGTCTGAGGCTGTTTCACAGGTACATGAGAGGTTAAAAGGTGCATTTGTTCAAATTCCAACACGGGGGCTCTGGGATAGAGAGACCTAATGAGCCTTTGATGCTGCTGGAATACAAGCTGGGAGCCAGGCAGAGGCTCTTAATGGCCAGGGTAATTAATCACCACCAGTTATCCACCACCAGAGATGGGTGTTCCATCACCTGCACTCTAAGCTGCCACTGGGCATCTTCCTGCTGAGAATGCCCTGGCTTGGATGGAAATTATGGCACGAGAGAGAGGGGGACAAAATCTTGGCGCTGCTGAGGCCCCACCTCGAATCCTGTGTCCAGCTCTGAGCCTCTCACTGCAGGAGACACTGAGGGGCTGGAGCATGTCCAGAGGAGGGAACAGAGCTGGGGAAGGGGCTGGAGCGCCAGGAGGGGCTGAAGGAGCTGGGAAAGGGGCTCAGCCTGGAGAAAAGGAGGCTCAGGGGGCCCTTGTGGCTCTGCACAACTCCCTGACAGGAGGGGACAGTCAGGGGAGTTGGGCTCTGCTCCCAGGGAACAGGGACAGGAGGAGAGGGAACGGCCTCAGTTTGGGCCAGGGGAGGTTGAGGTTGGATAATGGGAGAAATTTCTTCACTGAAAGTGTGATCAAGCATTGGTACAAGCTGCCCAGGGCAGTGATGGAGTCACCATCCCCAGAAGTGGTCAGAAATCAGAGGACATGTGGCACTTTGCCGTGTGGCTCAGTGTGCAGGGAGGAATTCGGTCAAAAGCTGATTTTGGAAGAATTTTCCAACCTCAGTGATTCTCTTGTTCTGTGATTCCCCAAATGTCCCTTGGGATGCTCCTGGTGACCTTCACCCCCCTGAGCCTGGGGAGTGAGGGGGAATCTCCCCTTGGCTTTGACAGGCAAGGGGCCAAAGCACAGGTGGGTAACCAAAGATTCCTGCCTCAGTGAAACACATCAGAGGCACTGGATGGACATGGAGGAAGGCAGCAGAGTCCTCCTCCTGCCCAGGATCTCAGCACTGAAACCCCATGAGCTGAGCCTTGGGTGTCCCTTGTCCCTGGAATCACTGGAGGGGTGGTGGGGAAAGTCTCTGCCAGTCCAGGCCAGCAGCAGCTTTCCCAGCCAAGTGTTCAGCTACCCAAAAGGGAAGGTGTTAAATCCAGAGGAGTCACCAGGCTGAGGCCACCAGAGAAGGATCTGCACCCTCAGAGAGCCATTGGTCCCCTCTGATGGCCACTGTCCATGGCCAGGATGAATGGGGCTCTCCAGGAGGACAGATGTCCCCACCCAGCTGCCACTGCCACCTCACACTCGTCCTGCTCAGGGGCTGGGAGATGGATCCTGCCACCATTGATCCAGGGCTCAGTCCCAGAGCAGCTTTTATTGGCAGGGATAACAGAGAGGGCAGCGGGATGTGCCAGTCAGGGAAGCGAAGGTCTCCCAGCCCAGGAGGTTCGTGGGCACAGCACTGGGGAAATGCAGCTGCTTTTTGGATGAGCAGAGAACTGTGGAGTCAGCAGAAGGTGTTATTTGTTACAGGAGCATCCTGACAGGGGGATTGTACCCAGGGACAGGACCTGCTCCAAGGAGCTCAGCAGCATGGACAGGCAATGGATTTAAACTGAAAGAAATGAGGGATAGATGGAATATTGGGAGAAATTCTTCCCTGTGAGGGTGGGGAGGACCTGGCACAGGGTGCCCAGAGCAGCTGTGGCTGCCCCTGATGCCTGGCAGTGTCCAAGGCCAGGTTGGATGGGGCTTGGAGCAGCCTGGGACAGTGGAAGGTGTCCCTGCCATGGCAGGGGTAGAACTGGATGGGCTTTAATGCCCCTTCCACCCCAAACCACTGCAGGATTCTGTGCTGACAGACTGGGTGAGCTGCGGAGCTGGTGGCCAGTGACCCTGGGGTAGAGTCAACACCTGATTCCAAACCTCAGCAGCATCCAGCTCACATCAAAACCTTGACTCTCCCTTTGTATTTATCTTTCTTAAAATAAAAAAAGCAAAACCCCTGTACCTTTCCTGCAAGATAAAAGGCAATTTTCCAAGAAAAGTGCCTCTCTTTTTGTGTCAGGCCCCTTCAAAAACCAAACTTTCAGGTGTGGTGGCCTCCCTTGGGAGGGGTTTGGGGTGGTGACAGGGGTCATGCAGCACTCCTGGTCCTCCCAGCAGCACCTGCTGCCCCAGGACAGGGTGGGCAGAAGCTGCTCATGCCTATCCACGTTCCCTGTCTTGGTTCCCGGTTCCTGGTGGCATCGGGTGGGTCCCAGCGCCCCAGGGCTCCCTGAGACACCAACCCACACCCAGCCCATCCCCGGAGCGAGAATCCTCTGCCGGCTCCCGCGGTGACCCTGCCGCCACCTCGCAGGCAGGCAGAGGGCTGAAGGAGGAGCATTATTCCCTCCTCAGCTCCCAGCACTTTAGAGTGCTTTCATCCCTGAAAGCTTCGGCGGGGAAGAAAGGAGAGTGGCCTGAGCCCCCGGCAGCACCGTAAGTGCTTTCCTTTTTTAACAAAGCCCCAGCGAGGGGGAGGACGGAGCGAGGGCTGAGCGGCCCCGCTGCAGCACCAGGCACGACCCCTCCCACCGTGGGTTATCGGGATTTGCCCATCCTTAAAAATAAATCTTCCCCAGTTTCCTTTTACTGGGCCTTTCAAGCTGTATCCCCCAGGTCCTCGTGGAGGGTAATGAACGTGCGAGGCAGGGCTTAGAGCTGCCTGAATTATTCATCAGGAATAATATTTGTGGCCCTTTCCTCCTCGTGGTGAATCAATGGAGAATTTATGGGCAAGGATGGCCACTGTTGGGGGGCCATTGGCTGTGGGGACGGCAATACTCGCTGAAAATGGAGGATTCATCACCCTTTCCATGAGCCTTTGGCACAGAGATCCCAACCCCTGGCACAGGCTCAGGGATTTCACTGGTTGTTGGCCAAAGCCAAGCCTGGCCCTGCCTGGGGGAGGCACAGAAGCACAAGGGGAGGATGGTCCATGAGTGAGGGGTGACTTCAGACCGAAACAGCAGCACTTGAACCACTGGGGCAGCATCCCATGCACAGGGACACTGCGGACACACAGAGGTCACCTGGCAGAGCACCATGTGAGCTGAGTTGTCTCCTCACATCCCCACTGGCCCCTGTAGGAAGCTGGGCTTGGCAGCCTGGAGCAGGGGCTTCACTCTGTGAGGAAGCTCTTCTGGAGAAATTGAGAGCAGGGTGGTGTTCCTGGGGCAGCTCCGTACGTGGTGCAGCCACTCCAGGGCTTCAGGGAACTGCTGAGTGGGAAACCAAGGAAAGCTCCAGCACAGGACCTGGACCCTCTTCCCATCTTTCCTGCTGTCTCTGAGTTGTCCCTTAACCTGGAGCAGAGCAAGGGGAAATCACATTTCTGCATCTGCATGGGCAGCTAATAATGCTCCTATGAACCCCCCCTTCCCTTCCCTTCCCTTCCCAGCTGAGGAGATACAGAAGTGTTTTTGAGAGCTTCTTTTTGAGGGAATTGCAGTTTTAAACCTGAACTGAGCAGTTTTGCAGGGGTCCATCCCAACTTCCTGCTTGTTCCCCTGCCCGGGATGAGGCTTCCAGCAGCAGCAGCACCCGAGCAGAGGGGTGGAAGCTCCATGGACAGTTCTCCTTGCAGAGCCACTGAGGAGCTTTGGGAAAGGCCCTTTCCCAGCTGTTTTGGGATGGGAAAATCCTTACTCAGAGCAGAGGAACCTCATAAGGGATTGACTGCAGAGTCAGAGTGGGCAGAAGCAGCTCCCTGGTTTGGAGTTAAAGAACAGATCATGGAATCATGGAGTTGATTGGTTTGGAAAGGACCTGAAAGCCCATCTTATTCCACCCCCTGCCACAGGCAGGGACACCTTCCCCTGGGCCTGATTGTCCAACCTGGCCTTGGACACTTCCAGGGATGGGACAAGATCAGATCTTGCTCAGCCAGGTGCAAACTGACCACAGGGGATCTGAGATCAGCTTTTCCTGCAGCAGCAATTCCTGAGATGTAGAACTTGGCTTTTGGATCTGAGATTTGCGCCTGCATCCCCTCCACCCAAACAAAATCCCTGAAGAGGCTTCACAAACCTCCCAACCTCCCCAGGCAGCCACCCCAAATCCCAGCAGTGGTGGGGCTGAACCCGGGGTCTCATCCTTTGTCCTCCACCACCTCCAAGTGACAATGAGAAGGTGGCTCTGGCTTGTCAGGGTGGCACGGTGATGTCCTGGGGCTGGCCCAGGGGAAGAAGAGCCCTAATGCAGTTTTGACAACGAGGCCATCAGTTAAGTGCTCCGTGTGGATATTTCCCCCTCTCTCCATTGTTTATTATTGGAAGTTACAAGTAGCTAAAGACCTCCCCAATTATCTGGGAGCCACTTAAGAGCAATTGAGCACCTGTCACCCACTGAATGGGCTGCCTCGCCCTAATGACAGGAGAGGAGAAAAGATGCAGGTCAGCAGTGCCGGGATGCCGGCAATTTACAGCCGAGCAGGGCCAGCTCCCAGCGCTGAGAGGGGAAAAGCACCCCAAGAGGCAGGAGGAGGAAAGGAACAGGGACGGGTCTCCCTCGTGGGACGGGCGGGACACTCGGTGACCGCGGCTCGAGGGTCACTGCTCGGGCCGTGGAGCTCTGCAGCATCCCAGGGGATGTGGAGCAGCTCGTGCCATTAAGGAACAGCTCAGTCCTGTAAACAGGGAAGAAGAAACTCCCAGGAATCATTCACTGACCTCCAGCCAGCGTGACAAAAAATTACCTGTGCTTTTGTCCCTGCTTTGGGTGCTGCACCAGGGTTTGGTTGTGGCTGCAAATCCCCAGCACAGAGCCTGAACCCACGGGATTGTGGCTCCATTTCCCATATGAGGCCACTTCAGACAGCTTCAGATATGAAAAGCTCTGCTTTTGAGGCATCATTTGGATTAGATTCATTATAATTTCTATATAATATAAATGTATCAGGTGGGTCAATGATATAGGATGGCGTGAAAAAGACCTGGCACAATACCAGCCAAAGCTGAGGTGATGTATCCCTGCCATGAATGAGAATAAATGTGTGTAAAATACCCTAAAAATCATGTTGTAGGAAGGAAGCTGCACTCAACTCTCTGGAACAAAGCCTGAACCCATCCTCTCCCCTCTGGCTGTGCCTTGGGAGC
Source organism: Alaudala cheleensis (assembly GCA_013398995.1). Classification (NCBI taxonomy): domain Eukaryota; kingdom Metazoa; phylum Chordata; class Aves; order Passeriformes; family Alaudidae; genus Alaudala; species Alaudala cheleensis. Next base: position 169,566 of record VWYE01020302.1, read on the forward strand.
AACTGGGAACCACCTTCCCTGGAAGAGCAGAGGTTTTTCTCCTGAGAGAAGAAACTGCCCGTGCACAAACACCTGAAGTCAGCTCTGATTTGTGGAGCAAGGACGTGGGAAGAGGCTGGTGGAGTCCCCAGCAGTGATCCCCTCATCTGGGAGTGTACCCAGGAAGTGGGGAGCAGGGAATGGGGGAGAAGGTGCCAACCTGGAAAAGTTCATCGATAGAAACATAAAATTAAAATAATTTGCGTCAATTCTGCTGAGTGGCTGTTAGGCCTAATTGTTATTGACTCGTCACTGTAATTATTAAGGCTTACACAGAGCTGGGCTGGCAAAGGAGGTGGGTTTGGGACCCCACCACACTCAGAGTGTCCCCCACATCCCTGGGAGTGGGACAGGGACGTGTCAGCTCCTTGGTTCTTGGAAACAGCCCCCCAAAAGTCACCAGCGGAGCAAAGGGGAGAATCGGGCCCATTTTTGGCGTGCAGGAACGAGGGGGAAGATGGAAAGGCATGAAGGAGGGGAGAACCAAAGGCAGACGGGAGGAATGGGGAAGGCTGAGGAGGCAGCTCCGGAGAGACCCCGAGGACGCTGCCAAGGCTGCTCGCTCGGTGTGGGGCTGGGTGATTTCCTCCCTCCTTCCCCCGGCCTTTGTTTCTGCTGCCAGCACAGACCCCGAGCAGCAGAGGAGGCTGATCAATAGGAACACGGTGTTTGCATGGATCATACATGCGAAGAGCACGTTCCCGGATCAATGCCGAGGTCTCGCAGAAGGAGAGGAAGGGAGGGGAGAGCGAACCCACCCTGGCAGGATGCGCCTCGCCACAGGATGTTCCGTTTCCATGGCGATGGGCTCTTCTCCCGGCCCGTCCTCTGCCCTGCTGGGGACCCCCCTCAGCACCCCAAGGCAGGGACCCGTCCCAGCGGGATCTCCCCTTGCTGAGGGGGTCCCGCTGCCCTCACGGCCTCAGGAGTGGGGCTCAGCCCCCTCCAGGCTGGTTCTGCCCCTCACACCAAGCGACAATGAGGTGCCACCATCACACACCCAGCAGTGAAGAAGAGACTCGTCCTGCTTTTCCTCACTCCCACAGGCCACAGCTGAAACCACAGCTCCCAGCTGCCCATGTGGATCCCAGCTCCACCTCCCTACCTGCCTCCTTCCCCCGGGGCTCCCAGGAATTAATTAGATCATGTCTTTAAAGTGCTCTGGCAATGAAAAGCACTGAAGAGAAGTGGTCAGAAACCTGAACGGAACCAGAGTTTGCCCAGCCAAGGATGGGCATCCCCTGCTTTGTTTCCATGCAAAGAAAGACACCTTGAGCTACAAATCCTCCTGAAACCTCCCAGAGCAGCCCTTGGGGGCTCACCCAGGCCTCAGGACCCTGGGGTTTTGTGCCCACCTTCCCCGCCGGGTTTCACTCGCGCCTGGCTGCGCAGAGAGGAGGGAGCTTGGCGCTGCAGCAGAGCCAGCCAATAATTCCCAGCCAATAAAGTTATCTAAGGGTAATCATTAAGCCCTTACGAGCAATGCAGCTCGTGTGGAGCTGGGGGAGAGCACGAGCGAGGCACTGCTGCAAATGTCCTTGCAGGCAGCGGCTGACCTTGGCCAGGCACAGCCACGCTGCTGCTCCCACAGCCCCTCTGAATTTGGGCATGGGACACCCCTGCAAGGAAGATCCCCTTGCCAGGACTCAAAGGGCTCCTGGTGGCCACAATGGCCCACTCCATGTGTCCTTCCTGCATGAGGAAAAGAAACAGAGTGGTGGGAGGTGGACAGGGAGGAGATGGTTGGAAGTGGGACAGGCTGGAAGCCCTTGGAGTCACAATTGGAGCTTGGAGAAAAGCTCTGGAATATCACCCACACATCCCTGAGGGTGGGCAGTTGTGCTCCACACTTCTCCTGGGACAACTGTGGATGTGAGGCTGCCCCAGCCATGAGTGTTGGCTTCCAGGAAACCCCCCTGTGCTGGGCTGAGCCCCCAGCAGGGGCAGCAGGGGAGGGGGGGATTCTGTCCCTCTGCCCCACTCAGCTGAGACCCCACCTGGAGAGCTNGCTTTAAGATCCCTTCCAAAACAGCTGTGGGATCCTGGAATTCTGTGCAATCTCACCCTTGGAGCACCAGAGCTGCTTCCCAGAGCAGCAGCCCCAGTTATTGGCAGCCCATGGGCAGAGATGCCACTGAAGAATCTCTGTCAGGATTTGCATCACCTTGGCCCCTGCTATTGTGTAAAACATTCTTTTTTAATCAGCCAGGAAGCAAATTAAAAAAGTTGGCTGTGCAGGAATTAGGCCTTTTGGCTGATAGTTTGGGAAGCATCTGTCTCCATTGCCTGCAAATTAGTCTTCCACTGGAGAGTAATCAGATGTTTAATGCAGCCACAAATGAAATCACCCATCATTAACTATTCAAACCAAGAGGTCTGTAAAGGACTGGCCCAACAAATCCCCCTGGACTGAGGGCAGGGGCAGCTGGGGAGGGGCTGGTGCCACCTTTTTGGGGTGGGATGGGGGCAATGGAGCCACCTGAGAGCTGTGCTCTGCTCATGAGGCTGCACCTGCCTGGAGAGCCTGTGCAGGGGACAGCTCTGATGAACCAAAGCCCACCTTGGGGGATTTGGAGCAAAACCAGAGATATGAACCAGAAAAATGCAGGTTTGTGAAGGATGAGGGGTTGGTGAGGTGAGGTCTCAGAACCTGCTGGTCTGCCAGGAATTGACTTTAAAGTTTGCCAAGGCAGCATCTCCCCAAGCCCCTGGGTTCTGCTGCCCCCTCACCTTGGGGCTGCCATGGGAATCACTCTGGAGAGGCAGCACTGGCCTCCTCCTCCTCCTCTTCCTCCTCAACCCCCTGCCCACCACTCACACTATCCTGGAGCCTGGGGTGGCACCACTGCACCCAAAGGCACGGGTGAGGGAAGGGACAATGGGACAGGGAATGTGGTGGGATGTCCTGGGAGAAACAGCCTGGAGTGACATCCCAGCCGGTGCAGCAGGAGATTGTGGAGGTTTGAAGGCTGAGTGACAGACTGGTGGGAAAACCAAGGGTCAAAGGGCCTTTTCCCCTGGTTTTGGTCTCTCCAAACTCCTGGCCAGTGATTCCTGGGAAAGAAAACCAAACCAAGTGTTGAACTCTCCAGCAGCAATGGGTAGGAGGGAGGTGCAGATGTTCCCAGCTGTGCCCTGCCCTGCTGGGGAAGTGCCCAGAACAGGAGCTGTGCACAACCTCCTAAAACAGGATTTTTAGGATATTCTCCACATATATTTTCTCATTCATGATGGGAATACATCACTTCATGTACTGATTGTGGGGTTTTTTCACACCATTCACCCACAGGTGCCTCTGGCCCACAGCACCTGTTTGGGCTGGAAGTTCATCATCAGGATACAGAAAAAAAAACCCAGGGAATTTTGGTCTCAGGCTGACACCGACACAAACACATGACAAACACAGAGAGCCAGGGAGACATTTACCCCTGTGAAAGAGGTCAGCACAGAGGTTATGGAGCATCTGAGCCCTGGGGAGCTGCCTCCATCCACAGGGCTGCATTCTGCCCTTAAAGAGTAATCCCTTAAAAATGACTTTTGTGCCGGGGAAGGGAAGGAGATGGAGGGAGTGTGAGAGCCTGCGTGCTGGAGAAGTAAGTTCTTTGTTGCCTAGAGCTTGTTAAATCCATACATTGAAGAGAAGAATAAATAAAAAATCAAATCTCTACTTCTGAAAAGCGTTTCTGTGGGGAGCTGCTTCCCTGAATCTTCCAGCCCCGGCCTGTGTCAATAAATCAATAGCTGATGCAGGTTGGCTGCAATCGGCTGCAGGAGAGCAGGCGAGTGATGGATGGACAGGAGAGAGGCAAATCTAAGAGATAGGGCAGAGGTGATGCTCACCTTGAGCTTTATTGTTTGCCACTGACAGACGAGGCAGCGTGGAGGCATTAACGGGAGCGCTGAGGGTGGGAGTGGCAGTCACACCCCTCCCCAGAGACCTCCTCTCTGTCCCCAGCAGCCTCCCGTGTCCCTCCTCTGCCTCCTGCCCAGGGCTCTCCCCTGCCACACAAAGGGTTAAGCTGAGGAGAGAAGCTGCAGGATGCTCCTGGTGGCTGGGAAGGAGGGATGGCCCTCAGCCCCTGCCAGGGGCTCCCACAAGGAGCTCTTCAGTTGTGGCTGCAAGGGGACCTCACTTCATGGAATGGAGAGAAATGTGGGATTGTCACAGCTGATTTCCTTGTTCAGCAGCAGAGAGGGGACAACTGTGCCAGGGAAAGAAGGAGCAGGTCTCCTGATTTGGAGTTGGATTCAGGCAGCACCGACCAACCCAGCCCTCCCGCAGAGCACCCAGAGCAGTCCTGGCCTTCCATGAGCCTGACTCATGAGGTGAAATCTTTCCTTCTGCCACCCTCCTGCTGCCCCAAAGGTTGCTCCTCCCTGCCCTGAACTCGGGGAGAGCTTTGTAACCCTCCCTGTCCCCTGGGACTGATGCCAAAGGGAAGCTGGTGAGAAGTAAGGTGACCCTTGTCACTCTGACCCACTTCTCCTTAACTTCAGCTTCGTGAGTTACTCCACTGAGGCTGCACTGGCCTCAGGCAACTGCCCTTAGGGTAATTCCAGCCCCTCCAAAATCCAGGGATCTCCTAAACACAAGGAAGCACAAAGAGAAAAGGATTCCTTTTGGTTTGCCCGGAGCCTGCCCTCAGAGACAGTTGGAAACCTCCACATTCTCTTAGGAAAACAAGAAAATAACCACCTCCCCTCTTCTCCAGGCTGATCTCAATCTTTGGAGCTCCTCAAACGCCCCTTAATATCCCTGCATGTGAGTCCCAGCCCATCCCAGCCTTGTGCCTCTCCTAGCTCAGCTCCCAGGGCAGGAGCAGAGGGGTTATTGAGTGTGGGTTGACACAGGACTAAAATGATCTGTTCTGATTTCTCCTCTGCTCCTCTCTTAACCATTGCTAACCTCCCGTTTGCCTCTTTGTCTGCAGCTGAGCATTGAGATGACATTTCCAGAGAATTCCCCCCATTAACTCCAAGAGCTCTTCCCTGAGCAGCAGCAGCAGCCAATTTGGAGCCCAGAGAGGTGGTTAAGGTTGTTTTGCTCATGTGCATGTCTTTGCATTTATCAACATTGTATTTCATCAGCCTTTTACTGCCCAGCCTCCTCATATCCTCAGATCCTTCTGCAAACTTTCCCAATCATTCTCTGCAGCAACTTCAATGAAAATTCCTGCCTCCCCACCAAGCTTTATTGCTGCACTTTCTGTTTTTTTCCTGAATTATTTAAGACTGTGGGGATCAGGATGGATCCCAGAACCGATCCCTGCAAACCTCACATGGAAATCCCCCATGAGGGTTGGTGTCCAGGCACCACCTGGTCACATTCCTGGCCCCAGGTTCCCCAGGGGAAGCACATCTCCTGCAGGCCCAGGAGACTGCACAGGAAGGGCTCTGCTTTTGGAGAACATCAAGAAGCAACAGGTCCTGTATGATAAACAGGAATATTGAGGAAGATCTTTCACCCAGCAAGAGGCCTCTGCCATGCAGGGGTTGTCTTCAAGCCCTTGTTCTGTCCTGGATGTGCATGTCTGTCCTGAGGTCTCTGTCCTGATGTTTGTCTGTCCAGTCTGGTCATCCCCTGGCCTGGGATCCCATGGGAGCAGTTCTGGCCTGGGAACCTGCAGAGCTGAATTTTCAGAGGAGCAGAGAATCCCAGACTTGTTTGGGTTGGACAGGACCTTAAATATCATCTGGTTCGGCCCCCTGCCATGGGCTGACACCCCCTGGACACCTCTGTTTTCTCCTGGGATGGCTGCAGGGTCGGCTATCAGGGAAAGGTTCTTCCCCCCGAGGCTGCTGGGCACTGCCCAGGCTCCCCAGGGAATGGTGCCAGAGCTCCAGGAGCCTTTGGACACTGCTCTCAGGGAAGCTCAGGGTGGGATTTTGGGGTGTCTGTGCAGGTTGGACTCGATCCTTGTGGGTCCCTTCCCACTCAGGATTTCCAGGATTCTGTGACTCCCAACCAAGCCATGGAGATGCTGCATCACCTCCCCTTGGCTTTCACCCTCACTGTGTCCCAAAGGCTGCAGCAGACCCACAGCCACCTCAGTTTGCCCAGCAACTTTCCCCTGTGCACCCCTTGGCAAGGGGAGAAGCAGGGGAATCCAACTGCACTTTGTTCCTCCCTCCAGCTCACTCTTGGTTTCATTCAAAACAGGAAAACAATAGCCAAAAATAACCAGGCTGGCAGGGAGGGCCAGAGGGAGAGGACACTTCTATAGCAACTGCCATCACTCCCTGCCCTGCTGGGGAGGCAGAGCTGCAGATCTGTCTCTGTTCCCGAGAAGATTGGCTCAGCCCCAGCCCCAGGCATGTCCTGAGCCCGGCTCTCTTTGGGTGGGCAAACTGGCACCTCACCCACTGGGTGCTGCTGGGCTGGGGAAGGGCAGCCAGGAACAAATCAAACCTGGGGGCTGTGAGTGTCTGGAAAGTGGGTGGAAAAAAGCAGAACTGTGGTTTCCGTGCTGGGTCTCCCCCTCTGTCTGTGCAAAGGTTTCATGAGCACGGCCACAACAAGGCAGAGATGCTTAAAAATAAAAATAACCCAGCCAAGGGCAGGCAGAGAGTGCTCTTAGGGCGATGGCATGGGCTGGATGTGAGAGGATGAGATGTTTAAAAGGTTTGAAAGCAAACCTAAAGCCAGATCAAAAAGACAGGCACTGCATGGTGTAAAAACCCCTCAGGCTTCTCCACATCACTTCAGACTCCTCAAGGAGATTGTGGGTTGAGGCTGAAGTAAATGACATGGGGAGATTTGGGCTGTCCAACCTCCCTTCCTCACACACCTGTGACCCCTCTGGGGCCAGCCCAGCCCCATATCCTTCACACTCTGGGGAAGCCAAGACCTCCTCACAAGCTCCTTCCCCGACCTGGATGAGATTTGTTTGTGCTGGTTTTGGGTTTCATGCTGTGGGTGCCTGTGGATCATCTTGGTCTTTACCCAAATCCTCTTGAGTTCATCTGAAATGCCCCTTCAAAGCAGCACCTGCACTGGAGGGCTCTGCTGCCCCTTTCCAACCTGCTCTTTATTGCTGAGGACAGAATTGCAGTAGGTTTTAGCATCCCAAAATCTGCAGGTGGGACACACCTTTGTGTCACACTCTGCTTCCTTCAGGATCCTTCAGAGCAGACAAACCACGTCCAGCCCTTCTGCTGAGGGTCAGCAGCCCACACACGGGGCTGAGTGCAAGCAGAGCCTCCACAGGTCTGGCCCAGAGTCATGAGAAAAATCATCTTTAGCCTTTTTTTTTTCTTCTTTCTCCCTGAAGCTACAGCTTGTCAACATCTGCCATGAGATAAACCCGGGGAAGATACAATTAGATTAAACCCGAGTAACTTCTTCACTTACTCAGGAGCATTATAGGCACCTTACACATGGAAATTAAGTACCATTTGAAACATCCTGCATTGGCAGGTCAAAGTATTTAATTTCAGCTTTTAAATAGCATTTCCTTCCGGAGCTTTCCCTTGCCCACTTCATTCAGCTGAAGTCCACACAGTTCCTGATGTTTGTCTGATGAAGGACTTGTCACATCACAGGTTCCATTTCTGCTCATCTTTGCTTTGATTTTCACATCAGCTTTCCTCCAGGAGAGCAGCCAGGCTCCTGCCTCAGCAGCAATTGAAAGGCTGAGGTCCTGAGAGCCTGGCACATTCCCAGCTGGATCCCCCAGCCCTGGCACTGCCTGAGCACTGTCACTGAGAGCCAGCAGGGTGCCACATGCTCCCAGTTTGAGGACTGGAAACCAATTCAAATCATCAAGTCCTACTCACTCCAAACTCCTGAGGAAGGGAGTGGGGCTGGGCTGCAGTCTCAGGACTTCAGGAATCACAGGATCATTATGTTTGGAAAAGCCCTCTAAAATCATCAAGTCCTACCATTAACCCAGCCCCCTGGTCACCACTAAACCATGTCCCCAGGCACCACATGCTCACATTTTTTTGACACTTCCAGTGCTGGTGACTGTACCACAGCTCTGGGAAGCCTGTGCCCATGCCTGGCCACCTTTTCCATGAAGAAATTTTTCCTGATATGCAAACTAAACCTCCTCTGGGACAGCTTGAGGCAGTTTCCTCTCTTCCTGTCACTTATTACCTAGGAGAAAAGACTCAGATCTCCATCTCCAGAATGTGTCCAGTGTAGCCCAAATATTCAGGCTGGTAGCAGCTCCAGGGAGTCATTTCCAGCCTAAATGATTCTATGATTCCAAAATCATCAACAATTAACCCACCATGTCCCTCTTTAAATCCCTCCAGAGATTGGGATTTGTGTCTTGGTGTTTGCCCATGGCCTTGTCTGGCTTTGGTGGTGCCTGAAAACCTACCAGAGCTGGTTTGACCAAAGGAAAGGGATAATTTAAAGAATTACAGAGTGGTTTGGAACAGAAAGGACCTTAAAGACCATCACATCCCATCTCCTGCTATGGGCAAAGACAACACATCTTCCCTGGCAGAGCTGGAGACAGGGAGGTGTTTCCAGGTGTGACAAACCTGGAGGAGCACATGAGGCTGCTGGCAGGATTGCCACCTGTGCAGGCACAGCACCATTCTGTGTCATGGCATCACTCAGGCTGGAAAAGAGATTCAGGATCCTTGAGTCCAACCCAAATCTCTGCAGCCACATCAGGACGAGCTGCCCTGGGCCTGGCAGGGCAAGGATCTCCCAGGGATCCTGAGGAGGGCTGATGGCTTCTTGGGACACCTTCCTGAGGTGTCCCAGGCACAGCTGTCCCACGTGGCCTGGGCAAGGAGCAGGGAACACCCTTCCTTCCTTGCAACTGCAACAGCAAAGCAGTGGCAGGGAACTGACGGGGAGGATGGGCTTTTTTTGTCCTCTTTTCATTCTCTCACTGACATCCCTTAGGCCAGGACTGGCTCGTCCATGGGACCAGCGCTGCCCCAGTCCTGCAGAGCCGTGCCCTGGACCCACCCAAACCGCCCAGCGCCGCCTCCTGCCAGCTGCTGCAGAAAATCCCCGGCGTCCCTGCTCTGGCCGGGCTCTGCCGCCTTCCCTGGCTCTCAGTACAGTATCTGCTGGCCCCCTCCCTGCTCCTCGGGCTTTGTCAAAGCACATTTCCCAATTAGAGGATAAAAATATTCCATTCCTGACTCCGCGAGCTATCGATTTTGCCTGTAGCTGTGGAGGGGGCGAGGGCGGGCGTGCGCGGGGTAGGGAGAGGTGAAGGGCTGCAGGCACGAAGTGCAGCTGCCTCCCCCCTACCCCTTTATTATTATTGTTATTATTCATCCCGGTGAAAAGCAGCGAGCAGGACTGGTTAGCTCAGCTGACCACTGATAGAGAACAGGGGATCGATACTTAATTGACACAGGCTGGGCAGCCGGAGCAGGGATTGGAGATGGGGGAAGGCTTCTGGGAGGAGGGAGGGGAAGAGGAGAGAAGGAACAAAAGCCAGGAAAGGAGGAGAGGCAGGGAGAGGGTGGGAGGAGCGGGGAAATAATGAAGGAGAGGACGGGGAGCCCACGGCGAGCCCCGCGGGAGCGCTGCGGTGGGAGCTGCTCCAGCCCGGGTGGGACGGGACAGGGGAGGTGACAGCGTGGCACGGACTGTCCCGTGGGTACCCACGGCCTCTCCGGGGAGCTCGGTGTGGGCTCTGACCCTGGGGCAGGTGTTGGGCACCCTCAGCACGGCAGAGTGCCCGGGGCCAGCACTGCCAACTCCCTCCTTGCCCACCTTCATCGGGAGAGGGACAAGCCCTGAGTGTTGCTCCAGTGACAGAAGCACCCCCAGGAGACCTGAACAACCCAGGGAACAACCCGGGATTTGTCCCACCAGCTCAGGGTGGAATTCCACCTCCCTCTGTGTCCCTCCCTTGGCACTACAGCCTATCCCATGTGCTGTATGTGCCACTAGAGATGGTCTAAACTCCCCAAACCTCATTTTCCTCTCTGGATAACACCTTCTGGAGCTGTTGGAAGGCTGAGTTTGAACACAGCTCATCCAGTGAGGCTGGTCTAGAGAGTGGCAGCCCAGCCCAAGGAAGGGGCAGGAAAGAGATGGTCACCAAGGCCCCTTCCAACCCAAACCAGGCTGGGATTTTATGATTTCGTGACTTGTTTTCTCTCTCGTTGGTCATCCTCTCTCTGCCCAACCCTGCTGTGGAGCTGACAGCTCACAGGGTGGGGTCTCACTGAGGACAGATGTGTCACCTGGTGGCCCTGCTCATTCCAATCCCTTGAGATGAGCAAGTTTTGAGTGCTCAGAGTGGAGCCCAAAATGCCCTGATTTACTGGGAAAAGCCCTGAGCAGGCTGGGGAGTGCACAGAGGTACCAGACCTGGCAGCCACTCCCTCATTCAAATCAGCCTCACTGAGGGCCCCACCAGAGCCTCTCCCCTGGGTGGGGCACCGGATTTACAAGGAAAATGTGGACAAGCTGGGGAACTGTGAAGGGAATGAACAGGAATAGGAGGTTTGGAAGATGTGGCCTTTGAGGAAGAGTAGAAGGCAGTGAGTTCATGTGCTCCAGAAGGGACAAGATAGAGCAGCAAATCCAGAAGGACAGGGCATTGATTGGTTTCTTCTCCATCTCAGATAAGGGGAGGACAGGAGAAACCAAGCCAGGCTGAAGATGGCCTCCTGGGCAGCAGCCAGCTTCTCTCTGAGGATTTTGGTGGCATTTGGTGGCCCTGAACATGATTATTAGAGAGGTCTGGGGGAGAACAAGGCAGACATTCCTGCAGAGCTCCAGGAGATTCTGTGCGTGGTACAAAGGCCTCCACAGGGAACTTTGGCAAGAACAGAAAATTACTGAACTTCTCCAGGACTTGGCTACTCCAAAGAACTTGGCAAGACATCCTGGAGGCCTTATGCTGGGTCAGGAAGGGAAAAGCCAAGACATGTCTTGACCTTCAGTGTCTTTCAGCTGCCCACAGCAGGGGCTGCTCTTCCCTGGTTGCAGAGCTGGGCTCTCAGCCCAGGACAGAGGCAGCAGGACTCCTCCCATGGGCAGAAGGCTCCTCATCCCTGCTTGTGGAATAAGAGGGATGACCTTTCCCAAGCCTGAAGGTCACTTTTCTTCCTCTTTCATTTTACTCTGAGGCTTCCAGTTCTCTCTCCCCCCATCTTCAATGGGACACCCAAGCACAGAAAGTCTTCAAGGCTGACCTTCACCAGCACCTCCCACCACACAACCCAACCACCTTGAGCAGAGCCCAACAGAGCCTGTGGCTGCCTCCCAGTCAACAGGAAGAAGAAGGCTCTTGCAGGTGTCTTCAAGTGTTTCAACCCACACAGAGGTGCCAGCCTGGAGACTCACCTGGAAGTGCCTGAATGGCAAAGGGTCAGACCCTCCTCCCACCCATTGTCCATGGATATATTTGACTTGTCTTAGCACCAACCAAAAAGAGCTTTGAAAGCAGGGATGGGGTGGTGGGAAAACAACATTTTGATTTTACTTGTTGTTTTTACGGACTCTTGGAGGCCCAGCCTGACATTTGCTCCTTGTTCAGGTGTGGGCCCCTCCAGGCCACGGCAGAGGGAACCTCATGGCAGGGCCTGCCTCGTCACTCTTGATCTATAACACGTCAGCCTTAAAAGGATGCTCTCCATCTCCTTAAACAATGCATTGCCGCCGTCCATCGCTCCCATTAATGCATAAAAAATCATTAGGCATTTCTATGGAGACCCATCGCCATAAAGGCAGCTCCAAATGCACTCGGCATCAAGCGGCCAAAGTAAACTGAGGCGATTCCTGCGGTAAAACCTCTCCTCACTCCCTCATCCCACCCCAGCCCTCCCCCAGCCCTCGCCGTCTCTCTTCCCTCGATCAATTTTATGGTGCTTGCCTGGGGTTCATTAATGTTTCCGGAATCTCTCTGTGCCCTGTTTAAAAATTCTTAATTAAGCAAGGTTTTTTTGTTTACACTTGAACTAATTACACTTTTAAACCCGACAATAAAACATCAGCTCTGGGCCATTAGGGCCCGCCACGGGCAGGCAATTCAGGAACTGCCATGCTCTGCAAGGAGATAGGAAGGCCGGGGATGCAGCCTAGCTTCCGTCAAGAGGACGCCAGGATCTTCACCGGGTACATGGAGATGGGGGCCAAGGGTTCGAGCAGCCAGATGTCCCCTTCAGCTCTTCCTCGTTCCCTCCGGATGCGCCTTCCCTCTGAGATAAGGCCTGGCAGAGGAGATGGGTGGGAGGTGTCCTCTCCCAGTCTCATCGCTGTTTGCCACGCTTGGGTTCTCCACGCTTGTTTTTCCAGAGGCACGTTGGCCCAGGAATGGGTGGTGGAGGGAATGGAGGCCTGGGCAGTGGGCCTCAGGGAGGAGGGAGGCCTGGGATGGAGGTGGTTGGGTGATGTCCAACAGGCCGGGCTAGAGCACTGGTCTGTACCCAAGGGGTGGCTCTCCCAGGTGGCCAAGGAGCAGAAGGGATGGAGCAGAACCTCTGGGACACATCTGTCCCCTTCAGCAAGGGAATGTGCCCCAGCCAGGTGTGGGAGCACATCTCGGGAGCTTCTCAGCACTGCATGAAACTCCTTCTTCCTGGCTGTTGTCTGCCTTGTGTCCATCCCTGGGGACAGGAGCTGAGCTGGGGCGCTCAGTCATTTGGTGTGGTGGCAGCTGCTGGAGACCCTTTAGGCAGGAGATGGTGCAGCTGCCAACCCCTGCCAACCACCACATGAATGCCCAAAGGTGCCATGAGCACAGCAGTAGGGGCCACCCAGGAGCTGTTGTTCTGCTCCAGTCAGCACCAGCAGATGCTGCTCATGAGTTCACCTCCCACCACAGTGGGGGCTCTCCAGACACCAGCTCCAGACTGGTATTTCCTGCCTTCTTTTTGTACCATCCAAAAATACCCTTCCTGACCTCAGGAGGGTCTATGGGGTAGGATGAGTTTGGGACATGAGGAAGATGGGAGCATGAGGATGGGAATGGGGCAGGGTTATTGGGAGCCTTTGGGTTGTGTCAGTGGTGGCCATGTGGAGAAGGGAAGACAGGACATGGCTGGGTACTGATCCTTGCTGTTGGCAGCTCTTGGTGGCCTCGGATTCCTGATTTCTGTGAGGCTCTTGCTCTTGTTCCATCACAACAGCAAAGAGGTGGAAATCCTCCATATCCCACCCCGCCAGGCAGCCTCTTCCAGGTCCTCAAGGTGCTCACCAAGAGGAAAGGGGGAAACCAAGTCCTGATGGCCCAACTTTTGCTCAGATGCTTTCCTGAGATCCTCACAAGAGGGGAAAAAAAACAGAGTTCCAGGACTCCCTCCGCAAAAGTGTCTGTGGCAATTGAGCCCCTGGAAAATCCTTCCACCAGGAGACATTCAGATTGGATATGAAAGATTTCTTCATTGAAAAGGTGGTCAGGCACTGGCACAGGTTGCCCAGGGCAGTGGTGGAGTGACCATCCCTGGAAGTGAATGTGGCACCCGAGGATGTGGTTCAGTGCAGGAACAATGCTGGGTTGATGGTTGGACTCAATGATCTTGGAGGTCTTTTCCAACCTTAACAATTCCATGATTCTGTGACTTTCTCTTCCCCACCCAGGGAGCAGAGAAGGCTTTTGCAGGACAACAAACACCCTGAGCAGGACCAAATGCTTACATCCAGTGCTACCTCCTGCTCCCCACCTTGCTCCACCCCAAAAAGCTGCTCCCCCCCAGCACGGCTGCCTTTTGGAAATCCATTTTCCTGCCTGTTGCCAGCAGAGAGCTTGGGGGAAATGTCTCACCCTCACCGAGACCTCTGCAACCAATCTACTTAATAAACTCCCCCACACGAGGAGAAATGGGGTTTCAAAGACATTTTCTTTTTCATAGATGTTTATTTAAAAAATAAAAATCCGTATCTAAAACTTTTCTAGGAAATATTGCATTTTTTAACACAAAAAAATCCCCCAGATGCTCAAAGGTTTTTGTGAGCCTAATTCATAAATAAACCAGTGGATTTTCTTGGAAAGATGGGAGGAAGAGAGGACCAGAATTGTCTGTTCCAACACACTGCTCTTTCTTTTCTCCTCTCCTTTTTGAAGCAGAAAGCTTCACATTTTGTGAGAATACATGGAACAAAACCCGAGAAAGGAGTTGATTCCTTCCTCACGGCCGCCGCTGCCCACGTGAGCTCCAGCCCTCCTCCCGGCCAGGAGCGGCAGCAGCGACTCCGTCCCCTCCTCAGCCCCAACTCCCTCTGATTTTTGGGTTATTTTATTCATTCTGGACTCGACCTGTTTGGTGTCAGCGGCTGGTTCATGTGAAATGTGCCTGGACCAGTCGCAGGTGAATGTCAGCTGCCCGTGCTGCCCCTGGAGAAGGAATTCCCCGGGGATGTTCCTGCGAGGATTTCATCCCGGCACAGAAGAGTCCAACCTTGTCCCAGCGCAGGCTGGAAGGAAGGAAAGTGCATTGTCCTCCTGAGCTGTGAGAGGAGGAACCCGGGCACAGAGCAGGGGAGCAGCTCCCCGAGATTCCCAAACTAGTGGGGAGAAAGACTTGGGGGCTCAACCTGCCCCAGCCATGGGCACTGAGCCCAGAAACACCCCCTGTGCTGGGCTGAGCCCCCAGCAGGGGCAGCAGGGGAGGGGGGGATTCTGCCCCTCTGCCCCACTCAGCTGAGACCCCACCTGCAGAGCTGCCCCAGCCCTGGGGAACAACAGCAGCAGGACATGGAGCTGCTGGAGCCAGTGCAGAGGAGGCCACAGAGATGCTCCAGGGCTGGAGCCCCTCTGCTCTGGGGACAGCCTGGGAGAGCTGGGGCTGTTCACCTGGAGGAGAGAAGGCTCCAGGGAGAGCTCAGAGCCCCTTGCAGGGCCTAAAGGGGCTCCAGGAGAGCTGGAGAGGGACTGGGGACAAGGGCTGGAGGGACAGGACACAGGGAATGGCTTCCCACTGCCAGAGGGCAGGGCTGGATGGGATATTGGGAAGGAATTGTTGTGTGTGAGGGTGGGGAGGCCCTGGCACAGGGTGCCCAGAGTAGCTGTGGCTGCCCCTGGATCCCTGGAAGTGTCCAAGGCTGGGTTGGACAGGGCTCGTCTGGGATTTTGGGATATGGCACCACCCTGGGGGTGCATCCCCTCCTCACCCCGTAGTCCCCCTGCACTCAGCACCTGGGGCTGAGCCCTGGCAGAACATGGCCATGTTACAGCAGCACAGGCAGCCTCTGCTCTGTCACACAATCAGGGAGGGTGATAAGGGGACAAAGCCACCCCAGGCTGCTGCCAAGGATGCAGGAGGGAGCAGAAGGAGAGTGAGGCTGCTGGGAGGAGGAGGGTGAGGAGGGAAAGGAGGAAGGAGCAGCAGGGAACAGGGCTGAGTTTCCAGCAGGTTCCTCTCAGGGTGATTAGCTCAGGGTGCATCGATCCAGGTGTGATCAGAACTTTGTATTTGCTGCACAGGGGAGGGGGAGAGAAGCTCCAAGGGGATGAAAATAACAAGGATGGAAAATCTGGAGGTGGGAGTTTTCCTTCTATTGCTCTTGATGAAAGCAAAATAACAGATCCTGGCAAAATCCTGGCAAATTCCTGGCAGCTCCATCCTAGTGCCACTGTGGAACATCCCAAAAATGCCACAAGGCACATGGAGAACACAGCTCAGAGGATCAGTCTCACCTATGGGAGCACCTTGGATGCCAAATCCAGCCCCTGTTCATGTCTCACCCTCCCTCAGCACCTTCTCCTCCTCCTCCCAAGCCCTTCTTCACAGATCCCCCTTCAGAGGACCCAAGCTGAGCCCAACAAACTCCTCACACTAACACAGGTGAGCTCCAGCCAGCCTGGTTAAATCCACATGAGGGTATGGAATAAATCATGAGACACCGTGTCTGGTGGTTTGGTTTTCCTTGAGTGCACACAGGCATCCAAGGAGCCAGGAAGGCACAGAGAGGATGGAGAGGAGCTCACCTCCCCCTGCTCCCCCTGCCCACCTCCTGGGAGGGGCCTTTGAGGGTGATAAATCTCCCTTATTAACTGAGACCAAAATCTGGGGAGGATTTACACAGGAAAAATGCCCAAAAAGGTGGAGAAGGGAAACAGCGCAGCACTGTGTGGGGTTTGATCCATAGGTAGGAGGATAAAGAGGCAGGGGAGGGATGAGGGAGCAAATCAGGGCAGGGGATCCACATGGGTACCGTGGCTCTTCACGCCTCTCCTGGCATGAGGAGTCACCCGTGGGTGTTCTGCTGGCTGGGACAGAGGAGAGGGGACAAACCTCTTTGGGCACAGGTGAGCTGATGCCCCTGCATGCTCCTACCTGTCTTCAGTTTCCCCCAATTTTTCTCTTTCCTTATCAAGGCCTGGAGGAAGACTGCTGCTCCTGGAAATGTCAGGCAGGATTTGCTCTTCAGGGTGGGGAAGCAGGAGAGACAGGATGGGACAGGATGGGAGCAGAGGGGAGCAGGCATGAGCAGCTGCAGGTCCCGTTTTACCTGGGGAGGGATGTGGGGAACAGCGCCCTCCTCACCTGTGTCTCCCAGAAATCAGTCAGGACCCCTCAGTGGGGTTTGAGGTGGCCCCAGAGCTCTCCCACAGCCGTGTCCCTGGGGTGTGGCTGAACGGGGCCGGGGTCAGGAGTTTGCTGGGGTTAACAACCCAATACTCCTCCCCCAGCCACATGTGCCTCCATGCTCACGTCTGTCCCCCACCCGGACAATCATTTGATGCACCCCACAACCCCTCCAGCACCAAATCCCAGCCCCTAAACAGCCCCCCAGGGCGGGCAGCTTCCCACATCCCCTTCCCGCAGCCAACATAATGGCCGGAGCACGGCCAGGCTGCAGCCTCCTCCTCCCTCGCCCTGCCCCTGTTTCCATTTTATGAGCTTTTTCTTGCTATAAATATGGTTTTGAGAGCCCATTTATCAGGTCCTGCAGCTCTGGAGTCAGCCTGCCGCGCTGCCCATGACAGGTCAGAATTGACTCATATGATATTAGAATTGCTATTGATCCCTTCGGCACCTCGCCCCGCTCCCGGCTCCGTGACCCGGTGTCAGGCTGGGCAGCCCCCCCTGCTCCGGCCGCTTCTCCTGCCCGCTCCCATCCCTCTGCTCATCCCGGCAGCTGGGAAGGGGTCCCTGCCTCCCTGTGTGCCCCCCGTGTCCCCCCACGGGTCCTGTATCCCCCCATCCCTCCCCCTGCTCTTTCCCTGGGGGGTGCGGAGCCATCCAGAGCTGCTCTGTGCACAGAGCTGAGTGATTCCCAAGGGAAAATCCCACTCTGCTCTGGGGGACTTAAAAGGCTCTGAGCCCACTGCACGAGGATTTTGGGGCTGAGATGGGTGTGGCACCCCAAAAAGGCTGTCAAACCCTCCGTGCCTCAGTTTCCCTGCCTACAAAGTGAAGTATCTTCACCCCCCTTTTCCTACAGGATTCCAGACTGAAGGCCACTCAATCTCAGGTAGTTCTAGTTGTTGCTTTTATTAACACAGGCAAATGCCACCAACGATTTGAACTGAATGAACCAGGTTTCTTCCATCTCTGTTTCCTGAGGGATCCATGCAGGTCCCTGCTGTGCTGGAAGCCTTTCAGCAGTTTCCCAAAACACAGTGATTTTCACCCCCAGGTTCCTTTGACCTCCTTTCAAGTCTCCATCTTTCTTTTCCCTGTTTTTCCCTAGGGAAGGAGCCTGCTTTCTGGTCCCTCTTGGACAGAATGAAGGGTGCCAAAGGAAAAGAGCAGGCAGCAGGATCAAACCACGCAGGAGATGCTCCTTCTCCATGGAAATGTCCCCTGCAACAGCAAGATGCTGCAGACACTGCAAGAGTGGAACATTTTCATGGGAGACAAACTATCCATGGCCATGCCCAGCCAAGACACCAGCCCTGCACCTGGGGGCTGAAGGATGCATCTGTGGTGGGGGGGACATTTCATAACCACACACGGTCACATGTGGTCATCCAGGATTGTGCATGGTCATGGGTGGTGGTGGGGTTGTGCACAGTTGGACACAGTGACGTAAGATTGTCTGTGGTCATCTGTGGTTGTGTGTAGTCATGGATGGTGGTGAATGGTCATACATGGTCAGCCATGGTGCCGAGTGGCCATGTGTGGTCATACACATGTGCATGGTAATATTTGGTTGTACATGGTCATGCATGATTGTGTGTGGTCATGGATGGTGGTGTGTGATCATCCATGACTGTTCATGGTCATACATGATAGTGAGTGGCCATACATGGTAATAGAGGGTTGAGTGTGGTCATGTGTGGCCACATGTGGTTGTGCGTGGTCACAGATGGTGCTGAGTGGTTGTGCCCTCTCATGGGTGGTGGTGAGTGGTTGTGTGTGCTCATACAGAATTGAGCATGGGAATATAGAGATGTCCATGGTCATGTGTGATTTTGTGTGGTCACGGATGGTGGTGAATGGTCATGCACGGTCATCCGTGGTTGTACATGGTCAGCCATGGTTGTACATGGTTGTGTGTGGTCATACATGGTTGTTCAAGGTAATATTTGGTTTTGCAATGTTATGTGTGGATTTGTGTGGTCATGGATGGTGAGGTATGGTCGTACATGGTCATTCATGGTTGTACATGGTCACCCATGGTGGTGAGTGGCCATGTGTGGTCATTCATGGTAATATAGGGTTGTGTGTGGTCATGTGTGGTTGTGTGTGGTCACAGCTGGTGGTGAGTGGCTGTGCATGGTCATAGATGGTGGTGAATGGTTGTGTGTGGTCATCCATGGTTGTACGTGGTCATCCATGGTTGTGCATAGTCAGTAGCGGTGGTGAGTGGCCATGTGTGGTCATTCATGGTTGTACGTGGTCAGCAGTGGCTGTACATGGTCAGTCGTAGTGGTGAGTGGTCATCTGTGGTCATCTGTGGTTGTGCATAGTCAGTAGTGGTGGTGAGTGGCCATGTGTGGTCATCCATGGTTGTACGTGGTCAGCAGTGGTCAGTCATAGTGGTGAGTGTGGTCATGCCCAGTTGTGCAGGGTGACATTTGGTTGTACGTGGTTGTGTGTGGTGGTGAAGGCTCGTGCGTGGCCATCCGCAGTTGTACAAGGTCACACACGGTGGTGAGTGGTCAGACGTGGTAATATTGGGTTGTGTGTGGTTGTGTGTGGTCATGGATGAGGAGGAATGGGAATGCCCAGGTGTGCTTGTGGGCAGTCACACATTATCCTGCATGGCAGTGATCCCACATGGTCACACATGGTCACACGTGGTCACACATGGTCACACATGGTCACACATGGTCTGGATGGCAGTGGTGACATCCAGAGGCAGCTCCCTGTGCCCACAGCCTGGGGCAGGACATGAGGAGCTGCCTGCTCACAGCTCCCGGCTGCAGCCTTAGGGATGCCCCAGCTTCCCAAGGAGTTTGTCTCCAGCCAGGACTGGAGATCAATCAAGGGGAAACTCCACATCCTCCTGAGCAGCCCAGGATTAATTTATGTTTGTCTGAAGGACGCTAATTAAGCCTGTTTAAGAGAAAGTTAACTTTAATACGGTGATCTAGTTAATATTAAGAAGCTGCCAAGGAGAGCTGGAAGCAGCTGATCCAATGTCTGGCCAGAGGCTCTGCTTCAGGGTCTGCTCAGCCCAGAGCCAGGGCAGGACCCCTGTGCCCCGGGACGCTTCCCACAACATTCCCTGCTCCTGCATCCCACAACATTCTCTGCTCCTGCATCCCACCTGCTGCAACACCCAGAGGGCACAAAACAAGGACTAAATCTGATCCAACCTGAGCTTATCAAACAGGACCAAAAGTACTTTTTTTTCAGTTTATCGACAGTTTCCCACTCCCCAGCTCCAAAAAAAAAAAAAAAAAAGTTCTTTGATTTGAAATGAAAACTGGTCCGAAATCATTAACAAATCGAAAGTCAAGCAGAAGCCAATAGTTCTGGGTCAGGCAGCACGTTTGGGTTTGATTTCAGGCTTTGAGGCACAGCTCGAACATTTTAAGGTCAAACCAAGGGAAATTCTTCCAAAGTCTCTCCGGTGGAGCTGCCCCAGTGTGAGCCGGCACAACCGGGCTGTGCCGGAGCCCCACATCCCCCGGGATGCTCCCACCGCCCCCGGGCAGGAAGCAGGGCCGGATCCCGCTGCCCCGGCTGCTGCGGGGAGCCTGGAGCTCCCTGCGCTCCCCCTGGTCCCCAGTTCCAGCGGTGACAGCTCCCACCCCCGCCAGGACAGGCCACCAGCCCCGGGATGAGCAGCGGCAGCAGCTCCTCGTCCTGGCGAGCCCCGTCAGCCGGGGCAGGGCGACACACATCGAGTCAACAAAAAAATCTCCTGGCAGCTCCATCTCTTTTTTTTTTTTCCCCTTAAAGCAAACATCTTCATTACAGCTCGGAGTTGTTTAAATAAATGAATTAATATTGACAAACCATCAACGAGGCTAATAAATGATTAGTTAAAGGCATACATACATCACATTACGGTTAGCATTAGCCGGAGCTTAATTACTTGTGGAGAGGATCCCATTAGAGGAGGTGCTACGTCGCCGTCACCCTCCAGAGCCCTCTGCTCCCGCGGGGCTCCCGTGGCCCTGCGGGACCCCCCTGGCATCGCGGGGCCGTGCCAGGCTGGGCATCACGGGGGTAGGGGGTGGCAGAGGGCTCCCGTCCCTGCTCCGGGCACATCCCCTCCGGGCAGGGAGCGGGCTGGGCTCGGCAGGCGGAGCTCTGGGCAGGAGGAGTTTGACCCCTGGCCTGGCACGGGGCGGTCAAACACCCAGATCCATGCGGCCTGCGAGGAGAGGCACCGGCAAATAAAATAGGCAATAAATAATAATAACAATATCATAAAATTTTCAAATTTATTGAAAACCGCTCCACTCGCCGAATATTGGATTTTTCTATTATTTACGCAGCTGCTGATTTTCTGTAAATATTTAATGCCCCATGGATTTTTTTTTTCCAAAGTACAAATCTGAACAATTTCTAAATTTAAAATCCATCGCGGGGCAGCGCGGCGAGGGCCTGATCCTGCCCCCCTCCCTCGGTGGGAACCATCCCAGAGCTGGATGCACCCGGAGGTGTCCATGGAAACTCCTGCAGGGCATGTTCTGGGCATCCTCTCAGTCCTCAGATATCGGAGGGGACAAATGGGCAAAGGGACACTTCTAAAACCTCCTAATAATCTTTGTGGTGTGCCCAGCAGCTGTGCCACCCGTGCCAGGGTCCCCAGGCCACCGTGCTGGTCACACTCGTGGTGTCACTGGGTCGCTGCTGTGGGGGCAGAAGCCAAAGAGCCCAAAAGGCAAAAACTGAGATGAAAGGCAGCCGGAGAGCCAGGCTCGCATCCATATGCAATTGGGCTTGGAGAGGTTTGTTAGGACTAAAGAGGCGCTTTCATCCCTTCCCAAGGTGTTGTAATGTATCCCCAGCTGGCTTTCATCTCCCCCTGATTGATACTCAGGGCTCTAATGAGCGTGACGGGAAAAGTGGCCGAGGCAGCGGGAGGGGAGGGGGGACACAGACCCCTCTGCAAAGGTTTCAAAACACTTTCCGTGTTGCGGCTAATGAGGGGATCAGCAGAGGGGAGCTGGAGCTCTGCCAAGGAGTGCTGGGAGCACGGGGCTGCTCGGAGGCTCTCGGGTGCAGGTCTGTGCCCACCTCGGGGACATGGAGCTTGTGCAGCCATGGGTGACCCCAGGAGCACTTCAAACCAAAGAAGGACTTAAAACCCCCCACGGTTCTTGGGGCACCTCCTCTGTGTTTGTCCCCGAGCTGCAGGGCAGTGGGACAGTGGCACCAATGGTCCCTCTGCCCTTAGAGGGGAGGGTTTGTCCCCCTCTCCGTGGCGCCTCAGGACAGAGCACCTTGCTCCCAGGAAGGCTGGATGCTCAGTAGGCATTCCCCATGCTCCTCCTCACTCCTGAGCTGAAAATCACAGAATCCCAGAACGATTTAGGCTGGAAGAGACCTTAAAGCTCTTGTTAAATGCCCCCGGTCATGGGCAAGGACAACGTCCACTAGACCAGGTTGCTCAGAGCTCCATCCAGCCTGGCCCTGAGCACTTCCAGGGATGGAAAATCCGGACAAACACTGACGGGACACCCCTGCACCCTCGCAGCTCCTCCCTCCTCGTGCTCCCTCTTCATTTATGCCACCAAGGGCAGCTCCATGCCGTGAGGAGCCGTCACCTCCCCTCTAGTTCTGGACCTGCTGCGGGTCCCCAGCTGCCTCCCGACACGGCCACCCCAGTGCCACCAGCTCCGGGTGCAGGGCAGTGCTGCCACATTCCCAGCCCTGCAGAAATGGTCTCAGTTCCAGCAGGAGCCGCACCGGAGCCCTGTGGGATGCGGGATGGGTGGAAGCTGCTCTGGTGTGGGGGCACTGCTGTGTTTGGGAGCCAGGGGAGTGTCCTTGGAACGCCCCAGCACAAGGCTCTGCTCGCAGGGGACAGATCCTGCCCTCCCGGTGGCAGCTCAGCCCCATACAGGGATGTCCCTGAGCACCCTGTCCCTCTCGGCTCCCCTCCCTGCCGCCGTTCCCCTGTCCCTGTCCCCGGGGCTAACGGGCTGTGAGGGATGTGCCACATGCCAATATGGATCTGACAAACGCAGCCTGAGCACAGCTTCTCCCTCTCCCCTCCCGCCCATTTGTTTTCCCTGATGTCCGGATGGGTCTGCAACTGCCAGCTCCTCTCAGGAATACCAAGAATGAAAAAGCGGACAGAAAATGGGGGAAGAGAAAAAAAAAAGGAGGGGGAAGAGGAAAAAGGAGGGAAGAGGGGAAAAAAGGGAGGGAGAGAGGAAAAAAAGGGAAGGGGGTGAAGAGGGGGAAAGTAAAAACAGGGGAAGAGAAAAGAAGGGAGAGAGGGGGAAAAAGGAAGGGGGGGGAAAGAAAAAAGAGGGGAAGAGAAAAAAGGGAGGAAAGTGAAATAAAGGACGGAAAACTAAAGAGGGGTAAAAAAGAGCAGCTTCTTCAGAAATCCCTGAATCCGGGAGGGTTCAGAGCCTCCTCAGGAGCCACTGCCTGGATCCAGAGCTGCCCTGGGATCACCCGCCCTGCCCTGCCTGAGGCCACCACACTCATTGCACCGGTGGCCTGTGTGTGTCTGTCCCCAGCATTCAGAGCTGGCAGTCCCCAGGCTCCTCTCCCTTCCAGAACCCCCTCAGGGAGGATTAACCCCGGTGGTCCCAGCTCTTGGCCACCTCTCCCACAGAGAGTGTCATCAGCAAGGTCCCTCCTGTCCCTGCTGGGGGGTCCCATCCCCTGGAGTGGGTCCTTCCCTGCTCCCAGAGCTGTGACCATGGCACCAGAGAGAGCCTCCGACACAGGGGCACCTGAGCAGGGACACTCCTGTGGCAGCTCAGGGACACTCCTGTCCCAGTTCAGGGACACTCCCCTGTCTCAGTTCAGAGACTGGAGTTAAAGCAGGACAAGGCAGTTGTCACTGGCCCAGGAGGGACTGAGCAAGGCAGGGCTGGCATGTCCCCAAGGTGGATGGAAGGGAAGGTGGCCCTGGGGGAATCCAGGAGTGAGGGGAAGGAGAAAGGAGAAAGGAGAAAGGAGAAGGAGAAGGAGAAGGAGAAGGAGAAGGAGAAGGAGAAGGAGAAGGAGAAGGAGAAGGAGGAGTTACAGCAGCTTCTCCCAGGCAGCCAGACACCAAGGGTGTCCAGGAGCACTGGCTCCATTGGCTGGGAGTGCTCCAGGCTGCACATCCCAGGTCTGCTGGGGAGCCAAGCGCTGTCTCCTCCCTCCATCCAACCCCTCAGCACAGTTCCCTCCTCTCCTCTCCCCAGCCCAAGCAGCACCTGCTGCCCTCAGAGGGGCTCTGGCAGGGCCAGCCCCACTCCTGGCTCTGGTACTGCAGCAGCTCAAGGCAGCTGGAAGGGAAAATCAAACCAACACAGCCAAAAATCCCCGGCCCAAAGAGCAACCATTCCCCAGGACCTGCAGAGGTTTGAGGCAGAGCATCCATGTGCAGCCACCCAGGAACAGGGGTGAGATTTTTACCATTCTGTGTCATTTTCTGTTTTCATAGAATGTCAGAATGTTTTGGGGCATCAGAGACCTTAAACTTCATCTCATTCCACCCCTGCCATGGCAGGGACACCTTCCACCAGCCCAGATTGCTCCAAGCCCTGTCCAGCCCAGCCTTGGACACTGCCAGGGCTCCAGGGGCAGCCACAGCTGCTCTGGGCACCCTGTGCCAGGGCCTCCCCACCCTCACAGCAAACAATTCCTTCCCAATATCCCATCCAGCCCTGCCCTCTGGCAGTGGGAAGCCATTTCCTGTGTGCTGTCCCTCCATCCCTTGTCCCCAGTCCCTCTCCAGTTCTCCTGGAGCCCCTTTAGGCCCTGCAAGGGGCTCTGAGCTCTCCCTGGAGCCTTCTCTCCTCCAGGTGAACACTCCCAGCTCTCCCAGCCTGGCTTCAGAGCAAAGCTGCAATAATTTATTTTAATTATCTTCCAGCCCTTGGAGCCAGACAGGATTCAGGAACAAGAATTAACACATGAAAAAGTAAAAGGAAAAGAAAGGGGGGACAAGCAGGGATCCTGACTTTGTCTGGAGTTCAGAGAGACTCACTCAGGACCCCCAGAGCCACCAGCCCAGTGAGGAGCTGGGTCCTGGGGGTTTCCCACATCCTGCACTGCTGTGGTTGTGGTACCCAGGACCCATCACAGCTCCCAGAATTCATGGAGGGGCTTCCCCAGAGTTTCCAGACCTTCAAGCAACTACTTGGAAAACCAGAAATGCACTTAAAAGCCTCCCAAAATTCAGGCCCTGAGGCCTTAAAAACCAATCCCCAGCCTGGCCACAGGCAATGTCTGTCCAAGCAACTTCAGCTCCTGGAGCAGCTCAGGACTCACAGGGAGCCCCAGCCTGGGGCTGCAGCCCTGCAGCTCCCTGGCTCTGCCCCGAGGCCATCCCTGTGTCCCACAGAGCTGGGAGGTGCTGCTGGGCATTCCAGAGGGGGTGGCACAGGTGCCTCAGCCACTGGCATTTCGGGGTCCATCCCTCCCATCAGTGATGACAGGATCCATCCCTCTCCCATCACACACAGCTGAGGGATCGATGGATTTCATCTTACACTGGGAGGAGGAAGGTAAAAATAAACGGGAAAGTGAGGGAGGGGGGATGGAGGAGCAGATGAAGTGTTTGGCACTGGAGCAGGGGCTGAGAAGTGCCAGAAGCTGAGGAATGGCTGGAGTGCAGCACCTCCAACCCTGGTGGGTCCCAGAAATCCAATCTGAATCTCCACTGGCCTTTACATCACCAGATGTAAAGGAAGCCGTGCAAGATGTCACAAATAACCTGGTTTTCTCCCCCA
The DNA here is from genome assembly GCA_013398995.1 of Alaudala cheleensis. Taxonomy (NCBI): domain Eukaryota; kingdom Metazoa; phylum Chordata; class Aves; order Passeriformes; family Alaudidae; genus Alaudala; species Alaudala cheleensis. The sequence goes on from VWYE01020302.1 coordinate 194,792, forward strand.
GATTCCCTTGTCCCATCTCCAACCAGTCTCCCATTGCCCCAGCATTTGCTCATGGGCACCACCAAGGGTCCTGTCCCTTTCCCTTGGCTCCCTGTCCCCTTCCCTTGGTTCACTGTCCCCTTCCCTTGGCTCCCTGTCCCCAGTGTGTCCCAGTCACTGCCTGGGTTTGCTGCTCTGACCCCCAACATGGCACCATCGGTCCCAGTGGGGGCGTTTGGGGACCCCCACCCTGTCGGGGCCCCTCATGAGGCAGCTGCTCCCCCGGATCCAGCAGCACCAGGATCCAGAGTGGCTCCAGGGCAAACAGGGAGGGAAAAGAGCAGAGCAGGGAGCAGGCACAGCTCCCACCAAGGCGGCTGCGGGGACACCCCAAAGCACATCCCACCCCCTCTGTCAGTTCGTGACCTCCCCTGGGCTGACCCTGCTTCCCTCAGCCCCTCCAGCAGCTGCCTCTCCCCGTTGCCTTCCCCTCCCTCTCCACTTCGAAAGGATCCCGAAGTCTCTCATTTTCCAAGCCCAATTACTCCGGCACAATGCCCCGGCCACACTCCAGTGCCTCCCGAGGCTGCCCCAGAGAGAGACCGGGATCCACGTGGAGCCTTCATCCCCCGAGGGGCTCCCACGGCTCCGGGGACGAAAACCCAGCAGGAGCAGGATGAGCCACATCCTCTTGCCACGTTCCTGGTGAGAGAATGGGCTCAGAGGGCTCTGCCTGGGATTTGGGAGCTTTACCTGGGATTTGGGAGCTTTACCTGCCCGGACAGGAGCTGCTCCCTCCTGGCACTCCTGGAGAGGGTTTTTGGTCAAAGCTCAGCTCCTCTCCTCGTTCTCAGGGTCTGTGCAAGGGCAGGAGTGGGGCTGGAAGGAGCCTCCCCTGCAATGCAAGAGCACACAGGACATGGAGCCGCAGGGCTCGGACTCACCAAAGGACCTGGATCAGGAGCAGTTGTCTGGAAAGGGATTTTGGCAAACCCACAGCCCTCCAGCAGGCCCCTTCCTGCCCTCCCTGTGCCACAGCCATAGGGAAAAGCTGTGTTTGGTCAGCTCCAAAGGCAAAGCCCTGGCAGATGGAGAACCTGGGGTGAACCCAGACCCTTCACCTACCCTGTTTCAGTGCTGGGTCCTTCCCCGGGTGTTTTGCCTTTTCCAAGCAAGACCAGAGGTGGGAATCACTGTGGCTGCTTTGGGAAGAAAGGCTTTGCTCTGGGCTTTCACCACTTCTGACCAATTCCACAGGTATTCCCACCTATCTGATAACAGCCTTTTGAACCCAGACCCTTCAGGGGTCCCTGTGCCCCAGAGACCCCTCAGATCCCAAGGATCCCTCGGGTCTCACACGTGCCCCGAGCGCTGCCTGTGCTCAGCTCCTTCAGAGCTGTCACTCCACAGACCCTGCACAGCCCAAACCTCTGCAGGGAGCTGGTTTACAAGAAGAGGAGTGCTGGCTTCCCAAACAAGCCTCCCAGTCCACAACACATTTCCAGCCATACATAATCTAATATACGTTACCATAGCGCCAATCAATAACTCAGTAGGCCAGCTCCGAAATTATTCCCTTAAAGGGCCAGAGCTCCTCTTCCTCCCCCTCCCCAGGCCCATCTGCCTCGTGTCACAGCTCAGAGGAGCCCCATGTCCCCAGGTCTCACCTGCTGGGCTGGTGGTGACACCCTTCACCCATCTTGTCCCCTCTGTGCCATGTCCCTGTGCCACAGTGTGAGGGACACGTGGGTGCCATCCCCAGGGCACGTCTCTGGCACTGCCAGCAGCTTCCTCCCTGCTCTGCAGCTCCACATGGACACAGCTTTCCCCTCCTCAGCATCCCAACATCCCTCACCCCACCTGCTCAAACAGGATTGCTCATGTTCCGGGGAGCAGGGGATGTCCAGCCCCGTGACTGTGTCACTGTGAGTTTGGGGACAGAGACCTCAGCTCTGGGCCAGCCCCTGCCCTTGGGCAAACCCCCAGGGTGCTGCCCCTCTGCTGCCAAAGCTCCTGGGAGCCCCTGGAGCGTGTTTCCAGCCTGGCTCCCAAAGCACTGCTGGCAACAGCTTCTCCTCCTGCTCGAAATCCAAGGGAGTAAAGCTCCCAAAGTGGCGATGGCCTCCTGCAGCCCTCCCTGGATTTAACCCCGCAGCAGGAAAAGCCCAAAAGCCGCTGCTCTGCACTCAAGGCATCCCGTACAAACCCTTCCTGCATCCCGGGTTTCCAGGCCCGGGGCTGTGCCCTCCTTCCCTCAGGCACTCGTGGTCCCGTTATAAAAGTGACAAAGAAGTGGCAGCACCTGGAGCCGCTTTCTCAGGCGGCCGCGGGGGCTCCTCCCTGCACAGCCCGAGCAGAAGGAGCCCCAGAGCCCCGAGCCGAGCCCTGCAGGGAACCCCTGAGCACCAAAACCCAGCGATGCCAGCCGAGGTCGCCTCCTTTACGTCTCAATTCCAGCAAAGAGAAGCCAGGAAGAGAAAGGATAATTACGAGGAAGCTGGGGAGGGGATCTTCATCAGGATCTGGAGTGACAGGACAAGGGGGAATGAGTTCACACTGGGTTTAGATCAGATATTATGAAAAACTTCTTGACTGTGAGGGTGGGGCACAGGGTGCCCAGAGCAGCTGTGGCTGCCCCTGGATCCCTGGCAGCATCCAAGGCCAGGTTGGACAGGGCTTGGAGCAGCCCGGGATGGTGGGAGGTGTCCCTGCCATGGCAGGGGCGGCACTGGATGGGCTTTAATGTCCCTTCCAACTGAAACCATTCTGGGACTCTGTGACAATAAGATCCTAACGAACCTCAGCAAATGGCACGGGCTGCAAAGTGCCTCATTTCGGGTGGAGTTTGGGAGGTTTCTGCACTGACCACGTGCTGTTTGATTGACATTGCCAGAATTCGGAATCTGCCCCTGCATCTCCGAGCTGAGCAATCCACAACCTGGGAATGAACTGAGGCTGCTGCTGCCAGTGGCTGTCCCAGGCTGCTCCTGCCCCCTCAGCACCACAGGAAACACTTTTGGGGGGATTTTGAGGTTTGCTTTTTTCCAAGCTCACAACAAAACCCTCAGTGCAGGCCAAGGAGACGTTGGAGCTGTGAGCTGGATGTAGGCAGGGTCTGGTTGCACCCCACTCCTCTGAGCACGAGGAATCCTGTCGAAAGAAAAGCCAACAGATTTTTATAGAAAACTGGGAATTTTTCTCCCTTTTTATTCCATCACATCCCCAAAAGGTTTTCGTGGAAACCCTGACCAAACACCTTCCCCGAGAACTTCGTGTTTGCCACACTTTTACCCCCGAGATGCCTGACTGTGGGCACAGGTGAGCTGGGATCCCACGGGGGAACCCTTGGGCACAGCCTCAAGAAGCAAATCTCGCGTCGGGGAGAAGCTCTAGAGACGCAAGGTGCCCGCAGCCGTGCCCTGCCCCAGCGGCATCCCCGGGCAGGGCTGGAGCCGGGGCCCCCGGGGACCCCTCTCGGCATCGCCAGCTGCCTTCCAGCAGCCCCCGAAGGGCAGCGCGGCCCCGGCAGCGCTGTCAGCCAGGCTCTACGTCTTCCATTAATTCACTTCACACTGTCCATATTGATCGGCTCTGCTCTCTCCCCGGTGCCCCCCCCCTCGCAGCCCTCCCCCCCGCCGGCTGCTGCACCGCTGGGCAGCCCAGCCTGCATGCTGCATGATCCATACAAACTCACTTACTCAGGGAAATCAATGGGCTCGAAAGAGCACACGCAGCAAGGCGAGGAGTCTGTCTGGGGATCGACCGCCCAGCAAGGAGACACAGAGAGCAGCAGCCCGTGCCCCGCCGCTGCCCGGCGCCCCGCCAGGCTGCCCGGGGGCCGGGGGTCCCGGGGACACCGCCAGAGCCCCTGCGTGCCACATCCCGTGTGTGTGTCACAGCCCGTGAGTGTGTCACAGCTCCCGTGTGCCACAGTTCGTGTGTGTGCCACAGCCGGTGTGTGCTACAGCCCCCGTGTGTGCCACAGCTCCCGTGTGCCACAGCCCGTGTGTGTGCCACAGCCCCCGTGTGTGTCACAGCCCCCGTGTGTGCCACAGTCCGTGTGTGTGTCACAGCCCCTGTGTGTGCCACAGCTCCCGTGTGCCACAGCTCCCGTGTGTGTCACAGCCCGTGTGTGTGTCACAGCCCCCGTGTGCCACAGCCCCCGTGTGTGTCACAGCCCCTGTGTGTGTGTCACAACTCCCGCGTGCCACAGTCCCCGTGTGTGCCACAGCCCCGGTGTGTGCCACAGCCCGTGTGTGCTACAGCTCCCGCGGGACGCTGGTGACAGGGGGTGGCCGTCCCGGGGGTTTCCTGCCGGGAAGGGGGGCTTCACCTCGGGCAGGTGCAGGGGAGGGTCCCGCCGGAATCGCCGCCTCCTCCCCCCGGTACGAGGGGAAGCTCAGCCCCCTTTGCTGCTCCGGCCGGCGCAGGCTCCAACATCCTGCTTTTGGTTCTCCTCAGCTTCAGCCAAGTCACGTTGCAGCCGTGCCTCAGTTTCCCCAGTTTATCCATCAGGGCGAATCCCAGAATCCCGGTGTCATTTGGGTGCCGGGGTTGATGGATGGCTCATCTCGTTCCAACCCTTCCATCAGCTCAGGCTGCTCCAAGCCCTGTCCAGCCTGGCCTTGGACACTTCCAGGGATCCAGGGGCAGCCACAGCTGCTCTGGGCACCCTGTGCCAGGGCCTCTCCACCCTCACAGACAACAATTCCTTCCCAATATCTCTTCTAATTCTACATTCCTTTAGCTTAAAGCCTTTCCCCCTTGTCCTGTCACTGGATGCCCAAGGAAGCTAGAAGGATGTTCCCCTTCCAGCCAGTTTCAGGGCTGGGGGATGTCTTGCTCTGCCAGGCCTGTCCACAGCAGCAATAACCTGCTCTGGACCCAGAGAAGCTAAAACTGAGGATTTTTTTGCTCTTTCCCAGAGCACCACTTGCCCAATTTGCCCGGGGAATCTGTTGCCACTGCACAGGCAGCGCCGGGGTGATTAATAAATCCTGCCAGAAGAGCTGCTGCTGTGCTGAGTTTGCCCATCAAGGAAGGAAATCTTTATTTATATATATTCTATAAACTAATTTTTGCATCATTGCAATAAATCCATCTTCCAGCCGTCAGGGCCGGCCACGTGTGGCTCCGGGCGGGATGCGGGGGTGGGGGAGAACAGGAACGGGAGCATCCGGATCCTGGGGGGTCCCCGGGGTGCCACTGGAGCCAAAATGGGAACTTGGGGCCGTGTCCGGGGAGTGAAGGAGCAGCTGGCACCCCCCTCTGTGTTTGTCATGCAGGGGGACCGAGGGACACCGGGGGCATCGAGGGCCTAGGTTGTCACCGCCCCCAGGAAAGGGGGCCCCAGCGGGCTCGGAGCCGCTGCCTCCCCGGGGAGGAACTGGGGGAACTGGGAGGGCCCGAGGCGGTGCTGCCGGCCCAGTACCGGTAAATCCCGGCAGTGCCCCGCGTGCGGGGGGAGCCTCTTCCCAGCAGCCCCCTCCCCTCCCCGAGGCAGTGTGGTTGTGCTGGAGACACCGAGTCTGTCCTCCTCAGGCTGCAGCCCCCGAGCAGAGCTGGGGGGAGCGCGGGGCTCGGGCAGCAGCGGCAGAGTTATGGGGACAGCCCCCTCCCCAAAGCCATCCCCCGGCCCTGGGGTGTCCCTCGGGGGTGCGGTTTGGGGGACAGGAGGTGGCAGGTCCCGAGCAGCCTCTGGTGGCTTTTTGGGCTGGGACTTCGTCCAGGGGTGGCTGCACCCCAAGACAGCTGCACCCCTGAGCCACGGAGCATCATGAGATGGGAACTGCATAAGAAGTGGGGTTCCCACCCCGCTGGCCTCCCGGCAGCCTGAGGGGCGTCCCCCTCTGCACTGCCAGCCCAGGCTGTTCCCCACAAGCAGCACCCAGGCTGGGGGAAGATTTTGGTGCCCCATCCCATCCCAATCCACCCCATCCCATCCCGCCCCCCGGGCTGGGGCCCGTTCTGCTCACCCCAGCACAGCCCGGGGGCCGCGGATCGAAGCGGGCCGAGCGCCCGGCAGGGAGGGCAGGAGCTGCGGGCAGGAGCTGCGGGCAGGGATCCACCGGGAGATGAATCTGCTGGGCCTCCGCCAGGCCAGGGGGGCCCGCGGCCGCTGCTCCAGCCCCGACCCACCGGGGTACGGCAGGAGGTGAGGAGGGCTCAGAGCAGGGCGGGATGGAGGAAGATGAGGAAGGCTAAGAGCAGTGAGCGGATGGAGGAAGGTGAAGAGGGCTCAGAGTAGGGAGGATGGAGGAAGATGAGGAAGGCTTAGAGCAGAGGGGTGGAGGAAGGTGAGGAAGGCTGAGAGCAATGGGAGGATAGAGGAAGGTGAGGAAGGTGAGGAAGGCTTAGAGCAGGAGGGATGAAGGAAGGTTGCCATCAGCTTCCCTCTCCAGCAATCAGAGCCTTCTGAGCCCTTCCCAGGGGGCTTCCCCATTTTTGGGGGCCACAGAGCTGTCTGCCCCACTCCCCTCCATGGCATGGGGAGGCAGCTGGGGTGCAGCAAAGCCCCCTCTTCCCCCACCCCTTCCTGACATTGGCTGGCAGGATGTGGGGAGCTTGGTGGGAGTGCTGGGTCACCCACATGGACATGGGGACTTGGGAATTGGAAGCCTTCCCACCCAACTCTGGGCACCCAGACTCCCATCCTGCCCAGAGACCCCACCCCAGCACACCCATCTGTCCTGAGGTCCCTGCAGAGCCCTGGAGGGACCCATCCTAGGGAACACTGGCACAGGCTTGGGGAAAAAAGCTCTGAGTTGCTTTTCTATCATTTTGCCCCAGTTTTGTCCCTTCCCCCCTCTTCCCCAGGCCTGCCAAGCCTGGCACTCGTTATGGAGGTAACGAAGGGCCCTGTGCATAGCAATGAGATTGATTGACCCCGCTGACCCCGGCCAGGCCCAGGGCTCCCTCCAGGGCACCCAGGTCACCGGCTGCTGACCAGCACTGGTTGCCACGGTGACACCAGTGGTCCCCAGGGACGGATGGGGGGCTCTGGGATGGATGCAGGGGGCTGCTGTGGCAGGTCAGAGTGTCAAGGCTGCTGCATCAGTGGGATGCTGCTGGTTTGGGGAGGGTGAGGGTTAAATTCCCAGCCCAAGTGGGACTGGTCCCTTCCAAGGGGAGCAGGACACGGGGTGCCAGATCACCTGTGAGGGTGGGTGTGGTGTTCTCTGGGAACACTGAGGCATAGAGGGACATCTGGGTGGCACAGCAGGAACCCAGGAGGGATGGGAGCCGGTGGGGAGTGGGAAGAAAGGCTGGGGAGATGGAAGGGCAGGGGGTGAGGAGAGGGGGGCAAGCAGGGCAAGGTCAGGGGAGGAGGTTTGGGTGGGGAGTGCAGGATGGAGGGTGGAGGTGTGCAGGGCAGGATGGAGGGGTGCAGGGACACAGGGGTGCAGTGTGAGGGATTGTGGGGTGCAGGATGAGGAGTTTTGGGGTGCAGGATGAAAGGTGCAGGAGGAAGGACAGGATGGAGAGGTGAAGTGTGAGGGATTGTGGAGGGCAGGGCTAGGGGCAGTGTGAGGGTTGCACGAGTGCAGGGTGAGTGGCACAAGGTGAGGAGTGCAAGGTGAGGGTTGCATGGTGAGGGGTGCAAGGTGAAGGGTACAAGGGGAGGGGTGCAAGGTAAGGGGTACAAGGTGAGGTGTACCAGGTGAGGGGTACAAGGTGAGGGGTGCAAGATGCTGTTTCGAGGGCACCACCCCAATTCCTGGGCTCCGCTGCCCTCTAGCGGGCGGGTCCTGCCCCTCCCGGCTGCGCTGTCCCCGCGCTGTCCCCTCTCCTGGGGGTCCCGGAGCCGCCTCCGCCCTGTCCCCAGGATCCCGCGTGGGACCACCGCCGTCCTCCGGGGGAACACGTCGGGGACAGGTCCCCGGGGTGAAGGGGATGGGGAGAGCTGCGAGAAGGTCTGGGGTTGATGCCATCCAACCCGGCCTCGGGGGACCCCCGTGCGGGACCCGCGGGCCACTGCCGGGGTTCCCTGTGTCCCCTCGGTCCCCCCGCGCCCCTCGGGACCCCCCGGCCCCCGGACCCGCGGCCCTGCAGTGCCGCCAGCGGCCGCCAGATGACGCCACGAGCCCTCCCAGCCCCGACCGTGTCCTGTTTATGTGTGTGCCTGTGTGTCTGTCCGTGTGTCTGTCCCTGTGTCTGTCCATGTCTGTCGGTGTGTTTGTCCCTGTGTCTGTCCCTATGTCCTGTCCGTGTGTCTGTCCGTGTGTCTATCTGTGTCTGTCCCTGTGTCTGTCCGTGTCTGTCCGTGTGTTTGTCCTTGTGTCTGTCCCTATGTCCTGTCCCTGTGTCTGTCCCTGTATCTGTCCGTGTGTCTGTCCCTGTGTCTGTCCCTGTGTTTGTCCGTGCGTCCTGTCCCTGTCCTGTCAGTGTCTGTCCCTGTCCTGTCCCTGTGGTTCCTGTGTCTGTGTGTCTGTCCCTGTGTCTCGTCCCCATCTCCGTTCTGTGACCGTCCCTGTCCCTGTCACCAGCCCTTCTCTTGTCTCCAGCCCTGCTCTTGTGCACTGCCTTTTCCCCAGCCCTGCCCTTGTCCCTGTGCCCGGCCCTGTTCCTGTCTCTGTCCCCAGACCCGATTCTGTCCTGTCCCTGTCCCCGGCTCCGGCTCTGTCCCTGCATCCTGTCCTGTCCCTGTCCCTGTCTTCAGCCGTGACTCAATCCATATTCCGGTCCCCAGCCCCGTCCCCAGCCCTGTTTCCAGTCCTGTCCCTGTCCCCAGTCCCATTCCCCTCCCCAGCCCTGTCTCTGTCCCCAGCCCCATTTCCAAACCTGTTCCCAGCTCCATCCCTGTCCTGTCCCCGTCCCTGAGCCCAGCTCTGTCCCTTCCCCTGTGCCCAGTCCCGTCTCCAGCCCTGTCCCTGACCACAGCCCTGTCCTCAGCTCTGTCCCTATGTCCAGTCCCTGCCCCAGTCTTTGTCCCTAAGCCCGGCCCCATCCCTTGTCTCTGTCCCCAGCCCCGTCCCTGCCCGGCTCTCCTGCTGCCGGGCTGGTGCTCAGCATTCCTCAGGGGGGTCCCAGCCCCTCCCCGCGCCCGCCCTTGGTGGCACCGGCCAGGCCGGGTCACGCTGGGCAGCCCCGGCTTGGTGGCACCTGCGTCACCCACGGCCGGGACACTCGGCCACACCTCGGGCTTCGGCCGGGGACGGGAAACTCCTGGTTCTGCTTCTGCCCCTGTGGCGTGGGTGGGACACGGGAAGGGAGCGGAGGCCAACCCCCGCCAGGGGCTGGGGTCAGGGCACATCTGGGCAGCTGCTGGGGTTCGGCTGATCCCGGCAGCCAGGATGGGCCCCTAAACACCAACCCGGGACAGCGACAGAGGGCAAGGGACACAGCGCCCCGTGGAGAGGCAGGAGAGGGATCCGCATCCCCCCATGCCCTGGAGCCTTCCTGTTCCCATCAGATATTTCGGGAAGTGACCTCTCCGCCCCCCGCGCGGTGCCGGCGGGAGCAGGGATGCGCGGGGCTGCCGAGAGAGCGAGGCAAAGCCCCCCCGCCCGAGGCCGGGGCGCTGCGGTTGGAGCCATGGAGTGGAAGTAACAGGCGCTGACACCGCTGCCCAAAAACCGCCGCCAGAACAATGGGCGGGAGCGCGGAGGACGCAGGCGGCCACGCCGCCCCCAACGCTCGCCAAGGAGCCACGGACGTCCGGGGGACACCCTGCAGGGGCACCTGGCCTGGGCACAACCCCCACCCCCCCGAGGGACACCTGGGTGGCCCAAAGGGGTGGCGGAGGCACCGTGAGGAAGGGCTGGAATTCCCGAGGGTGGCACTGGGACAGAGCGGGGCCCTGGCACCGGGCACACTTTCGAGGGCACCTCCCCAGGCAGGGGCTGAGCCGCCTCCGGCCCTAGCGGGGACAAAGTGAGGGAATAGAAAATGGCAGGAGAGACAACGGAGGAGCGGGGCTGCTTTGCCTTTAAAATAATGCAGCAAAATTAGCAGCTCTGCAGTCATTAATATGCAAAAATGCAAATGAGGAGGTAATTAAGCTGCAGTCCTCCGGAGGATATTTCCATCATAATGAATTCTATTGTCAGGGAAAGAGCAGCCAGGCAGATTTATGGTGCTTACATGAATAAAAAATATGAGTATCCAAGTGGTGTCCTTGCTGCCTGCTGCTGTCCCCTGCCCCAGCCGAGGAGGGCACGGAGCACAATTGCGGGTCTCCAGCTGAGGAGGGCACAGGGCACTGAGGAGTGTCCATCCCTTGTTCCATCCCTACTGGCACTGCCCGTCGCCGAGGCACAGCAGCAGCCGGGGACTTGGGTACCTGCAACAGGGCAAGGGGAAAACAACTCCTTCCTTCCCCTCCCTCCGTGCCACGGCCCCCGGCAAACCCCCAGCGAGACCTGTGCCAGGGCCGTGCCGGTTCCCCGGGGCCCACAGAGGGACTGGGGACAGCCAAGCCAGGAGGTGACTCTTGCCTGCGGGGCCCCAATGCCGTGGGGCTCTCCCGGTGACATCCTGGGCTGCCCAGTGACACGGCTGTGCAAGGACCCGGGGTCTGAACACACCGGGATCCTCTCGTCCTGCTCCCGTGAGAGCTGGATCATCACCTGTCTCACTCCTCTCCTCCCGCCCCATGAGTGCGCTGGGGGCCAGGACCCACCAAGGCTGGCACTGGGGAGCACAGGGACACCGGGACACAGGGAAGGTGGGGGCTCCAAGGCGGGGGCAGCCCCAGGATTTGGGGAGCTATCAGCCAGACCGCGCAGGTGATGCTCCAGCCCAAGAGCCTCCAGTCCTTGGCCATGGGGTCAGTGTCCGTCTGTGGGGTCAGCGCCCTCCCCTGAGCCACCCGTGGGTGCCCCTGGGCCGCCCCCAAAGCCGGCGGGCGAGAGCTGGGGCTCAGCCTTCCCCTTTCATTCCCGCCAGCGGCGTCCGCCACGGAAAACAAACCGAAACCCACCCAAAATGAAATAGTTGGCGGCGTGCCACCCTGCAGCTGCCGGCTCCGGCTCAGCCTGGCATTTTTCAAATGTCAAGGCAGAAGGCTGCGGGGCCGCCCGGCTCGGGGGGCTCGGCACCGGCGGGGGGCTGGGGACAGGAGGGGGACGGGAAGGGGTGTGGGAGAGGGGGAAGGGACACCCGCCACCCCTGCAGCTGTCGTTGTCACCCCCGAAGTGAGGTGTGGGCTGGGGGAGGCGCAGGGAGCTGCGCTGGATGGGAGGGAAGCGGCTCCATCTTAGCGTCGATGCGGTCGAGGCGAGAGAAGATGATAAAAGAAAAAAGGGAATAAAAGCAGGAAAGGAGACAGGCAAACGGGAACAGCTGCTCTTTTTTTTTTT
>VWYE01020302.1:206106-219524 GCA_013398995.1 Alaudala cheleensis
GCCAGGCAGCTGTGGCCGGAGGCTGGAGCCTCTCTGAGGATCAGGGAGCCGGAGCTGAGCTCATCCCCATCCCGGGCATCCCCTGGCTCAGTCACAGGGATGAGTCCTCCCTGTCCTGCACAACGCGGGGTCCGCAGCTGGCAGGGGACACGGGGCAGGCGGAGCTGTCGCCAGCAGGACAATCCTCACCCTCGGCACAGCCGGCTGTCCCTTCCCCTGAGGCAGCAGACACGAAGTCCTGTTCGCTGTGGCCCCCACCCGCCGTGTTCCCCCTTCTCCCCCCAGCCGGCCCCACCGCACACCTGCGGAGCCGCGAAGCTTCAATTCACCTCCCCGCCGGGGCCGGGGCACCGGGGGCGCGCAGGAGGGGCAGGACCGGGCGCACCTCGGTTCCTCCTGCCCGTGCTTTCCCTCTCGATGTCGAGCTCTGGGAAATCGCTGCCCTTTTCCCGAGGGAAGCTCTAAGCCAGGCTGCTCCACCCCTGGGCAGGTGGGCACCTCGTGTGTGCCTGTGCGGGTGGGTGCTGCGGCTGCTCTGGGGGCACCTGCACAGGTGGGTGACACCTCCAGCATTGGAGCTGTGGGACTGCAGTGGGCACTCCCACCCCCGGGTGTCAGTGGGTGCCAGCAGGGCTCTGGGGTTGTTTTAGGAATTTTGGGGTGACTCATGGCTCCCTCCTTGCTGTGTCCCAGCCCCACATCCAGAGGGACGCCAGGCCCTGATGTGGTCGGGGGTCCCAGGTCCAGCTTTCAGGGTTGCTGTGCCCCAGGTGGGCTGGAGAGGGATTTGTGGAGCAAAAAGAATTTGTGGTGGTGATGGGCAGCAAACTGGTACGAAAGCAGCTCTTGAGGAGCCCAGAGACAGAGAGGGCTGAGGGCAGAGCTACCACATTTATCTCCCCCAGGAGCTTAGGGGGCTGCAGGGTCCCCCCCCCCCATTGTCCCAAAGCTGCCAAATCCATCTCCCGGTGGATTGGAGGGGTTGGGTGCTGTGCAGACTCGGGAGAGGGGGACACCCTCATGCCACCACTCCGGAAGGACCCCTGAGGGCATCAGAGCATTTTCTCCAGCCATGGACCCCACACAGCCCTGCTGGGTCGTGTCCCCACCCCACTGGCCATTCCCTGGGGACACAAGAGATGTTCAGCAGGACGGGGGGCTCTGGAAGGAGCCGGCTGGGAGAGGAAAACCCCCAGTGGTTACATTGGGTGCCTCGAAACCCCCTCCAGCATCCCGGCCGCCCTCCCCCTCGGCAGCGGCTCCTCTTGAGGTTTGAGGTGACATCCTGCCTTCTGCATCTCGCTGTCACCCTGCCCCGGGAGGCCCTGGAACCGCAGAGGCAGGGCTGGGGGTGCAGGTCCCCCTGCTGCACCCAGGAAAATGGCAATTATCCAGTGCAATGACCCCCCAGCCTCCTTGCACGGCTTGTGGGGGGCCCAACGTGGGGTGAAGGGCTCACAGATTCCTTTCCTGAGCACCCCATCCCTGTCTCCTGCCACTGTTCTGGGGAAACCCATGCCAATGTTTGGGTTTATAAACTACCAGGCAAGGAGAACGGCAAAGTCTGAATCCCAAAGGTGTCCTGCTGAGGAGAGGTTGGAGCAGCTAAAGCCTTTTGCATCAGGGCTTTATTCTGGAAGTGTGGAGGGGGCAGGATTAGGGATAAACACCAGGCTCTGTCCCACAGCCCATCCTGGCTGCCCCACAGCACAGCCTGGACACCTGCAGAGCTATAGCACAGCCAAAAATCAGAGAACTGGGGTGAAACACAGACAAGGATGGTGCCAAGCAGCTTCCTGGGATGCTGGGGGATGGAGGGGGGATACGGGGATGGGGACTGGAGAAGGAATTTGAGTACTGGGAGCAGTCCCTGTTCCCCTGTGTAGAGCAGATTCTTCCCCCACATCTCCCATTTCTATGATGAGCTCATGGAGCTGTGCCTGAGTGAGGTGGGTGTCCCACAAGTGAAATGTGGGTGCCCTGGCAGGGGTGATTTGAGCGTCCTGGCAGGGGTGGTGTGGGTGTCCCGCAGGTGCTGTGGGTGTCCTGGCAGGGGTGCTGTGGATGTCCTGGCAGGGGTGCTGTGGGTGTCCCACGGGTGCTGTGGGCGCCCTGGAAGGCAGGAGCAGGGGAAGCCAAGGCACTTGGCACTTGTCTCGCTGCAGCACAGCTCGATGCAGAGATAAGATAAGGTGTCTGAGGTTGCCAAGGTAAACTGAGGTCACTGCAAACACCAGCAGGTGAACACATCCCCGCAATCCCAGGTTACACACACAGAACCCCAAACTGGCTTGGGCTGGAAGAAACCTTCAAGTCATCTTGTCCCAACCCCTGTCATGGCCAGGGACACCTTCCACTATCCCAGATAGTTCCACTATCCCAGACCTGTCCAGCCTCTCCCATATTTCCAGGGATGGGGCAGCCACAGCTTCTCTGAGCACTCTGTGTACCTCTGGGCAACATCTAGGTGTCTATTTTCATTTTAGGTAGATTTTTGTCTCTTCATTCATCTCCTAGTGTGATAAACACCTTTTCCTACAGTGCCAAATGTTGAGCAGAGCTGATGGCAGGGCCAGAGGGTTCCAAGCTTGTTTTCGCCTGGTTTTGCTCAAAATCTGAGCAAGATGCTCTGTGCGAGAGGGGCAGCTTCTGGGGCAGGCAGGACTTTTGTATTTGACAGTTTCAGCGAGGAGTTGAGGGCTGTCCCTGGGGCCGGTGAGGGGCTGGGCTGTCAGGGCGGCTCCCAGCCGGTCCCGATTCCTCTGTGCTCCAGCCAGCAGCACCCCTGGCACCTCCTGGGGCTGGCAGAGCTGGCAGGGCTGTCCCCAGCAGCTCCTGGGCATTCTCCAGTGCTGCCAGTCATGGAAAGCTTTGGAAGCAACTCCAAAAACCAGTCCAGGAAGGGCAGTGCTGGGTCTCAGCCACAGGCGTGGGCAGCCAAAGTCACCTTTCTGCTCCTTCCTCCCCCATCTCCAAATTTAACTTCTTCTTCCTTAAGCCCCTGGTTTTAAATAAAACTGCCATGAAACCCCCTGACTCCTTGAGCTGTAGCTTTTGGGAGACCTCACAAGAGGAGAAAACTTTTGGGTGTCAAAACTCTGGGTTGGAGGCGAGCCGGGTGCCCAGGCCAGGGGCTGCCCGTGGGAACGAGAGGCACATCCAGGGTTTAACAGAGGTAAAAGCCCCTCTGACAGCCCAAGGCCTCCTCTCTCCCCCGGAGGATGCTCCCACAGCCCCCCCCGGATGTGGGTTCGCAGGGAGCAGGGTGGGGAGGGGCTGCAGGAGGTGGGGGAGGCATCGCAGCCGGATTCGAACGGGAGCCGCCTGACAGATGGGGCTGCCCTACATTTCACGAGTGGCTGCCGTTAATCTGCTTCCTGCACCCTCCCCCAGCCCACCTCCTGCAGCTCGGGGCTCCCCCCTGCCAGGGCGGGGGGCGGCCGGGCTCTGCGGGGACACAGGCTGAGGCTCATGGTGCAATGGGGGCCATCGGGTGTCCCCAGCCTCTGGCAGGGCTGCTAGGAACTCACCAGTCCATGGCCAGGGTCACAGCACCCTCCTATATCCTAAATGTCCCCTGTCCCTCGGGCACAGCCCAAAGCCCACCCCTGGGGTGCTCATGTCCCCTCCTGCCCCCCCCACTGACAAACTGGTGGCCACAGAGGGGTTGTGCTGCTGAGTCCTTTCACATGCCCTGGGCTGAGCGACTCTTCAGCCTCCTCCTCCTTCGGTGTCCCTTAACGTCCCCGGATTTCATCCCATGTCTCCTCTGTGTCTCCCTGAGAGCCGGGGAGAGGCAGCACCCTGCAAAATCCAGGGAGGGGACCCGACAGCTTCAGCCATGGAACAGGTACCCACGGGCAGGCTGCTGCCCATTGCCCTGTGCCACTGCCGTGACAGCAGCCTCATGCCCTCCCTGGGGACAGGGCACAGCTCGGGGAGGCTGCTCTGCTCCCCTTGGCCACGGCAGCCCCCCAGCTCAGCCCTGCCAGGAATTCCTGCTGCTCCTTTCTCTCTGCCACAGTGACGGGAGCTCCCGGAGCTGCCGGCCTCTAATTTTGGCAGGACTGGGGAGGCTGGTTCCCCCCACTCACCATCTCAGCCTGGGGAAGTGAGAGAGAAGCGGTGCCGTGGTGGGAGGACACGGCAGAGATGCATCTGCAGCTGTGGTGAGGATGGGCAAGGGCTGGAACATCTACAGCATCCCTGTGCCCAGCCCTCCCAGGAGAGAGGGCTGGATTTGGGGCTGTGCTATGGCTGCAGCCACCAGCACTCTCTAGGATAAGGTGATATGGGGTTGTGTCCCCAGGAGAAGCACACCCAGCCCCTAAGCCCCTTGCTGGCAGATGAGCCATAAATTGATGTCACTCAGGGGTCACACAGGGGGAGTTTTCAGCACCAAAGGTTCTTCCCCCCAAGGTGCTGGGCACTGCCCAGGCTCCCCAGGGAATGGTGCCAGAGCTCCAGGAGCCTTTGGACACTGCTCTCAGGGATGCTCAGGGTGGGATTGTTGGGGTGTCCTGGACAGCGCCTGGATTTGGACACAATGACCCCAGTGGGTTCCTTCTCACTCAGGATATTGCAGGATTCCATCCATGCCAGAGTCACACGCAGTGGGACAAGGACATGGTGCAGTATGGAGCAGGACAGAGCCAGGGTGGAGGTCCCCTGTGCCAGCAGAGCCAGATCCAGCAGTGGGAAGGCAGATGGGGCAGGCAGGGCCCACACCATTATGAGTGCCCACCCCTGGGCTGAGACCATGACAAAGAAGGATGGAAAATGGGGCTGAGATGAAAAACTGGGCTCCTCTTTCCTGGCTGAGCCCTCTCCTGCTGCAGCAGAGCTGTCACTAGGATCTGGTGAGCCTCTCCCAGGGATTGGGGACAGAGCCTGGAGCAGGGATTCACCTCACTGTGTGGTTTCTATTACTCCTCAAATGAAGCTGAAACCTGACATCAGATCACAAAACCCACTAATGGAAGAAATCTGGGGAGGGAGGGGAAATCCCCCATTGGGTCCCAGAGAGGCACCAAGGTGTCCTCTCCTGTCCCCCTGAGGCAAAGGCACAAAGGCCACCATGGTCCCGGTGTCCCAGTGCTTGGGTCAGCTCCACTTCAGGGCACGTTTGCAGACTGAAACTTCCTGATCTTCTCTCACTGGAAGGATGGATTCACTGAGCTGTTACCTTGAAGAATCAGGATAAGTGCCCCAAGAATGTC
The DNA here is from genome assembly GCA_013398995.1 of Alaudala cheleensis. NCBI lineage: Eukaryota > Metazoa > Chordata > Aves > Passeriformes > Alaudidae > Alaudala > Alaudala cheleensis. Next base: position 211,326 of record VWYE01020302.1, read on the forward strand.
ACATTCACATCCCAGTGACATCCAAAACTCCAACTCAGCCAGGCAAAAACTTTCCACCTCCTCCTGTCCCTTCCTCACTGTGGGGCACCCACCCCTCTTCTGAGACTTTTCCAGCTGGCAGGGAATACATTGGCAGTCCTGGGTGCTGTCCCTTTCCCTGTCCATGGGAATTTTTACCCTCAGGTATGACAGCTGCCCCTCTGTTTTCACCTGTGAAGGTGCTGGATGCCCCCTTTGGCATCTTGGACAGCCTCAGTGGGCAGGGCTCCTGTCCCTGTCCCCTGCTCCGTGTCCAACTCCTATGACAGCTGTCTCCTTTGCTCCATCTCTCCTTCTCCCTCCTTCCCTCCTCCCCTTCCCACTGTCCCCATTCCCTTTTCCAGAGCCTCCTGCCGGTGCCTCTGCCCACACGGGGCTCCCTCAGCAGGTTCTCCCACCCCTTCCTAAGTTTCTCCCACCACGAGCTGCCTCAGCCAACATTCACCCCACTCCCTGGAGAGGGAACACGGTCCCACCGGGCTCCCCGGGGCACCCCTGGAGATCCCCCAGCCTCGGGGATGGGGCTGAGATGGTTTCTGGGGGCGAGGGCGCCTTTTCTTTCCATTCCGAGGAGATTCCCCCGCCCCGAGAACACGCACTGAGGGTTTCCTGCCCGTGGGCGGATTCTATCTTGGGCTCAGCCACGCCGGGGGACCCCACCTGGGGCTGGGGATGCCGTGTTTCCTCCTCCTCCACACATTCCCAGGGCGCCCTCATCACCCCAGTTCATTTTTCTGTCGATTTTAAAGCCATTTTAAAGCCATTTTAAAGCCATTTTAAAGCCATTTTAAAGCCCCCCGGGCAGGATCGAACTCCCCAAGCAGTTGCCCAAGGATCCCCAGGTTCTGCTGTGCCTGTGTGGGATGATAGCCCACTGCTCGGGGGAAATAGAGCAAAGGGACATGGTCCTCACCTGGGTCACCCGGGGTGGGATTTCTGTATAACCACATCGTCTGAACGTGACAGTTTGGGGACCAATTTCTTGGAGCCCTGTGAGATCCTCAGGGCTGGGGTGTGCTCCCCAGGGGTCCCATCAGCAGCCTGCAGATAAAGGGATTAGGGATGATTATGGTGGCTGTGAGGAGTGAGCAGCACCGTGGTGGCCGTGGGAGGTGGCCGTAGGAGGGGTTTTGTCACTCCCGAAGCGCTGCAGCAGTAGCAGCGTTTCAGTGGAGCGCTTTTGCAGTTTTCTACACTCCACACAAAACACGGGGTTTGCACTCAGAATTCCCCCACGAATTTTCCAGCGAGCTGCCCCGAGGCCCTCTGACATGGGGCTGAGGAGTTTCCATTCCAGCTCTGCCCGGGCTCTGGGCTGGGTCCCTCCTGCAGATCCCAAATTGTGTCCCCTCCATCCCATAGCTGCTCCCTGGGACGTGGCCCAGCCTGCCAGGTGGCTGTGGATGCTCAACGTCCATCCCACTGTCCCTTCCTGTGCCTTGATTTCCCCAGCTGCAAATGGGGCTGGGGGCTGTGCAAACCCCCCGGGCAGGTCCTGGAGGAGCAGCCAGGCTGTCCCCTGCCCCGGGGCCCTGGGGACACGCGTGGCCATGTGCAGCCATCAGCCACACCCAGCCAGGAGCAGAGCCCGATGGAAGGGTCTGTCCTGCCCGGAATGCCGGTGACAGGGACCCCCGGGGTGGTGGCAGTGGGGGAGCAGAGCCACTGGTGTCCCTGCTCTATTTGTGTCCAAAGGAAGAGAGAAAGAAGAGGATCCCTGATGCCTCCTGGCAGGCAGGACAATGAGGATGACAATGATCTCGGCATCAGTTCTGTCCCCACAGCTGGAAGAAAAGGCGTGAAACAGGTTGGAGAAAGGGATCCATCCCTGTCACCAGTGTCCCTCAGATGCCCTGTGAGGCAGCCCCAGCAGGCAGGAATGAACTGGGATCTGTCGTGTCTCTCCAGACTGTCCCATGGGGGATAGTGACTGTCACAACTCAGCTGGCAGGGTCGGAACAGTGGCAGGGGCTGCTGGTGACAAATGGCCCCTGAAGTGAGGACGGCAGGCAAAGCCGAGGATGCTCCCGGGCAGCTGTTGTGGCCCGTGCTCAGCCTTTGGTGCAGGAAGTGTCCCCGTGGGTGCCAGGAGGCAGAGGGTGTCCCGGCTCGGCGGGGGTGCCCTGGAGGGAGGGGACACCCTCGGAGGGGAGGGGGACAGTGTGGCCAAAGCAGCCAAGCCAAGTGGCCCCAGCTGGGAGCCCATGCCGGGGGCTGCTCCCCACCGCAGGGTCTGGGAAGGAGCTGGGGACAAAGTCGCTGTAACGTGAGAGATGGGCGGGCTTTTAAAAAAAGGAAAAAAGTTTTTTTTTTGAGGTCTTTCTTCTCTCTCGCTGTTGTTGTTGTTATCCATAAATAATAATTAAACCACCATTTCCAGCCCAGGCCACTTGTTTTAAATTTCCTGGCTAAAGTGATGTAACAGCTGTGCGTGATGCAACGCCATGTGGAATGCATCATCCAGGAAACCAAAAACAAAATCGCCTTTCTGGCCAAGCTCTCGGCACAGCTTCTGCCCCCAGCCCCGGTGCGGGGGTCCTGCAGCCCCCACGTCTGGGCTGGACACCCTGATGTCCCCGTGGGACCCAGCTCTGGGTGCAGGGGAGAGAAAGGGGGGAGTCATGAGGGGCAGGCAGCTCCTGCTCCCAGCCTGCTGAGCTCCTCAGCTCCTCAGGTCAGTTTTAATTAAAAACTTTACAAATCGAGAACTGGCGTTTTGCTGAGGACAAACAAACCTGCACAAGCATGACACGTACCCCTAAGCAGAGGGGAGGGTCTGGTGGGCTTGTCCTGGCTGTTTGTCCCATTTCCTCCCACTCCTCTCCCCCGGTTTTGCCCTGCCCTGGGACCTCTCTGCAATGGCCAGAGAAGCCAAAAGCTGCTGGTGACATCAGTGCCACCCCCGTGTCCCCCCACCACTGCTGGAGGATGTGGGGGCTCCCTGGCTCAGCCCCCTTCACCTGGCAGGGTTTGGCCCTGCCTTGCCTTCCCACTGCTTCAGGAAAGGATAAACTCTACGGGATGCCCCTGCCAATGCCTCTCCCCCATCCACCTGTGCCCGGTGCCAATGACCTGCCTTTGGAATGGGGCTGGCCAGAAAGGACAGAGAAAGGGAAGAAAAACAAGGGAAAGGGAAAGGGAAAGAGAAAAGGGGAGGGGAAAAAAACCCAAACAAAAAGAAAATCAAAAACCAAGGGTAGGTTGCAGTGGGAAATCAGAAGTCAGAGCTGAGGCATTTCGGCAGCCGGGGCTGGAATGTCTGACTCACACTGTGACTAAATGCAAATATGAACTCAAACCTGCTCCTTAAAGTCCTCGGGATCCCGTGAGGAGCCCCGAACTCTCAGCAGCCCCTTGCCAGGGACCCAGCCCGGCTGCACACTGGCTGTTCTCAGTGGCACCGGGAGGGGCATCTGCAGCGAGCAATGCCCACACGTCCTGCTTTGTTTTACCTCCCGGAGCCTGAGACGGAGTCTGGGGGCAGGGTGGGTGGGACACACTCTCCTGCTTGTGCCCCTCGCTGTCCCCACGCTGAGGGGACTCCTCAGGCTGTCCTGGCGTTTAGGACAGAGGGCACAGTGCAGCTGAGCCCTGCTGGGTGGTCCTGGCCCATCCATTTCCTCTGGACCAGGCATCAGGCCCCTGCCTGGGGGTGGCTGTCACAGCACCCCCAGTCACCAACAGAAGGAAAAAGGGTCTGGGTCCCTGGAGGGGGCAGTGTCTTGCCCAAGGAATTACAGGGTGGAAACCCAGACCAGCTCAATGGAAATTCCAAGGAAATGGGGGCTTTTCTCCAGTAAATACATAATCCTTTTAAAGCCTATTTTGTTGCTTGGCACAGACTTGTAATTTATTAATTTCCAGTTTTGCAAGAGGGGGTGGGAGGCTCTGAGGGCAGTGGCTGGTGTCCCACAGCTCCCACTGAGGACAGAGCCATCCCCACCCATTTCCACTGTACAGAGGCTGGACCAGCCCAGCATTCCCAAGCTCTCCTGGCCAAGGACTGCAGTGAGCCTTCCCCAGACCCTCATGAATCACTGGAATGTGCCCTGGGGACATTGACAGGCCAAGGTGGGGGATCAGAGGCAGAACAACCTGCCCCAAAGCTGCCTTTGAACAATCCATCCATCCATCCATCCATCCATCCATCCATCCATCCATCCATCCATCCATCCATCCATCTTTAGGTCTCAGCCTTTCCTTCTGCACCAGCAGCTCTGAAGACACAAATGAGACCTGCAACCCCTTGGTGATCTCAGTGACCCTCGACTGGTTTTTGGCTCTGGGAATGGGGCCAGGACACCTCATTCAGCCCCTCTGGGTCAGGAGGTTCTGCCATAGGGCTTGTTCAGGACACCCCTGCCCAGGGATGGTGGGCTCACACCCAACAGCACCTACAAAGGTCTCCAAGGGTTCCACACGAGCAGAGTGTGGCCCTGATGTCATCACACAGAGGGGAAACTGAGACACAGAGACCAAGGGACAGAGATAAAAGCCCAGCCAGAGGAACTGCTGCTCTTCCAAGGGAGATCACAGAGTCATGGGATGGTTTGGGTTGGGAGGAACCTTAAAGCCCATCCAGTTGCACCCCCTGCCATGGGCAGGGACACCTTCCACTGTCCCAGGGTGCTGTAAGCCCCATCCAGCCTGGTCTAAAACACTTCCAGGGATCCAGGGGCAGCCATAGCTCCTCTGTGCAGCAGAGCTGAGGATGACATCATGGAGGATGACCTGTGGGGGATGTTCTCTATGCCCTCCTTTGGACAGTGCTGCCTTTGGAGCCTCCATTACACTTTTCTCCCTGGCATCACCAGCTCTGAGCATTGCAAGAGTCACTGTGAAACTGCTTCATTTCAGCCACAGCTCCCAGCACTTGGACACAACCTCAGCATTATTTTATTTATATCAGCTGTGTGTTATCAGCACAACCAGTTGTGAAGATGGTGAAGGGGGGATGGAAACAATGAGAACTCGAGATGTTCTTGGGGTTCTTGGGAGAATCTTGATGGTTCTTGGGGCTGCCCTGTGCAAAGCCAGGAGCTGGGCTCTGATGATCCTTATGGGTCCCTTCCCACTCAGGAGGTCCCAGGATTCTGTGGTTCTGCGTTGCTGTTTTATGTCCCTACCCCACTTCATGAGGTGTCCAGGGGATGTTGAGGTTGCACCCGAGCCTCCAGCACTTCTCCAGATGGGGAATGTCACCAGAGCCCCTCTGGTGTCACCTCTGGGTGGATGTGTCTGCACAGCATCCCCATGGTGCCCCTTTGTGCATCTCCTCATCCCCTCTGCTTCCTCCTGCCCTACTAAAATAGCCTGAAATGGGAAACTGAGGGGGCCATGCTGTGAACAGGAAGGGGGAACTTCTCAGCTTCAAGAAAAAACCCCACAATGTCAGAGGAGTTTTAAGGCTTCCTGGTTCCCCACGAGCAGGCCTGGGGACACACTTTTTGCCATGATGCTGCCACCCACGAGGAATGAAACATCATTAATTATAGGCTAATTAATTACAGGCTGCAGAGCTGGGTGGAGAGAAACCTAAGGAGGTTCAACAAGGACAAGGGTAGGGTCCTGCACCTGGGGAGGAACAGCCCCAAGTGCCAGCACAGGCTTGGGGTGACCCACTGGAGAGCAGCTCTGCAGAGAAGGACCTGGGGGTCCTGGTGGGTGACAAACTGTCCCTGAGCCAGCAGAGTGTCCTGGGGCTGCGGGGACAATGGGACCCTCGAGGGCATTGGGGAGAGCGTGGCCAGCAGAGCAGGGGGTGATCCTGGCCCTCTGCTCAGTCATGGTGAGGTACATCTGGGGTGCTGTGTCCACTTCTGGGACAAGAAGGACAAGGAGCTGCTGGAGAGGGTCCAGCCGAGGCCCCAAAGATGATTTGGGGTCTGGAGCATCTCTGTGATGAGGAGAGACCATGGGAGCTGGTCTTGGTTATTCCAGAGAAGACTAACCAAGAAGTATCTCCAAGGGGTGTCAGAGGATGGTGCCAGACTCAGTTCTGGTGCCCAGAAACAGGACAAGGAGCAGTGGCCAGAAATGAAACCACCAGAAGTCCCACCCCAACATGAGGAAGAACTTCTCTCCATGAGGGTGGCAGAGGAACAGGCTGCACACAGAGGCTGTGGAGTCTCTGTCCAAGAGAGGGAGACTCCAAAACCCACCTGGGATGTGTTCCTGGGTCACCTGCTCTGGATGACCCTGCCTTGGCAGGCAGCTGAACCGGATACTGTCCAGAGGTCCCCTCCAACCCCAACCATTCTGTTAAATGCAAATTCTACTTTCAACATAGACCAAGTGACCAAAATAGCTTGGAGCAGAAAAATCTCCTCACTGCTTTCATCCCACACTGTCCTGGCCACAGATGCCTCTGGAAAGCCATTGAGGCTCATGACAGCTCCTGCCCATCCCATCCCATCCCATCCCATCCCATCCCATCCCATCCCATCCCATCCCATCCCATCCCATCCCATCCCATCCCATCCCATCCCTAGACTTNCCCATCCCATCCCATCCCATCCCATCCCATCCCTAGACTTTGCCGAGCCACCAGCAGCAGGAGAGCAAAGCTCGAAGCTTTAATTACAATTGTTGACAGGGAAATTATGGCCACACATACAAAATTAGAATATAATTGTGTTAGGGAAATGTTTCATCTCCTCCCTGTCATCCCTGGGAGCAGAAGGCGGAGGAGGAGCAGCAAGAGAGGGATGATGTTGGCAGGAGGCCTCATAGTGGGGGAAGTGGCTGGGCTCGGGGTGCTGGGGGATTACACCAGTCCCAAGGGCCACTGGGCACAGAGAAAATGCGGCAGAAGGTGGTGAATGGCTCCTTTTTACAGAGCAGCAGTGATGAGTCAACGCTCACCTTCCTTTACCCAGAGCTGGAGAGGGACTTGGGACAAGGGAGGGAGAGAAAGGACACAGGGAATGGTTTCCTACTGGCAGAGGGCAGGGCTGGATGGGATATTGGGCAGGAATTGTTGGTTATGAGGGTGGGCAGGCCCTGGCACAGGGTGCCCAGAGCAGCTGTGGCTGCCCCTGGATCCCTGGAAGTGTCCAAGGCCAGGATGGAGGGGGCTTGGAGCAACCTGGGATAGTGGCAGGTGTCCCTCCTGGGGGCATGAGGATGGAACAAGATGAAGTTTAAGGTCCGTCTTCCCACCCAAACTGTTCTACAATTTTATTTTTCCATAAAATTGCCTTGGTCCAGCAACTGCCAGCCCTGCCAGCCCACATCCCCCATCCTTGCTCAACTGGGGCAGGGGCCATCCCCACTCCTGGGATGATCCATCCCTGATGACAGGAGATGACTTTGGTCAGTGACCCCATTTAAATGCGAGCAATTCTTTCCACTTAAAAAAAAAGAAAATAAAAGCCAAATGGCCCAAAGCTGCAGGTGACAGCTGGCTCCAGATCTGGCTGCAGAGGGGTCAGGCACAGGGAAAGCCAAACCAGCTCTGCTGACCCATGAGCTTGGAGCTGCCTGGGCAGAGCAGGAGCAGCAGCTTTTGCCAGGGAGAGCAACCCAGCTCCTCCAGAATCCCTGGGTTGTGATCCACGGTGGATGTAGGGAGATGAGGTGAACCCCTACCCACACCTGCTACAACCATGTGTTTGTGTCTCTCCTCCTGCACCTCCTGAACCGTGTGTAACTGGGCAAAGCACCATCTCTCCACGCTCAATCCCAGCTCCTCTAAAAACCCACTGGATAACAGGTGGGGGAAGCAGCTCCCAGGACCCCAGGGAATGATCCAAACTCCCTCAGCCCAGAGAGCCAGGCAGACACACATTCTATGGTCCCACGGCACCTTTGATCCCAAGCACCTGCCAGCTGCTTGCAAGTGCCAGCACCGGCTGCAACGGCCAGAGGGCAGGGAAATGGGTGGGGAGGTGTGGAGTTCTACCTGTGACATGGACAGTGGGGTCCAGGGCACTCGGTGACACACAGCTGTGTGGTGGGGTCACACACTGGAGAGAAGGGATGGGGAACCACAGGGACCTAGATAAGGTGGAGAGACAGGATTGTGCCAAAATAATGAAGTTCAATGAATTTGAGTGCAAGGTTCCCCATACAGGTCAGGGCAATCCCAAGCAAAAGCACAGGATGGATCAAGAACAGATCAGGAGAAGCCTTAGGAAGAAGGACTTGAGGGTGCTGGTG
>VWYE01020303.1:0-11561 GCA_013398995.1 Alaudala cheleensis
TTTTTTTCCTCCTGCCAGCACTTCCATGAAAGAAAGCTCTGCTGGTGGCTTTATGAACAGCATTCCAGGGTGCCACAGGAATGGAAAAATAAACCAGTTGAGGGAGGAACATAAAAATAAACAAATAGACTGTCCTCAGAAATCTGAAGATCTTGTTGAGAGCCAAATATTTTTAATGCTGAGTATCTCCTTCCTGTCATTATTGCACCCCTAAGTTTTTAATGTGCTCAGGGTAAAAGAAAATTATAATGCTGAACAGCAGTGAGAGATGAGTTTTTGAGAGTTTTCTACTAGGACCTTGAAATGAAATTATTGGGGAAAAGAGTAAAATAGATTCAATTAACCTTTCACCCATCCTTTTGAGAAGGCTTTTCAGGAGGACATCCATATGGAAATCAAAGTTGAATTGGAGGTGCAGCCATCCCTGATCCCTATTCAAATATTATCTAAAAAGCAAAAACTTTATGAGTAATTTCCAGTATTTGGTTTTGATGCCTGTGTAAAAACCAGCATATCCAGAACCTGTGATCTTACTGATGAAGTTGTTATAGTAAATACACACATCCATTATTAGCACATTTCAGCCCATGAAGAAAATTCATGCAAATAACAAGTAGTAGGGATAATGAATCTGCTTCTGCAGCTGGATTTAATGAGGCAGAATGCACAGAAGAAAAGGAAGATCTAATGGGAAAAAGTTTAAATTAGAATTTTAGAATATACTCACTGAATTTCCTCTTCCTAGAAGCCCATCAAACCCTCAATGCAAAATGACCAATGTAACTTGTTACTCCAAGTGGTTTTGGATAGAGATAGAAATGCACACAAAAAAAATTAAAAGCAACAAGATGTAGAGCTAAGTTTTGAGCCCAACAATGTGAAGTATAAAACTCCTACTAATTCCCTTGAGCCAGGCATTCACTTCAGAAGAAGCTGCACAAAGGGATAGGCAGATGCAAATTCTGCTGTGATAAGTGGCTCTCAGACACACAAAATATTTTTCAACTGAAATGTAATGGAGACATTGAAAAGTAGCAGACATAAAGGTTTAGGTACAGTGTTTAGGAAAAAAAAAATCAGTAATAGCACCCTAGCAGTGATTATGCATAAGTAGTATCAGGAGTTAGCAGAAGTGTTGAAAATAAAATGCCCAAACCATTACTGAGAGAAAACCAAAGAATAATGAGTTTATTTTTTCACACACAACACTATAGGCAGCCAAAGGCCAAAGAAGAAATATAGAATCAACAGATCACAGAAAAATTGAATGGTGGAAAGGATCTGTACTTGATTGTATTACATTTGAAGCCATTGAAATTCTGTGAATCTGATTATTGGCTGCCAGAAGAGCAAATGGGGAGTGTGAGCCACTTATTTGTACAATCTAATGAAGTACAAGGGTTTTGTGGTTAGAGCAAAGCTGTTTGCTCTTGAGGACACTTGTTAACAATGACCTGTGCTTGAGACATTAAAAACATCAGATGTTTTCCTTTTCCCCCTGTCTTGCAAAGTGTGGCAATAATTTTTATTGGCTGCCAATTAGGAAAAATATAACTAACACTGCTGGCCAAATCCAGCAATCCAGATTTCCCTGAAAAAGGGAGAAAACTAACAGTTGCTGTGGATTTTTCTGGTGCTTATCTCACTCATTCCTTCTGCACTTTGATTATTTGCAAAAAGACCGATGATTTAGACACACATGCCTAAGTGTGGCTTCCTTCTGCATCTGAATATTAGAGAGGGAAATGTTCTGTTGTGCAGAGCTGAAATGAGTTCTATCCAAGGATAGATAATTTTAAGTATGAGGGTACTTATGTTATACATGCAGTCATTCATCTGTAAGCATTTGCCTTATCTTGCAAGAGCAACTGGGATGGAAAATATAGAGAAAGCGTCTCCCATGGTGCTGGAATTTTAACTCCTCACAAATCCCTAACCCAGCTTCATTTCAGCTTATGATTTCTTGCCAGCTCCAACCCTAGGAAAATGAAGTTTTAGAATCTACTTTGACACTGTGGTCCCATATGATATGTGTCTCTGAAAGCTCAGGATGTTAATAAAGGGGGTGACTTTCATGCAATCAGGTTCCTTAGGATCTCAAAGCAGGTATTTTATCTTCTTTTTCATTGTTTGACACATTCTCTCTTTTTTTCCCCCTCCTGTTTTAATCTCTTCTACTTCTGAAGAACAAGTGGTGCAATGCTACTGGAAGCAAACTGAAAATAAAGAGCTGTTCTAGAGCACATCCAATAAAAACTCATTTGGACAAGACCAACTGCATGTTACTTTCATAACGATTCCGTTGATATTAATAAAAAACTATGTCAATACTACCAACCACTGTTCTGTGAATTTGTTTTACAATGGAAAATTACTTTGAAATTTGAGGAAATTATCTTATATACATCTAAATTCTATTGATGTTTATAGCTACAGCTCATTACTGGTCCATTTGCAGTTGGACTCCAAAAATATATCTCTTCTAAGTCTTGGTGTTATCAGAGCCACATACAAAATCACTTCTGTAACAAGCCACAGAGGAAACTTTGATGTGGGGTGGCAATAGGCATTATAACAAGAATTTCTTCCACTCACTGACATTCATTGACACTCTTCTCAATCAGCTACAAATTGGCCTTGAGTCCCAATACCATTAACTGGAAGAACAATCAGCCCAGAGAAGGCTCAGCTGGGATGCCAAGGAACAAAGATATCAAGAGGAGATACTTGTAATTCTATGAAGTTTGGGTGTCAGTAATTTTGTGTCACAGAAAATGCAGCCTCACACTGGCCTGGAAGCAGTGAAGGAGCTCAGTCCCAGCATGGTCACTTCTATCTGTGCTTCACTATTGTTAGGAAGGACAAGAGTCTTAATCTCCCATCTCTGGAGTCTGGTTTTAAATCCTTGCAAAGTCAGTTGGAGTCTCTTGATAATTATAAGATGATTTTCTGATGATTTTTATCAGACATTGCTGTCACTGTCATATTTAGGTCCTGCCTGCGTATGAGGCTACATACAGTGTTAAATTTCATCAGAACTTACAAATTCTCACTCCAGGGTCCTGAGTAAAGGTAATGTGAATGTCTCAAGTATCTGAAAACAAGCAACTGGAGAGTCATTTGGTGACTATGGAAAAGTAGCAGGGCATTCCCCAAGCAGGTACTTCCACATGCAGTCTGTGTAACATGTTGGCCAAAAATCCCTTCCCATTTATGCTTTTCTGATGACATTGGTAAAAAGGAACAATTTCTATTTACACATATTTATAAACCTACTACCAAACTCCCTGAATTCTTCAAAATGCCAGATTTTTTTCTACCTCCATGGAAACACTTGGGTTTGACCCATACCATGTGTCAGTGCTCTCTTCTTCTTTTGACGTGTTATAGATCCAGCACTGAGACATCACATCTCTGGTGATAAAATACAATGAGAGAAGCACACAAATTGCCACATTGAAGCACAGAGAATTTCAGTTATGCTATTTATCTCTGACATGGGTCAGCATCAAATTTAGGGCGGTACTTGGAAAACAGCAATGTAGAAAATCTCGAAGTAATTTTCTAGTTGCTGTAATCTGATATTTTATTTGTGCCTGAAAACATGTGGATAAATATTTCTTACATGTGTGGCTCATGTATATGACTTGACAGTGTCTTACTACTCATTTAAGCTTCTTATCTTTTTCTAAATACTAATTATGCTCTTGGTCTTGAGGATGTTGGGTAGCAATTCCCAAATAATTGCTGCACCATCATGTAAAATCAATAGCAGACAAATGATGCCATTGTAGAGCAGATGTTTAATGTGGGACAGGGTAGTAAACATGATGGCTTTTTATTTCTGTTCTGCTCATCTTAGGCTCTGAAATTTCCATGCAGGAAACCATGCAAGTAGGCTGAGAGCACTGTTGATTTTAGTACTCATATTTATATGGAAGATTCTCTTGTCAGCCCTTTATTACTGTCATTATCCCTGACTAGGACTTAATCACTCAAGATACAACAGTGACTTGTCACTTCTCCAGCCATGTGTACAGTTTTGAGTGGAAATGAGTGAGTCCAATTCAAAGTAGTCAGAATAATACTAATCAGTCAAGAGCTGCCAGCCTTCCAAGCACAAGGGTGTCCCTGGGTCAGCAGATGGACAAATAATTCAGTAGCTGTCAGCACGTTGTGCTGTGTTGTTCATTTGTCAGGGAGCTCTGCCCTCAACAAAACATCCTGAATATTCAAACACTGTGATAAATCACAGCAAAGAACAAGACTGTAGGCTGGATTTTTTTACAGCACTTGGTCCCTAAAGTAGCAGGAACATTATTGCAACAATTGTGTTTTGACTAAAATTTGTCATGTGGATGCACAGGTCTGGCTTCCGAGGCTTCCAGTGAATAATCTGGTGGTATTTGTTACTTGTACTTTGGTGTGTGTACAGATACTTACACAAACACACCCACACTCCTGCACACATAACACACATAAGAGATGTGAATTGTTATTATTATAAAGCTTGCCTATAATCATGGTTCCTGTGTATGTGCATGTGTGTGTGTTTAAACTGCAGACAGAACTTGACTCCCACCTCTACAACTGACCTCTTACTCCTGATAATGTATAAATTCTCAGTGCAGGCTGAATAAAAAATGAAGTTCCAACAAAACCTGTAAGTTTTCCAGAATTTTTTATTCTGTAAAACACAAACATTTTATAGTGTCTTGCTTGAAATTTGAAAGAGGGTGACAGTGACAAATGTGCCTTTCTTTCATAATAAGCTGAGATTTTGTACTTGAGCTGAGATATTTTTCCCAAGATTTTTACTGGAACAGATATTTTTCTACCACACAATTTTGGTTCTAATAGATTTGCACCAACCCCCCCATCATCTCCAGAGAGAAGTATTGGTTTTGGAGTATGTTTGCACTTAAGGGGCTGAGACTTTCTGAAGCAAAATAAGAATTTAACAAAGATATCTGATTAAGTAGGTAGCAAAGAATTTGTCCCTAGCAATGTTTGAGCTAGGGCCAATTTGCATTTTCAGGTGCTAATTTTCTGAAACATCTCACTATTCATTTCTGCATATTCTAATGTTACACAGATGATATTTTAATTTCATACTAGGAAAGGAACCTTAAAACCATGAGGAAAATTCAGGAAATATCTGTTAAACCATTTGACTGATGACCATTTAATACAAGATGCAAAAAAGAGTTCTTAAATTTTCTAGGAACTGCGTTATCTACAGCCTAGTCCAAGCTCTTCAGAAGAGATGGGCACTTTGATTGTTAAGTGTCAGCTCTTCATGTGTCAACTTCTTCACGTTTGTCCAGCATCCCTCCATTTTTAAAATTCAAATGTCTGCTCATTTTAAGGTTTTATCATAGTAAGCATTCCATTCAGCTGGCTTTACTACAACAATTAAAATTCTACAGATTAGGTGAATGCCTCCCAAGAAATCATCTTTATCTCATAATTTCCTTCTAAACTTGACAGCCAGGCCATCCCCTACTACTGAAAGACAGGTCTGTGGTTCTATGTGACATTCCTGTATTTGACCCTCTTTCTGCTCTTGATGTTTTCCCCACAATGTCTCATCAACACCTGTATTTGTCTTTCAGCTCACAGACCTTTTTGAGAACCATTTACATATTTTCCACATTCGTGACAACTGTTCCAAGTAAAGAACTGAAGTAGAAAAGGGAAAAGTGGCTCAAATAATCTTCTTTCACACAGACTAGGGGAGAAGTTTGCCAGACAATTGTGCAATCTTCTAAGTATAAAAATTTAAAAGTTCAAATTTAAAGTCATGCCCTAAATTTTTGAACTAAATTAAACCTGTCATATTCCAGTCATTCCCCAGAAGAGCATGCACAAACTGGAATAAGATGAAAGAAGCTGATGTTTCAGCATGACAAAAGCAAGGAAGCACTGGAAATTGAGATGGGCTATTGTTTCTGAAACTGATTGTCAAAACCCTGCACGTTGTATACTTTGAGCTCTGCAGAAGCATCTGAGCTTTTGAGAGCTGACAAGAACAAGAAATGATCTCTGAACCTGGAGGGGATCCTAATGAGATTCAGCTCTCATTAATAACCTCTTTCAGTATCACCTACCCTTTTTTACAATTTCTTTGTTACATCTGTGAATTGGACAGAATTCACTATATTTCACACAAAATCCTTTTGCTGTTGCCTCTTAGCTCTGTCCTGCCTTCTGCAAATTGCCATAGATTATTTCAGTGAAAAAATGTGATGTTTAGATTCCCATTGAAGTTTGACAGCACTTCCACAGTTTAATTTACCACATTGTACTGAATTGGTACGAAATGGCTCCAAATGTCCATGGGAATAACTGGACCTGTAAAGAAATTGTGCTGCCCTGTGGTGTCCAGCTCCAGCTTCTAAAGCAGCAGTACAATAAATCCTTAATTTCTCTGCAGAAATGAAGAGCAGCAGGAAAGAGGTGACAAGAGGCTGAAGTGTCCCCAGAAAGGATCAGCATACCAGGTGCACCATGAGGCAAGAGAGAGCACAGATCACCCCTCAAGCTGAGTTTTGAGGATGCTGTATAGATGCTGAGATTTAGATAAAATACAACTTTATTAAATGAAAAATAAGCCCTTTACAAAGGCAGCCCAACCTTTGCCACGTTTCTCTTCAGGAAGGCTCACCTTAATCTCATCTCTCACCTTAATCTCATCTCTCTTCAGGTCCATCAAAGACCATTCAAGACCTGCTGACAGCAAGAGACATTTTGCCATGGACTTTTTTAGTCCTTGGATTTACCTGGCTGCTCATTTGCTGAAGGGGGCTCCATCAATGACCTTCCACCAATGCTCCTTCCATTCTCAGAGGCAGACCAGACTCTGGTTCACTCACTCACTCAGTCATTCACTCACTTGTGTCACCAGGCAAGGGTGGCCTGGAAAATCATCTGTTGCCTTAGATATAAGAAAATTACTCTTCCAGACATGGATATACTGGAAAATTTGCTTTCATTTGCTCGTGACTTTAGTTTTTGCCAATATTTTCTTCACACTCAAGTTTTCAAAAAATTAGAAAAATTTTGCTTTAAAAGCCCCAGGACAGACACTGCAGGAGAGCTCTGCTGTTGACCTCAGGTAATCCAATATCTCTTACAACTCTGGGGCACTTTCCTCAATGACAGATCACAAGGTACCAGTAGTGGATGTGATATAAAAAGTAAGCAGGTAAGAATTCTACTTTACAATTAACTTTTAAGTTATCATATATTAAGCAAAGTTTTTTTCTGAGATAAAGAGTTATATCCTTTAATCTCCTTTACGTGTATTTTCAGGCACCTGAAAAACTCCAGTCTGGAATACCTCCAGTTTTTTTCACATTGCATATTTTTCAGTGATGTTTTCAGTATTTGTGGGTATCTCTGAGTCTTGTGTGTCTTTTCCAGATAGGAACCTTTGTAATGAAATTTTAAAAAAATTAAATAAATGCACGGGCACACACACACACACACACACATATATATAAATGTGTAGACAAGCATGGGTTTTTTTTCTCACTTATTTTCTTCCCAAACAGGACAGACCTTCATCTGTCCATGTGTTTAATTTTTTTTTACATAGTAGAATTACTCATCATAACCAAGACTCTGCCTCTTCTCTGTTTGAACTTTCTTTTTAGAGCAGCCGCATATTTGTGAATCATAATACAAAGTAGAGAAAGTAGTAGTGCTTTTTTTTTGCATTCAGATGAAATCCTGGGAAAGAATTTCATTTTAAAAACCAAAGAGAATGAACAGTTGGTGCTACTTCATTAAACCAAGATGCCTTTTACAAAGGAAGTCAGGTTATTCCAGTAACTCTTTCCTACTCATTAGTGGTTCACAGCCATTAAAGGTTTTCCCTAATTTCCAGATGTTAAGGCTGTCTCATTAAGAACTGCAAGAGGAAAGTGCCTTGATTTTTCCTCT
The DNA here is from genome assembly GCA_013398995.1 of Alaudala cheleensis. Lineage (NCBI taxonomy): Eukaryota > Metazoa > Chordata > Aves > Passeriformes > Alaudidae > Alaudala > Alaudala cheleensis. Next base: position 7,948 of record VWYE01020303.1, read on the forward strand.
CAACAAGAAAACTGATAGGCATGAAAGGTCATCTCCAAAAATGAATTTTCAACTAAAAGGAACTATTGCCAAAGTTAAAACCTGTGGGGCAGTCTAAAGCCATTCTCTATTTAGGAAGACAAAAACTTTTATATTCTAATCTTTTTAACTTACCTAACAACACTGCTCCTACAAATTTCCTATTGAAATTGAGGAAAAATTTATCAGATCCATCAAATATTTCCCCTGTGATGTTGAGTTGTTCTTCTAGTTCAGTGGGACTCCAAGTAATCTGGTAGGAGGTTGTCAGTTTATCTTCAGTTTCCAGTGCCTTCTGTTTTCACCTTTTTTACTTTTGTTGCAGGAGAAACTGTCATTGCAGCTTTACATTTTATGCCAAGGAGAATGCGTTGGTCTAAAAAATTACAGAATGTCTTTAGTAATCTTTGAGCAGATTGTTGTGAAACAAGCCATGAAACTCAGATCCTAGCTTACTGGAACACAGGGAATTTACTCTTGGAAGCTTTCATTTAGCAATGTTTATTTTATTCTTCAAAGTGTTCTTTCATCTTAGATGAAATGTGCGATATGTCAGCTGAGTAGGAGAAATGGAAATTCTTTTATTTAGTAGTTTTGAAAGAATAATGTTTTCCACAGCATACTGTAATATTTATTTGGTTTATACTGTCTTTTTTCTCTTTTTAAAATAGATATTCTTTGCAGGAAACTTGAGTGGCAGTGTAATGCAGGTATAGGCAGCTGTAGATCTAAATAATTTTTCTAATAAACATGTTATGACAAACCTTTATAAATTTGTGACTTGAAATCAATGAATGCTCTCTTGGCCTCCAGCTTTTTTGTGATTTGGTTTTGGTATGGCAACTTTTATTGTTGTCATTGGCTTTTTTGAGCTTTGTTCTGATGATTACTTAAAGCATTCCTTGTTTCATCCTGGTTTTGATAGCCATGTTCTTTGCTTTTCTGAACAGAAGTTGGAATATTAAGTTAAACAAAATATCATCTACAAAATCTAAATTCATGTAATGAAAAGAAAAAGAAAGTAGAAATTTGAGATGAAATATAAAAACAAAGCTTTAAATTTGAACATTAGGAGAAATGAGCTTGAGAAGTATGGTAGGTATCCAGATTACATTCAGATCTGCCTTTGATGCCTTAAGTTTTAGCTTCACGTTTTTCAGATTTTGTGCTGCCTAGAGGTGCAGTTCTGAGCCTCACATTAAGTGCCAGTGAGCTCTCTTCACAGAGTAGGGAGACAGAACACATCCTTTCCCTGCTGAAGACCAAAGACAACCATTACAACTTTCAGGCCCAAAAGCATAAATGGTGGACTGAAGAGAGAGAACAAGAAGGATGAGGCCTCACAACCTGAGACTGTAATCGGATAATTAAACACCAATATGCAAATGGACCAAAACTTATAAAAGTGTAAGACCTTGTGACCATTTTCTGACCATTCTCAGTCCACCTGGGGTGTAGCCCTGGTCAGGCTCTTGTCCTGCCCATGGTGTATCCTTTCAATAAATTGCTACTTTATTCTCTAGCTCTGTCCAGTCTCTGTTCCACTTCAGCCTTCTCAAGGCATCACCTTCTAACCTGACAGATGTATCACATGAGGAGCAAAACAACACAGAAAAAGCTGTCACTCACCCCAGACTCAGGATTCTTCAGGTGTTGGCCAACTTCCAGCTCATAACTGAAAAGCTCAGGTTTGCAATTTTTCCTTAAAAGATGTGAGGTCACAGATCCAAAACAATCTAGAAGATTTTCCTCCTGTGAAAGTCTGGGGGTGTCGTGTCCCTGCCTTGGGTCTTGTGAGGACTTCTGGTGTCTCCTACGAGCCACGGAAGTGACTGTCACTGTGCCAGGAGGAGAAGCTGACAAATACATCACCACCACCAGAATTTATCTGAATAGATCTGCATCAAACATGACAGCTTGGGTAAACCATCAAATTTCAGTGAAAAATGTTTTCTCTAGGAGTTTATTTTTTTTTCTTTCAAACCAGCTGCAATAAGAAACTTTTGCAAATAACAGGGTACAAAGAAAAATGCAGAACTGTGGTAGAAAAAGACTAGAAATCTGGAAGAGAATATTAAGAGGTTGTAGCAAAGAGGAATTCATACCTTCAGTGGATGTGAACACAGGTCATTGTGGTATTTCCCTTCACACCAATGTGTATATTTACTCAAAGACACACATTTATATTTGAGACTCTACATTTAATTTTATTAATTTAATTTTATTAAATTAATTGTCACTCTGAATNCTTGAGACTCTGCATAAAGCTGTTTCTTTATGTATATACACACATGCAGATCTAAGTTTTAAAGTTCAGTACTTTTCTTCCATCTTCCCTTCCACCCAGTCTTTACATGTGCTTTAAAATTTCAAACTATCAAAAGACTTAGATGTTTCCAAAAAGAAAATTTGAGCAAAACATTTTGCATGTTGTAAAAAGAAGACATTGTATGAAGGTTTACAGTGTGTGCTTTGAGTTCATGCTATGCAGTCAGAGTGGCATTTCTGGCCTGGAAAACCATTGGAATAATATGGCTAGCATTTCCCAAGCTAATTGATTAGAGGTTGGATATCTGTCATTTAATTAAATTAATTGTCACTCTGAATTCAAAGAAGTCACCAGAATATTTTCTGCAATCATAGCGGACTCTTGAGCCTCATTTCAGGGCTGACACGAAGGATTTCCCTCAATTAGTTTTTAAATAATTGAAGAGACATGTATAGGTCAGATACAACAGAAAATTGAGAGAGAACAGAGGATGCTTTCAGAACATTACTGGACAATTTGGCAGCGATGTATGCTTAGAATTACACTACTTACAGAAATTAGTTTCCCTGAAGAATGCCAGAGTATGTATTTCAGATATTACTTATGACCTCAGATGAACTGACTACATTTAACTACCCTACATTGTTGAAATCTGTGCTCAGAAGGGTATTGACTTGGAATGACCAAGTTATTGGAATGACCAAGTTAATAGCTTCCTTTTTTTTTCTTTGCACATTAATGTTCCTTTAAAAAGCCATTCTAAACAAAACTAACTCAAAATAATGTGGAGAATAGCCATTTCAAATGGGCTTTGCCCCTTCACCAGCCAACCCTTATTTTTCTTGCATAAAGGACAATATTTGGATAGATTTTTATTCATAATAAGTGAATAATAGACTGAAATTACAGCCAGAGTTACAGTCATCACAGTATTTTGGACACTGCTAAAATCAACAGGGAGTTAACAGAAATTTAATGTAACTTGAACTCTTGTTCAAATATAGGTTCAAGACAAAGCTGTAAACCATCAAATGGCAGTGCTTAAAGATGTAAGAGCGATAGTTTTAATTTGGCATATCATCAGCTACTCCAGCTGATATACTTGCTGGTTTTCTTTCAAATCTTTAGAGATGTTTCCACACCAGGTTTTCCAAGATTTGTCTGTATCCAATAGCTAAAGTAACAACAAACACAACAGACAAGTCTTCAGTCAAAGTAAGTTTACCAACACCTCTTAAACTCTGGGAAACAAGGTTTCAGGACAACTTCAGCTGGTCCTTATAAACACCTCCTAAAACTGGTCATCATACACAACTATAAAAAAAAA
>VWYE01020304.1:0-58048 GCA_013398995.1 Alaudala cheleensis
TATGCACAGCCCTACCTTTGGGTTATAAACAAGCACTTACCTAACTTACACAAATAGGTTAAGCTATCACTGAGTATAAATCCAATATTTACTTGGATAAAACTGTCTTTAAAAAGAAAAGTCTACAAATAGGATGCATTTGGAAATTAGAATCTTTAATTTGAAAAAAATCCCTTATTTTTATAAGTAAACGTTTGTCTTAAATTTTGTGTATTTTAGGTTCATAAGATGAAATCAACTTATGTGGATGGACTACGAACATGCATTAAAAAGGTAGAAATATATTAAGTAGCTTGTAAAATCCAAAAATGTGAAATGATTGCAGTGTTCACAGTCTAAGAACTTTTATACATGGAAAATTTAAAATTGTTTCTTTTATATTTTCTTGTTTTGATTGCAGTGAATTTTTATTACTGATGCTTAAATAAAATATAGCTACGTGTCTTCATTCTTTTTTTGTTGTTGTTTTTTACTTGATTGCAGGGATTTATTTCCTCTACTTGGAATCAAACAGGAACTGTGACTGGCAGACTTTCAGCCAAACATCCTGTAAGTGAGCTTATTGGAAGACTTGCATTTTAATTGACATGAGAAATTAATATTACTTGTACAAAATATATTTTTAATGCAGGATATATTTGTTTTCATGGATGACTGGGAGCAGATGCAGAGATGGGACTTGTCTCATAAAGGCTAGAGGGAGTCTCTGAGGCTGTTGTCCTTTTAACTTGTGCCTTAAAGTGTTGTCAGTTCCTATCCATGCAGATTTGGGTACTGCTTATCTCTCTGCAGGACCCAGCCTTAAGCTTCATGGGTACAAATGGCATTAGGAGCTTTCTGCAGTCTTGGAGAAAGGCCGTGGTCTTCCACAGCTCTGTGTGGGAGCAGAGATGCAAACCTTAACAGTTGTGACCACTTTGCATGAATGAGCTTGTGTGATTCCTGGCAGTCCTGCCTGGAATGGTGAGTTTGGAGTTCTGACAGATATCTGTCCTGGGGGGTTCTCACCCTCACCTTACTGGTGACTTCCTTAGCTCTTCTTTCACCTGCCTTCACAGTTCATGCTTCATTTGCATCTTCCTACCCTCATGGTACGTATTTCCATAGAATTTGCCATCAAACAATTTATAGGAAATATTGGGCAAGATGAAACAGGACAGCCTTATAATTATGCTTGGCAAAAAACCTGTGATAATGTGAAACCTCTAAGCAAAGTAGGAATGAGAGCCAGCTTCAATATCTAAGATGCCAAAGCCAGTTACTGAATAACTAGAGCAGACAGTGGTGTGGCTGGCCAAAGGAGAATCCTATGATTCAACAATACCCTTAGAAACTAAAGGAATGCTGAAAGTCCAAAGGTCAGAGAGACCCTGGCAACGTGGCAGGGAAGAAGAAAAGAGTTTTTGTAAGTGGATTTTAAGGTTTAAAATGTAACAAATATGGTAATGTAGTAACTCTTATAGGCTGTATGTATATTCTATAGGATTTATGTCTGGTGCTGGTTGGTTACTGTTGGTAACTGTACAGTTGGTTACAGAATATTCGAGATGGAGAAAGATATAATGTATTGTAACAAGAGTTTAGCTCTTTTCCTCTTGCTTGCTTGCTCTCTCTCACTCTTCTTTCTCTGGGGCTTGCTCTTAGCTGTGGCTGGCAGCTTGAGTAAGCCCCCCCTTTGTTACCCATGACCCTTGCAATAAACTGCATGTTCTAAGAGCAGTCTTGGACTTTAGAGATCCCTCATTACCATCCCAGAACCCCACTGACATTCCTACAAGGAAGTGCTTATGCTTTTTGCTGAGTAAAAATCAGTGCTCAGGATTTCTGAATTAACAACAGAATGGGGAAGTGTTACTGCTGCTCTCGTTTCTCATGCACCCAGATGGGAGAAAGTGAGAGGAAAAGATGATCATGAGGGTCACAGTTTGCTGATGTGATGCACAGACACTTCCAAGTCAGAGCTGAACAGACAGCTATCTTGAAAAGCCACATACAACACAAAGTGACCTTTGGCCCATCATAGTAAAAAGGACATGAAATCCATTTTTCTTAAAAGTTGTTTTTCTTCAAAATAATGCTGCTAAAGTTAGCATCCAGGATTGCCTAAGGCTGGTTTTTCCTTCTAAGGAAAAACATTGGCATGGCTTTTTGTTGTTTGAAATGTTTATGGAACTTACACCATCTGTTTTTGAATCATTTATTGATATAGGGGATATACTGCATTGCCCAGTCACTTTGCTAAGTGTTAAAGGATTGGCAAGGTTATTGCCAGAAATCATAAATATTGGAGATATTTTTGTGGTTTCTGTGATATTATGTCAAATTTTAGCTGAATTTTTGCTGAGGTAATTTATTTTTAACTACCTTTAAAATGCTTTAACAAGTGATTAAAGCAAAAGATAAGTGTGAATCAGATTCAGTGAGAATTCAAATGGAAAAACATCCCATATTCTGCAGTGCTTCTGAGAGATGGGATTCCAAACAAAGGTTTCTTTATCTTTCTTTTGTTTTGTAAAGGTAATGGATCTATCTGTCCTCTGTCCTTTAAGGCATTTCATCGAGTCCAGGAGGGATTTACTTATATGTTTGATGGGAGATTACTAGATATTGGATACAGAGCAGAATTTATTTTTCAGATGAATCCTGTCTTCTTTCAGACAGTTCCACATTTGATATATGGATGATATATATTTTTGGCTTTATGTGGGTTTTTCTCAATAGATAAGTTTATTCACATGAATTTTTATGACTTCTGTGTTGTAACAACTTAGGGGTGTTTCTTAGCAGCACTTTACTTCAGTGGCTCTCCATGTGTTAATCTATTTTAGTTTAACTGTGCACTTCATTTCTTCTCATTTGGTTTCTTCCTCTACAATATGTGTGCTGTATAAATCACGTGTTTTTCACAAATAGCACTGTTAATGTATTATTGCTAAACAGGGGCACATTTGATCTTGCAGTCTCCTGTTATTGCATTGTAGGTGTCTATTTGCTACTTTTGGAGAACCTGAGTATCTGAAACCTAAAAGTAAATATAAACCCTGCAAATTATTTTTGATGTATCCATATTTTTTTTTTGTTTTTTGTTTGTGGGTNGTAAAAATAAACCCTGCAAATTATTTTATGATGTATCCATTTTTTTTTGGTTTTTTTTTGTTTGTTTGTGGGTATTGTTTGGGGTTTTTTTGTGATTTATTGCTTATGATTATTAAGGGAATTTAATTAGGTTTATTATTTGAATGTGTTATTTTCAAATAGTTTTTTATATTAGTCTTGTCTACATTAGGATGCCATTTGAATATATTGCTCATAGATAACTTTTCTGTTAAATATATTTATGACATTCCTGAAAGCTTGTTTTTGTTCTCAAAACCCACCTGGAAATACCTCTTTTTAGCCTCTCATGTTTTAAACCAGAAATAAGTCAAGACACAAGTGGGAAAGCATAAACCCAATTAAGATCAAGCCCCTTTCAGAATGAAAAGAGGGAAAACCTAACTTGAGATATAAAGATTGCATAAAATTAGGTGTTATAATTTGGTTTAAGATATAAATTTCAGTACTAGAATCAGATGTTTTGTATTAAGGTTTCTTTCCTCCAGGCTTCTGCAGCACAAAGAGCTGAAATGCTGCTAATGACTTTATGCTTCTCTACTTCAGAAGATGTTTGTGTCATTAAACTGAGAAGCATGAAGTGGTGGGCTTCAGGGAGCATTTCCTTCCTTTTAGTAACAAAAAGTTGTGCTGAAGATAAATTTAAAAATTTCATCTTCTTGGACAAAGTAGAAAAAAATAAAAAAGCATTCCAGTTTTTCCTCAGGAAAAATGCTTTTACAGCTTGTCCTAAAAGGCAAAGAAATAAGAGAATTTGACCTATCAGTCAAAGAAACTTGTTAGCCTGTAATTTGGAAATCAGGATTGTAATTTGAAAAGGAAACTAATTAGGGTGTATTGAATGTTAACATGCTTAAGGAAAGATCATAAAGAACCTGAATTATAGCATATATCTCAATCTCTTTAACAGATATAAGATTTTCTGGTGGTGAATGCACAATAGAGAATTGCATGCTTGTTTATTAGAAAATGAGTGTTGGAAGCAGTTGGAATGATGAATTTACCTATCTGGTTTTCAGTCTAAGGGGAGAGACAACCCCTTGAATTAGAGGCCCCTCTGAGCAATTGCTATCCAAAATGAGTCTGTTATCTCAATTAACTTAGCAAACCAGTATTTCTGATTATCCATAGTGTATCCATGTTATTTCCCCTCTGGGCTGTTTTTTATTTTTTTTTTGGAGTGAAATGATTTTTAATTTTCTCTCAGATAAAACAGAAATGTGGTTTTGGTGTAGTTTTGGGATGATTTCTGGGCAGTGTGGATGGGCTGGTGCTTGTTTGTCTCCCTTTTGCAGCAGAATCCCAGCAGGTTTTCCATCTTGGCATCCCCACATGCACACTCCCAGCAGGGTGGTCTGACAGAATCCTGCTACCAAAGCTGTTGTGACAGCTCCAAATTTCAGACATTTTGTCCAAGACCTCATTAGGGCTGCAGGCTGATGTGTGGTACCAGGAATATTCTTTCTGAAAGTTGGAACTCTGTGGTCATGACTGGATTCCAGCAGAAACAGGACCTTCTGCAAGGTGTTCCAATAGTGATGAGATTCTGCACCATCTTGTTTTATCGCTGCCCTTTTCTTTCACATCTTTTAGAAAGTTTGGCAGAGGCTGATGCACTGTGAGCAGTCAGACACCAAGTCTGGGAGCAGGGATGTGTTTGCATTTTGCATTGTTTTTAACCCCCTCCCCAGAAATGAACCAAGGACTTGGCTGCTTTTGAAATTGCACTGATAGGAATAAGATTTTTGTAAACTTGTTTTCATACACTGACCAACTGAGAAGATAATTTACTTAAAATGGACAAATTGTATGGGCCTTACCTTTTAATTTTTTTTAAGTATGTTTATTGGAAAGCACTGGGGATAGAGACATGTCAGACATATTACAGGTTCATATAAAACATCTTGTCTGAAGTCTTCTAGGATGTCATCTAGGCTAACAAAATCATTTTTAGGTAAGTATTCCCTAATGTGGGCTTTGCTTATAACAAGGGTGGGTTGTCCTAATGGATATGAGAACGTTTCTGTGCTTTCTTGGGCCTTTGAATTAAAGCAATTTAATGTTGTATTTTCTAGTCAGTACACAGCCCTGTCACTCAGATGAGCTGATGTGCTGTTAGAGAAAGCCAGAGTGTGCTTGCTGATTGTTGTGGTTGATTGGTGTTCTCTGAGCATCTTTTGCATTCAGAACATATTTTCATGCCATATTTCTTTTCAGTATGTTTATTCCAATACCCTTGAGTCATATGGTAATTATGACTGCACTAATAGCACTAAAATAGTATCTCATTTTATGAGTAGAGTTATGATGTTTTTATAGTCTCTTCTGTTGTTGCTTAGTTTTTTAAAAAGTAATCTTAATGAAGGCTTCAAGAAACTATATTTATAGTGTTGGAGACAGAAGTTCTCTATTTCCTCTTCCTCACTCATCACAGTTGAAGTTTTATGATAGGAAAATTGTACTTAAAAATGAGTGAATGGACATGCTGACAAGACTTTGGTCCAATTACATTTTCAGGATGAAATTTTACACTACCTTCACATTGCAATACAAAGTTCTTAGGTATCAGTTAACAGCTGTAGTGTGGAAAGTCACTGTTGGTCATATCATAACACTCACATCTGATGCTCCAGAACATCACTGCTTTTATTACTCAAATGCAGAAACAAGGTTTCTTCATTACAGACCTTTGTTCTCTCAGTATCTGGACTACAGTGTTCTTTTCTTTGATGCACATCTTTGGCATTCTCTGTTGTACTGCTCCTGATTTGTATAGATCAATTTATCTCATGGTGAGTGGGTGTATCCAATACATGGGCAACATTTTATAGCATAATTTGCCTTAGTGAAACTTGTAGCATCATCTGGGCTGTAATTCTTTAAAATAAGCAGTTCAATCCTGTCCTCTTCTGTTTGGGATTATCTTTATATGTATAATAGTTCTGTGTGTTATTTAAAGAAGGGTAATGTGCAGCCAGTATAAATCTGCTTCCTTGCAGTAATAGCATAAAAGATACTTGCACTTTATTTATGCAGGATAAGGTAGTCTGTCATTATTTCTTCTACAAGCTAAACATAAGCACAGAAATAAACAGCAATTAGAATTGACAGCTCAAATATCAAAGATTCTATACAACTAGGAAAAATATCAGCCAGAGTATTTTCAGTACATTATGAAACACTGACTATGGAGGCTGAAATCCTCCTTCAATGTTCTTTAGTTTCTGGCAAAAACAAATTCTCAGAGAAGCTTAGAATTGTAGAAATGGGGGAAAAAATGGTCCTCTAAAATCTTCCTATGCTAGTGACTTGGCAGCATTGCATGCTTCCACTTGTTGCTTTAAAATTAGAATATATTTCAATTCAGTAGATATAAATTAAATTGTCAGCACTTGAGCATTAACTGCTATTGAGTGGGCATTGTTAAGGTTGTTAATTATATGCTGATTCATTTTATCCTTTAAATGGCCTTTGCCAATGATCTTTTGGGAATGCTCCAGGTAAAAGCCAAAGCTATGATCATGTTTTAGAAATTTATCTTGGAGGGCAACTACTGCTACTGCCAGGTTATTTTTCTCATTATATGAATGTGATTGGAACACAGAATTAACAAGAATCAAAATTAGAGTCATCCTTGCTAAAAAACATCTGATTAATGTAGCTTTCACTACCTTACAAATTCAAAGGTGTTTTAAAGTGATTATAGTAATATCTGTTACTTGAAGTATTCTGTTACATGAGTTAATCTACACACTTTGTTGTGTTTCTTGGAATTTTATTAAGTCTTATTCCATGTAATCTGAGAATAATTTAAGAGCAATATTAGCATGGAGTTTAGTTACAAGAAACAATGAGTGACATTCATTCATAGCCTATCATAGTTGTTGTTCTGCTCCTGTTTATCCATTCCCATTTCAACTCCTGGCTGGGCTCTTTTCTTGTGCCTGGGGTTGGCACATGCAGCATCCCCTGATGTCTCTGCTCAGTCACTGTACTTCTGTAAGCTCTGGGGAGTTTCCTGGAGCCCATGTCCTGCTCAGGGAATTTCTACTGTCCTCATCCATAAGACATTTACTCAGACTGAATCTTCAGCAGTGTGCACAAATACATGTGTGATCCTTATATTAAATATATCTGTGTCTATTTGTAATTAAGTTTTCTGTTGGAACCTCTTGTGAATTGATTAAGATTTTAGAAATTCTGCCTGATGGCTTTTTTGGTTTTCATAGCAGGCACTCCATTAGGGGGAGTTTTAGATATCACACTTTAGGAACTACTAAGAGCTTTCTGATAGGACATTTAAAATAAAAATCTCAGACACAAATTGTCTTGTTTTGCTAGCTCTCAGAAGGGGGAAGTGTTACTACATTTCTCTGATGGCTGAATTCCTGTTTGCAAGGACAAAATAAAGGCTTAATTCAATCTCAGCATAGATTTAATTATGTTTTAACATAGCAAAAGTATTAACATAGTTTATTTTGCTATGTAGTGTTCTTCTACTGTACAGTCTTCTTCCAATTTGTATCTTAGAAAAAATTGAAAGATCTGAGAGGTCTGACAAGACCAGAAATGAATGATTTAAAAATGGTTTATAGGGGAAGATCAAAAGTTTGGTGGACTGAAAGAGACCTCTTGCCTTGGATGGACCAGTTTTCACACAGTAATGAATTTCCAAAGCTTTGTCATTAGCATTCCAAAGAAATTCAGGGAAATTATCTCAGTAGCTTGACATTCCTATTGTGTTCACTTTTCTCTGCAGACAATTATTTTTATTTCTGTGTCAATAAGTGGAAAACTTGCCAATTCTTTATTTCCTCAGCAACCTTTCATAAAGCCTCAGGAAAATGTGTAGAGTTTTGGAGATGGGTGTGCTCAGGTTGGGAACAACAGTTGGGAAAGAAATAGTGGTTTGTATAAGGGTTGCTGAAGATGGACACAATGGGACACAGCTCATCTTGCTGGCACCCATGTGGCCTTGCTGTCCATAGTTCTCCTGTCCAGCATGATCATCTTCTGGCTCTGACTCTTGGGAACTTACAGTTAAGGACCACTTCTGTAAAGTCAGGAACTGTCCTTTCCTCATTGAGAACAGAGACATTGCTTATTTAGGTTTCCCTTAACTCCTTCAATCAGCCTCCTGTTCACAGCCTTTTAAGAGGAATTCCCTGCTAACATATGCTCAGTAAATTCCTCAGTATGTGGAATAATCTTGTTTGAGATGCTAAATTTTACCCTTTTCATACAACAACCATTACATCTTTTCTTTTCACAGTAAATTCCTCCAGCCTGGAAAACTTGTAATTTTTGTATGTGGTTAGAGGTCTGGTACCTCTGACCTTGTACCTTTGGACAAATATTCCCTTGATACTGTTTACTTTAAAGCTATAATATGCAGCTAATCTACAGCTATACAACATTTACTATCTCCAGCTGCCACTCAAAGGGTTATTATTTCTGTGCCTTAGCATTGTTGTTTTTTTTTTTTTTCACCAAAACCAAGTTTTATCTCCTTGGAGTTCATCCCAGAGTTTGAACTTCCCATATTAATGAATATTAGTGTAACAGAGCTAGTACTCTGTTTATAATTTTCTTTCAGGAAAATGAAATGAAATAAATAATAATGTAGTCAGTTTATATATGGGAAACAAAAGCAGTCTTTTTCTCTTGAGAGATGCAAAGACCTGTGTCTATCCAAACTTCCTTGCTTGCTTTGCAAAGGTGAGTAATCTTTCAGTATGTAGCCAAGAATCTGGGCTGAAACCATGATTTGACAAAATAATTTGTCACAGAACAAAGATTTTAATCAAATCAGTGAATTAAAATTTGATTTTTTCATTTTAAAAATCACTCATTAAAACCTTTTTCATGTGCCACTAAATCCTTACTGCCTGAGATCATTACCAGGTCTTAATTTCAAGGAATATGGCAGAAAGAGAATTAGTTGTAGGAAATCAAACAAACTATTCTTAGGAACTATTCTCTGAAGTAAGAAGTAATGAATTTTGGTTGCCCTTTTTTCCTTCCTTGTGTCCACATCTTTCAAAGCTGATTAAGCTTGTGGGAATGGGATGAATAACTTTTAAGTGTCCCATTCTCTGGTAGTTCCTTGCTGCTGAGTAAGGCAAGAGGAGAGTGCCTTACCTTTGGTTGATTGTTCTCTGCTGAAAAGTGGCAACCAGTACAAAAAAAGAAGGAATCCATCTCCAGAAATCTATATGATTCTGTGGTTTTTGACAAGGAATATAGATGTCCTTAATTTTCCACAAGCCACTAGATGGCAATTGCAGACAAGTCAAGATTTGCTAAGGAATGCATGGACACATCCATACCAGGCTGGCATTGCTATGGTGACCTTGTTCATATTTCTCTTTTCTGTGTTTATTGAGATGCATGCTGTATTTTAAAAATTAGATCTTCAGACTGTCTTGAAATTGTGTTTCATATAGAAGTCACAGAAAATAGTTACTTATTCCTTTAGAACCAAATTAATGTTGCTTTGGGCAATAATGAAATGTGGCAATTTTCCAAAAGGTTTTTTAAAATTATTTTTATAGTGTAATTTCTCATGAGTGAGTTGTCTCCAGCTTTGGAGGTGCCAGATAAATTGAGTGAGTTGGATGTTGTGAGTGCCCTCAGGACTCAGTCTTTTCATTCTGCATTGCAAGATGCTCTTCTGGGCAGGGTGCAGTTTTCCTTGCTAGTACTCCAATAGCTTTGGCCTTTAACCATGGTGCAAGCCAAGTGTTGATGGTTAAAGAACCAGCTCACTGGACCTGTGCCTACATTTCTTCTCAAACTGATTACCTGATTTAACTGATGAAATGATATGTGAGAACACAATTTATCACTAGGTGTGGTCCCATGTAGAGCAAGAAAAGACAACTGAAAAGAAGTGAGAAAATTTTGAAGAAGCAAATAAACCAGAGGGAACAATAAAGAATAGCAAGAATTTAAAAAATAGCAATTAGAAATTAAAAAAAAAAAACACCCCAAAACCACCACAATTAGAAATTGGGAATGCAAAGCTCAAAGAACTTGTCATCCACCTATCATCTATTAACATTGTAATGAAGTCTGGTCTTACAGACCAAAGTCTTACTTCTGATTTAAAAGTATAACAATGCTAGTCATCAAACAGATGCTGTGGATTTAAAAGCTTACTTTGTGTTCCTTTGTGTAGAGCTAAGTTCATATTCAAAGAGAATAGTTGTGGCCTAATTATTCTAATAAACTTTCTGGAGAAGAAGTTGCTAAGAGAAACTGCAGAAACATTTGATTTACAATGCTTCGGTTTGTGCTGTAGTGCCACATTTCATGAGAGAAACTAGAATTTGGCTGCTCTGAACTTTTTTCAAATGGAAAAGAAAATCTGTGTATTTCTAAAGTATGAGGAAATAATTGGTTTCCTGAAGCAACATCTATTAGAGCAATTAAATCTAACAAGATCACAGTCCCAGTAAATTTTATTGCTTGCAAGAAATGCAACCAGCTTTTGCTATTTGTTGGTGCTGGTAGCCACTGTAAAACAATAATTAATTCCTTTATTTTGCTCTCGTGTTTGGCACTGTGCCTCACTAACAGCTGGTGGATTGGTCCCCACATCAAAGGATATGCACAGGATAACTTTACCTGGTCCATCTCCTTCCTTCTATCTGTTTGGTCTAACTCCTTGGCTATTTTTTAACTTCCCTTGTGACACATCCATCCTGTATACATTTATGAATGGATACTCTTATTTTAGTAGTAAGTTTTATTTCTGTTCTTATTTTTAAGTAAGGTCTTAGAACAGTGGGGGAATTAGTCAGAATCAAATGCCCACAGGATAGTCAGCAGCCACCTCTGTGCATTCCTATTTAATTCAGTAACTATCTGTTATACTGCTTTGTTCTCCCTGCAGTTTGTAGGTCTTCAGAACAGCATATTCCATAGAGGTTTAGAAATGCAGATCTGGGTAGTTATAGATTAGGAGCCATTTTCTAGTGAAAAAAATGCTTATAACAATTGATGCCTTTGTATACAGATATGGATGTCTATTCTATATGGGGTTGACTGAGGTTACTTGCTCAAAATTACAATTTATGCTACTGAAAATGTAAATGGGGAGGAAGAGAGATGTAGGAGTTAGCTGAATCTATATAAAAAACTGAGAAGGGAATCAGAATATAGGAAATATGGTCAACAACCCTACTTGATGTAGAGTAAGAAATAATTAAATGCACCACCAGCCTTTGTGATCAGGTGAAATCTAACTACAGTGACTTCAAAGGTAATTTGTCCAGTATACGTATGTATACTGTAGTCCTTGGAAAGAACTGAAATACCATACTGGTTTTAATCTCGGAAAGAATGAGAAAATCAGTGGCAAATGAAGATGTAGAATTTTGGATACCAAAAATAGAAAGCTCAAAGAGTTTAACTGACTGAGCTGAAACTCATAAAACTGGGAAACTGTCTATTTGTTTGATTTTTTATTAGGTCTTGTTTCATTGATAATTCTATTCTCCTTGCATATAGTGACTTTCCTTATGGATTAGAGCATTGGTTTTTTGAGGCTTGAAGTTGTGTTTGTGAGGCTTTGAGAGAGACATCCAGGGTCCATCACTTCTGAGCCTCCTTGCCAGGACTGCTGGAGATTGTCTATTGAGGGTTTGAATATCTCCAAGGGTAGAGGTTTCAGAACTTCCCTGGGCAGCTTGTTCCAGTGTTTGACCACTGGCATAGCAGAAGTTTTTCTTACATTCAAATGGAATTTCCTGTAATGATGTCTGATTGTCACCTCTTGTTGTGTCATTGGGCATCAGTGAGAAGAACCTGGTTCCATCTTGTGTACGAGCTCCAATCAGGCATCCTGAGTAGAGGACAAGGATCAGTCTCTTGGCCTGCTGGTGATGCTCTTCCCGGTGCAGCCCAGGATGCTGTTTGCCTTCCTGAGTACAAAGGCTCATTGCTGACTCATGTTCAGCTTGTTCTTCACCACAATGCACAGGTTGTTTTCTGCAGAGCTGCTTTCCAGACTGTGAGCTGCGTGGTACCCTGACAGCCTGTTTCTCCAGATGCCTGAGTCCCTCTGAATCACTCCTCTGACCTGTCAGGCACTCCTCAGGGTTTTGGATTGCCTGCCACCTTGCTGAGGTTGCATCAGTCCTGTTGTCCAGGTCGTAGATGGAGCTGTTGGGCCTTATTTGCCCCTGGGGCTGCTGCAGTAGTGACTGACCTCTAGCAGGTCTTTGTGCCACTCACCAAAGCCCTTTGGACCTGCAGTTCAGCTGGGTTTCAGTCCACCTCACTGTCCACTTATCTAACTTGCACTTCATCAGCTTCCCTGAAGCTTTTATGAGTGAGTGTTTTGAAAGCCTTGCTGGAGTCAAGGTAAACAACATCTGCTGCTCTCCCTGCATCCACAGAGCTGGTTACTGCATTGCACAAGGCTGTCCTTGGTTAAACATGATTTCCCCATTCTAAATCCATGGTGACTACCCCAGATCACCTACTTGACTTTAATATGTTTGCAGATGTTTTCTGTGCCATCATCTTCCTGGAAACTGAGGAGAAGCTCATTGGCCTATAGTTTTCTGCATCTTCCTTCTTGTCCTCGTGGAAGATAGGAGTAACAGTTGCTTTCTTCAGAAATCTCCCCTGATTTCTGCTTTCTTCAGAAATCTCCCCTCATCATCACAACCTTTCAGACACATTGAAGCTGGGATTTTGGCTTCATCTATCCTTCTATCAGTTGGAACCTCTGGAAGTTGATTTTTGATTACAGTGTTGTTTTTAAATGTTTTTTAATTTTTTAAAATAATGCTAGGATTTTCTTATTAATCATCTGCTAGAATAGCTTAACCATTTTTTTACTCTCACTCTGAAACAATGAATAGAAGTATTATAATAGTTACCTTCCACAACCAGCTTTTCCATCACACTGTTTCAACCATTCCTTCTTGTCTGTTGGAACATGATTTTTCAGAGAGGGCAGTTTTGTTTCTCTGTAACTTCTAACAAGCTGTGGATACCCTTTTCTAACTATAAGGGATAGCATTCACATCTCAGATTGGATCTGTGAAGGTTCTGCAGAAAAACTTGAAATGTACACATAAAAGCAAAAATACAGGCTGTGTTATGGAGCCCAAAGTGGTGATAATCATGTGCCTCAGCCACATTAATTTTCCACTTCTGATACAGTTAAACAACCACCTGAGTCAAGCAGAAGAAAACTTGATATTTAGAAGACTCTTGTGAGATTGTCTCCTTATTTCTCAATTCCTTTAAATATCTAGAGTAAATGTATCTCATCAAATTTGATGATCTAAATCATAGAGTACATCACCTCCAGGGGAACCTTAGGACAACTTGTGAGTATGTGTCTTACACAGAGAGGCTGAACTATCCACTGGAGATTCCGGTCTTTGCAGGCTGTAGAGGGATTCTACACAGCTCAACTTGCCTAAAATGAATTAATCTAAATTTACATGAGAGGGATGTGCTAAACTATTCCAGTAGCTTAAAGATGAGCGTTACAACTCTCATGTTTCTTGAGTTACCTCTTTCCTGAAGATCTAGTCAAATTATGAATTGTTAGCTAATTTACAAGTGAAAAGACATTTTGAGCTTGTAATTACCAGAGTTATTAATAACACTTTTAAAATTGTGTTGAAAGTAGACTTTGTACATATGCTCTCAATGAAAACAAGATCACAGTGTAGTGATTGATTTTTACATTGATGATAAATTCTGAAATACTTTTTTTTTTTTAAATTCACTTTGTTCATGATTTTGAAGCTAATGAGACAAGGAAAAATATCAGTGAGAATAACTATAAATAATTTTAACCTGTACTGGAGATTACCTGACTAAGTGCATGTCACAATACCAGTGCAGAGCTGAATGAAAAGCCCCTCCACATCCTCTGTTAGAATGGTTCCAAAGTCAGAATTAAAATGGTTTTTTAATGTGTGTAAAATTAGGCTCCCACACTCATTCATATCCAGGTACATAATAAAGGACTAAATTTTCTGAATTTCTGAACATCTACTATATTCCATGGCCACTTAGAATGCCTATTATTCATATAAATGAGCACTACTTTTCCCCACCTTGTTAGTGGTGGAAATCAATAGTTGCCAATAGGAGTGTTAGTTTTGTGTACAGAGTAAATAGCCACTTGCTTCAAAAAATGGTTTTAGAATGGGCATTACCATAAGCATTGCCACAACTGTGTTTTTAAATATTTCTAGAACCTAAAGAATAAAATATTCCAGTTGGCAAGTGTTTCTTATGGGTAGT
This sequence comes from Alaudala cheleensis, assembly GCA_013398995.1. NCBI lineage: Eukaryota > Metazoa > Chordata > Aves > Passeriformes > Alaudidae > Alaudala > Alaudala cheleensis. Next base: position 14,395 of record VWYE01020304.1, read on the forward strand.
GATGTACTAAGAGCATGTTGCTGATTTTTACCCATGCTGTGAAAATATTCTGTGTGTTGTGTGGTGGTTTCCTATCTCTCTGTGCTGTGGCAGGTGTTCAACTTTAATACATTTAATTGTGCATCTTTAAGAGTGGTACTAAGAGTAGGAATGGTACTGTTGTGGTTTGGGGGTTTTGTTCTCTTGCTTCTGCTTTAAATTTCAATAGCTTTTGCTGTCTGATTACATCCCTCCCTCTTAGGTTTAAAATAACAAATTTTGAGTTGAAAATTGCATAGAAAGTGATCATTCTGATTTGGAAATTATATAGCACTATTCCCACTCTCTGAACTTCCAGTATTACGTAATATTAGTATGTTCATCCAATTCCTGAACACAATTCCTCACAACTAATGCTGGTAATAAACTGTTCCTAAACATATTTTCATAAACTTGCACTTACTGAGTGTTTTTGTTCTTCCTGTTTGTAGAACATTCAAGGTATCTCTAAACATCCAGTTACAATTACAAAGAAGCAGTACATAAAAGGTAAATTGATATTAAGATGAAAAGGCAGTTTTATCTAATTATTTCACTAAGTGGTATTATATTTTGAAGCAAATATAGATAGATAGATGCTGATGGATCCAGCATTAAATATCAGACAATCAATGTTTTGTAATACATTAGTGTTTAAACCAATGACTTTTTCTGGTTGTTCCTGAAAAAATATTTGGTGTTTCAGCACTGATTTAAATAGTTACAAGCTTTTATGTTTTTTTTCTTTTTTTTTTTGTTTCCCTTACTTTTTCCAAATGAAATTATGCATGTTAAATACCTTAAATATCCTAGGGATGATTCTGTGTGTGTTCAACTCATAAGGCTCTGCCTGAGTCAATGTTTAAGCTGGGTCATTTTAATCATACTCACAACTAAACACCAGTACTTAGTCAATGTGCTGTTTTTGATTACAGAAGTGGATTTAAGGCAGATGGTTCAGAGAGAATCAAAATGAAGTCTAGAAAAGCATGAGCCAAATGATAGAGAAACCCACAGTAGCAGACTCAAATATAAGAGAGAGATTTTGGAACACACATTCTCCTCCTTGAATGCCTGCAGCCACAGCTGGGCAGCACTGCTCAATGTGGCGCTTGGTTCTCTGCTAAGGGCAAGCTTCGCCTTTTCCCAGCTATTCACTCCCTGTGTTGGAAATAATACAGGTCATTAAACAGGAGGCTGTGGAAGATAATGTAAAATTTTGACAGCAGTTTTATTTTATCTACATGAGTCATTTTTATAAGTATTTTTTATAAGTTGCTATAAAAAAAATTGTGTCAGCAAGGGCAGTGTAAACCTGAGGTGCTGGGCATAAATATAGTGCATGAAACTTTTTGGAGATTTTGCTAAGGATCTTATGTGCTTCTCAAAAATGTATTTCTGAGTTTTTCCTGAATCAAGACATGGTTTTTTTCTGTTTTCGTCACTTTTATGCTGACCAGATTCTGTTGCATTTCAAACCACCATCTCTCCCTACACTGTGTCAAGTGATAGTCCCTGGATGCATTCAGGTTTTAGTACCTTGTGTTAGTGTTTCCTGATATTATTGGGGATTTCTGTCATTGCAATTTGGATGCCTATGACAGCTGTATGTTCTCAATATTATATTCCCCTACCATCTGTAACTCAGAATTTGGTTATTTATACATTGCTGCAGCACGTTCAAAGATACAAAAATACATATATTTACTTATTGTTATAGGTTCTTCTTTATGAATGTATCCTAAGTCATCTGTGAATAATGTTAGTTATTGGATATATTTAATAGCTTGTGTTTAGGGAAGGGTTTGGATTTGAGAAAGGAAGTAAGCAGTACTGCAAGGATGGTGAAGTTGTACATGACTGAAAGAGTGAAATAAATAATTGTGATGCTGGCAGTTGGTGCTCTGCTGCTTTGCTTACATTGCCATTTCTGTGGTGTTAGCTGTGTATTTAATATAAAACCTCCTATGGCTTGCAGCACTGCTCTTTGGGATTTAAATGTGTATCTCCTCTCTAGGAAAAGAAGAGGACATAATAACTATTTCCCCAAGAACATTGTTTGTTTCAAAAAAAGGATGTACATTTTTAGCAGCAGGTAAGAGGGAGAGTGAATTATTGTTCTCATACCTATTAATATTCTGTCATGTCTTTTCCCCCTCTTCTTTGGATGACATATTTTACAAGGCTGTCAAATCCCTTAGTAACAATTAATATTGTAACATGATGTGTATTCCTTATTATGCTTTGGAAGTGGATGATGTTTAAGCCTTGTGAGTAGAAACAAAGTTAATAAGATTAATTTACACATGAAGATATTGAAGGATTGAGGCACTTTGTGATCCATAGCTGGAATATAACATCTTCAGGATGAGCTTCTTATAGGCATCTGTCTTTTTTGAGCATGAAGAAGTGATTGAATACTCCAGGCTTACACTTTAATTTGTGATAGTCTGGTTAAAATGCAGGTTATTTTAGAGCAATAGATGTATTTTTACATTGTTTTCTAGACTTTTCCCATATTGAGTTAAGGATCCTTGCTGACTTATCATGTGAACCAGAACTTCTGAAACTCTTCCAAGAACCTGAAATCACTGATATCTTTGCCACACTGGCTTCTCAGTGGTAAGATCAGATGTTGCATATTTTAATAGTAATTAGACAAAATAGTAAGAATAACCTAAGCTATTGTATTTCTGCATAATGATAACCGAAGACAATATTTTGTTACAATATCTACTGTTCATACTATTTTAACACCAGAATTCCCTTCTGTCTTTCTGAGCCTTTTCTTCTCCATCAAAATGCTGCAATTCAACTAGCTGGGATGAGCATTGTGGCTAAAGCTGATGCAATGATATATTGTTAACAGTGGCTGCTGATAACTTTCTCCTTGTATTTTTTTTAAACCAATTCTTTCTAAAAATCCAGAGCAGCAGTTAGAGAGGTTATCCATCTGAAAAACTGCTTAGCAGCTTTTCTCAGTAAAAGTGGAAGCATTTTTGAAATTTGCTAAGATATCCAATAGTAGTATTGGAATCAAGTTACATATATTTAAGAGAGACCAGAGCTTATGAGATTTCTTCTGAACTAATAGGATTTAGTACTTCCATATTCTGCAGTGACTTTGAAAAAGTGCTACCCCAATAATTTTTTAAAAGGTAGATTTTTTAATCTCCATTTCCATGTAATTATTTACTGATCTATTCAGTATGCCAATTAAAAGATTAACTATCAAAAAAAGATGGAATATTGGTCACTTACCTGTTGAAGGTATTTAATATTGTTGTTTGTATCATGGTGATGCCTAAAAATCTCACTTGAGACTGGGACTCACTCATTGTACCCAGAAGTGCATTCAGTAAGTGACAGGATAGATGTCAAGAAACTTGCTGTTTCAACCGATAGGTCAGAAAAAGATTGACTAAAATGCTGTAGCATAGAGCTGTTTGAACAGACTGAAGTTCATGTAAATATTATATAATTTGCTTATTTTCTCTTTGTCTCCACCTCTCTTTTATCTTTTTATCTCCATTTTAGTTAGAAGATTGTTAGCTGAACATGAAAGCAAAAATACCTATGATTGATTGAGCTCAGTTCACATCCTACAGTTTCTAAATTTTTGCAGGCATAGTCTTCCCAAACATGGCATTTCCTACACACTTCTGTAGTTCACAGAGTCTTAGAATCCCAGAATAGTTTGGTTGGAAGGGACCTTAAAGACCATCAGATTCCAGGCAGGGACACCTTCCTCTGTCCCAGATTGCTCCAAGCCCCATCCAACCTGACCTTGGACATATACAGGGCTGGGGCCCATTTGTTAATATACTCTGAAGTTGTACAAAGAAACAAAATGAAGCTCACATTATAATTATCCTGCTACCAACAACTGAATCTGTGCTCAAGGCATGTGCATTCAAGGAGAGCAAAACTCAAGACCACAAACATTTCATCAAATATATCTATGGAAAGATCACCTTTCTTTGAGAGTTTCTTAGAAGCTTCTCTTGACATTGTAATAAATTCTGAGCTCTAACATGATACCACTAGAACCTCATGATGGAGTTAAATCCTTATTTTAGTTTGATGGTTTATTGGAAATGTATGCATGAAGATGAGACAAATTTTGTCTCAGCTCTGGGCAGGGCTCCAGAAATACCATTCTATTCAGCAATCTCACGGCTCTTGGCAGCCGTCAACCTCTTGCAGTTGCTACAGGGTAACTTTAAATTTAACGAAATATTACAGGCAAATATTTTTATCAGACTGAATTGTCATGGTGTGTCTACAAAATCATTACATAATTATTCTACTGACTCTTCTCTTAAGCCTCAGTAAAGCTAATGCTTGGAAGAAACTTTCTGTTGAATCTGTTAGATGGCTTATGAATCACAGAAACAGGAAGGGCGTGTTTAATCTCATCTAACCTTGGACATCTGTCACAAACTTGGAGAGATTCATTTGGCTGACTGCTGATATGCCCTGTGTAATAAGATCAATCACACAATGAAAGCGTTGACTTCTCACCGCTGTGAACAAAGTGGGTCTGGGATGGCCAGTTTAAATGTAGACATCTGTATTTGTTCTGACAAGTTGAATTCCTCCCGTTGGGTCAGTTCCTGCTGAACTCATATTGGATTTTTGAATGTTGTCCTTAATTTCTTTGGCACCAAAGAGAAGATATAAAATTACAGGCTTCACAAATGCTTTCTCATTCCAGATATTTATTCACCTCTCATACTCCACTATTGATAAATAAAATCTTTAGGGCCAAAAATTAGTCAATTGACTTTATTGTAGTTGAGTATACTCACTGGTATTAGAATGAGTTATGAGAAGACCAAAATAAACAACAAACCTTTTATCTCTTCTTGGCTGTCCGGTTTTCTCTGGGTCTTAATCCTTTAAAATCTGTGCAACTGATACACCAATGGGCATAGCAAATGTTTTGTTCTTTTTGAAGGAATTGCATGTTGTTACTTTTTGTGAATCTTTCCTGACATATCTTGTACTATTGGAAAATTTTACTAAATTACCTTTAAAAAAAAAAGTTTTTTTCTTGAAGAGATCTATAAAGAACAGATTTGTTTCTGAAGCTCCCTCTCCAAAGACAAAAAATTAAGTTAGTGCTAGTATCTAGTAGAATATCAGCTTCTGAGTGCATGTCAGGTGGTATCTTTTAGCAGGTTTTCTGTATCTAAAAATCCTTAGACTTACGAAGATTAAATCATAAATAGAAAAGAATACATTATTGAATAGAAATCTGAGCCACATTCCAGAGTCCAGCCAAGTTTTATATCAGTTTATTCACTTATTTTTTCTAATGTTCATGGCTTCTTCACTGAAACGTAACTCCATTCCTTAGCTGCCCTTCAGACTAAAGCCTTCTATCTGAAATCCAACCTTTTAAAAAACTTTCACAGGCTTTTTATAGTATTTGGCAGGAAATACACATGGGTGGGCAGTTTCTGCAAAGATGTGAACTCTATGAGTTTCTGATTAAATTAAGATCTCTTCTGTATAAAAGCTTTCCTTTCATAATTTGGTTAGGTACTCTGTGCTGTGACTCAGCCTGTCTCCGGTGCCTTAGAGAGGCATCTCTCTTGGAACCCTGTTGGATCCATGTTTCTGTTAAACATTGTTCAAATGAAATCCTTACCCTGGTCAGCAGAGCAGGTAGAGATGCCTCACAGTGTGTCAGCCGAGCCTGTCTGTACATGGTAGTAAAGGGCTGAGTGGAGAAATGCTGAAATTAAGTCATGAATAACCCCAGTGAGAGGCAACAATCCTGGCCAGGCTGGGCTGAGATCTTGTGCTGCTCTGGTGAGCTTGCACAGACAGCTCATTTCAGGAGTAACTCACTCCACCACTCTGTGCTTCCCTGCACTGTGCTCAGCTGTTTGCTGTAGAGTTGGTGAATTGTGTGTTCTCTTTGGCAGAACTGGCTGTTCAGCTAAAACTATCGCAAGCTGCAGTGAACTGCCACAGAAGCACAGAATGGTTTGTGTTGCATGGGGCCTTTAAAGGTCATCTAGTCCATCCCCTTGCTTTGGGCAGGGACATCTTCCACCAGACCAGCTTGTTCATCTCTGCCTTGGACAGCCTATATGTAGTCTGGCCATGTAACACAGTTACCACAGCTAAAACTAAGATAATAGAGATTTTGATGTTCACTTGTATATCCTTAGTGCTCTTCCTCTTGTTCTCCTGTGATGATTGTAAGGTATCACCAAAATTATCTTACAGTGAGTCCTATGATATGTTTTACAAAGAAAAAGCCTTAAAGACAGGTCAGCACCTGCTATTACAACACCAAAAGTGCATTACATTCAAGACACACTAAATACATAGTTCAGTTTAGACTTGCCTAAACTTTTAAAAAATCATAGTATAATGGATTCTAGCTACCTGCAAGTTCACCTTGTGTTATGTTGCCTTGATGCCCCATGACAGTCATAATCCTTTTAAATCCAAATCATCATCCCAGTGCTGAAGGTGATGAGAGCTGTCCTGGCAGCTGTCTGACCAGCCAAGAGACCAAATTGCCTTTAGACATCCAAATGACAACAAACCTCAGCATGAACTTTCTTTCACTTCTTTAGCTTTTACAAAATCAATGAAAAACAAGTAATTGTATTTGAAATGCTATTGATGTGCATGTCTTAAAAACACTTTCACAAATAGATGCTGAAAAATAGGTTTAGTCTTTTAGGTAAGAATTTCTTAATTCGTGGTGTAATGATTACCAATCTCTTTCAAACTGTTCTTTTGTCACCCTTCTCCAGTAGGTTGTTGTTCCTCCATCATAATATATACTCATATTGACCACACTGAGTCAAAAACCAGGAAAAGTATCTTGACTTAGCTGAGCACTTAAACACACCATGGTGTGGGGTTTCATCCTATCTGACTTCTGCCTACTTTCCTGCCTGAGTGCTTCATAAATTGGGATAGTACTTCTTCAGGGTTCCTATGATTGGGACATTAATCCATACTTAAAATATTTGGGTAAGCCCTTTCCTTTATTTCTGTAGAATCTGTCTCAGACAACTGGAGATCCCCAGCAGTGATGAGTTCAGCTGTATCCAGCAGAGCACAGTGATGCCCTCCATCACGGGTCCTGAGGGCAGCCTGGCCATACAAATGCAAGTGTTATTTATGGCTCTGAACAAGCTTAGTCAATTTAAGCTTGAAGATGTTGTCACTGTGATCCAGTATTTGCTACAGATATTCCCAATATCTGCAAATTATATTAATGTTTTATGTTCTCAAGCCTGAAATAGAACACTGATGTGTCTGTCAGAAATGACTTAGCAGATTTATGAGACCATTTTGCCCTTTCCAAATTATAACTATGAACTAAGATCGTAAAATATGTGGACTCTACATCCTCATAAACCAAGAGGTTCAGAGGAAAAGACCCTGTAAACAGATTTGTTGCAAATGGATTGAAGTGAAAGTCCAATACTGCTATATCCAGAAATTTAGGAAAGGGAATACTCAGGTGATTTATAGTCTCAAGGGGTAATACTAGCATATGAAACAAAGAACATTCTCTTGACCACATTACTTCTCTGAGATTTAGTAATATTTAGTAAAATTTCTAGATTGTTTGTATTGATTTACTGTTACTTTTTCATGGCAAATGTACCTTTTCTTTAGAAGATATTTGCTATTTGAGAAGGGGCAAAATTAAGAAAGATATTTAGTAAATTGCTTACAGTAGATCTACTTGCAAGCATGAATTTATTGCTGCTATAAACTGTGTATTTTCAATTGTGTGAGAGCAGAAAGATAATTGTCCCTGTGCACAAACTTTTCCATGCAGTGGTAAATTAGCTGGGTATTTTCTGTCATTTATTCTGTATTATAGATTATATGTAGACCCAGTGTAATGATACCCAAGTTGGTCTATGCCTCAGAAAAATGCTTTTAATAAATAACATTGTTAGGCAATTGCACTCTAATTCTTTTTCAGTATGGAAATCAAAGAATATTAATCAGAGAACACACAAAAAGTTTGCCTGTATGCAATGAGTTTTCTTTAAATTCTAAAAGCTAAAAGAATAGGAGAGTGGAGAAATTTGAATAATCTCTATTAAAAATACATATGTATTACTATGTAATAGAGGAATAGCTCTAATACTCTTCTAATACAGATATGCTGTATATTAAAAGGCATAATAATCTGAATAATCTGATAAATGCTGCCATTCCAGTATGAAAATGGGCAGTCTCTTTAAAATATCAATTTCTAGCTCTGAACTGTAATTTAACCTGTACACATTAACTACTGATGATGAATTAAAGTAACAAGGTAATTAGTGGATACTCTTTGAGGGTGATATTTGCTCTGATTATACCAACGAAAGGACAATTTGTGGCAGTTGTGTGCAATGCTTACACTCATGTGTTTGAAAAGCAGGCTGGAGAATTTGATAGTGGTCTAGTTGATCCTGTTTCACATTGAGATCTGAGTTTTGTAAAATCCAAACCACAAAATGCTCCCTTCTCTCTCATCTGTCATCTGTTTCCTCATATTCATGCTATTAGTGCTTTCTTTTGTGTGGTGATGGAGAACAACATGAATACCTGTGCCTCTTCCAGGTATTGAATTTACCTTCTAGTAAGTACTGGACATAATAATTGTTCACCTGAGTCTGTGTGGCTTTCAGAGAGTTAAAAAAAAAAATGGCTGCAGATAAGAGAACATCTCTCATTATGTCTTTGTAGCCATGGCAGTTTATATCTAAAAAAAAGAAGTGTGTAATTATCCTGGAATTCCAAGGGATTTATGTATTCTTTGCCACCAATCATTTTGAAAAACATTTCATTTTTATACCATAGGCTTGGTTGGCTGATGCTTTTAAAACATGGAAGGGTATTTAGCTTACACTGTCCTTGCCACAATCAGAGGAACTTGAGCACTTCATTTCCAATAACCTTGGGAACTGCAGATTGTTTAGAAAATGTTCTGAACAGGAAAGTCCATCTCTCCTCAGCTGGTATTTCTGTGGGATCATGGTAATATCTGTTCTGAACTGTTTTGTTGAAGACTGACATGCTGATTTTGGAAATCACTTGAGAAGAAGTCTAGAGAGAAGGAAAACACAGCACTACTTGGAATTAGCATGTTGAAAGGAGAAAAGGCTTTGTGTTTTGTTTTTGGATTGTCTTTTTTAAAAAATAAGTTCTGCCATCATTGAATAAAAAGACGATGGCTCAGAAAGGTTTGGCCTGTTCTTTGCAGAATGTCTTCCTGCAGGAGGTGTGGAGTTTTATTTCTTTACCACCTGCCAAGCAGGGGACACACAGAGCTGATTATATCCAGTGATGGCCAGGTGAGCCAAACTGTTGCATGCTGGCAGTTGGTCTGGTAGGAGCTGTGTCAAAATAAGGGCTCTTGTTTTTCCAGCCTCTCGGCAATTCAGGATACTTCCTGACAATAGCTCTATCTGCTGATACCCTGCTGAGCTCTGAAGAACACAGGAAATCAGCAGAGGTATTTTGGATATTCCTGAAATTAATCAAAATAAGTCCTCATGGGCTGAATTATAAAAAAAGATAACTGAGTCTGTTTGAAAAAGATAAGGTCAAGTATGCACAAATGCTTGGTGGTAGGCTGACTAAATATATATACACCTGCCCATATCCATTTCATACAACTTTGTTTCAAATACACTCTTTGTATTGAATAGATTAAAGATTAATCCTCCACAAAATAGTATTTTTTCAGGTTAGTTCATATGACTGTATGGTATAGCAGATATGGAATTCAGTTAGGCTGCCTACACAAATAGCAAGAGCAAAGGCCAGTTAATCAGGGATAAGAGAAATAGATTTCTGAGAAGTGAATGTCACATCTGCAGCTGAATGGTTTTTAAACAGATATGAATATTTGTCTTTCTGTATTAATTTTATAAAAATATTATCAACAAGCTTGAACAGAGTCATTATTAATCACGAGATGTTACCTATGTGTTTGTTAGGTGATTAAGGAATAATTAAATAATCATGTTTGTCCAGGTGGATTTTTACTAAGGAAACAGGAAGAGCTTTAGCTCTCCTCCTGTCTCCGTTAGCAGACACAGCTACAAGATGCAGCCACAGGGTTACATAGCTCCCTCTCCCCCAAGCAGAGCTCTCTTAGCTTTGTTCTTTGTCTAAATAATGAGCTATACCAGTTTGGGGTTCTTAAAGTCTCATATTTGCCTAAATATTTTTTAGATCATCCAGGCTATTTCATACTTTTGAGCTTCTAGGACATGTGATCTCTTGGGTTCATTCATTTCTCCCCTTTTTATGAACCTAATGTCAAATCTGAAATGAATTTGAGTTAATCCATTTCACTTAATCCATTGCAAAGTGGCAAAATCTTTGTTTTTGGAGTTGCAATGAAGAACAGACATTCCATGCCACTGAGCACATGCAAAATGGTGGAACTTTTGCAGCATTAAGACAAGTTACAATCATGTCTATTCTTCCCTGGGGAGTATTTAGGATTACTTCTAGAATCCTTTGAAGAGAGTGGAGAAAAGTTTTCTGTATATAAGAGTGTTACATGGTAGCCCCTTTAAATAAGTGTACCTGAGCACCTCTGCTGAAGTCTCTGTTTAGAGGTGTGTGACTGTATTGTGATCCTTCAGCTCTGAAGTTTGGTTCTGTAACTCAGCTTGTATTGATTCACTGTAAATCAGCAGATCCTTAGCTCAGTGCTGCCTGCGGGGACACTCACTAAGGGTTAATAAAATATTTCTTCCATTATCATTTACTTGGCTGGTTTTATAATTCTGTTACAATTTTTAGTTAGTTTCAAGGCTTCTACTTAGTTTCCTTTGGTGAAATAGATTCTGAAGAAGCATTTTCTTCATTATATGTATACTTTCTATTCTGATCAATATCCAAAATATCTCTCATTTTGTACCTTTATTTAAAGTGATCCTGATAAAAAATGTGGAATCAGTAATTTGTTTCTTAAATGCAGTTAAGAGAGGCACAGTTTCAGTTTGAATGGGAAGGCATGTTCTTTCAAATCAAGTCACATATTCAGGGACAGGTACTCTGTACACGTACTCCTCATTATAAATCTGGTATTTAATAACTTGTTTGGTAAAAAAGTTGTGAGTGAGGCTGTGCCACTTGCAGCTCCTGCAGCTGCTGTACATAGTAAAAGGGAAGATGTTCAGTTTGCCTTCTCAGAATCAGAGTTTTAAAACATTTTTAGCTCCAAGTTCAACACCTCATGGATGTTGCTGTGGAATATTTTAACAGTGTTACTTTTGCAGCAAAGAGATTTCTATGTGTTGTGAAAGCTCATTTGCAATAGTTGATATTAATGAAATTTAATGCTTGTCTTACTTTGCACTCTGGCAGTCTGTATGGCAACCTGTGAAAATTTCACCTTGTACTTTACACTGCCTTGTAGAAGTGCAGCTGTGGCTTTAGTTTAGACTGGCAAATAAAGCAGAGGGAGTAAAGACTTCAGGAAGCATAATGGCTTTTGTTTTTAGAAGCTTTAAATAAACCAGGCTGTTAACTAGAAGGTTAAGCAGACAGCTTAATTTTATGTTACATTGGAAGCTTATTACTGCCCATTAAATGCTTTCTTAGCCTTCTAGAGTAAATGAAAAGTAAAGTTTTACACCACCACAACTAACACAGAAACCAGAGAGAAAGCAAGCTCTGAGGAGGTTGGATAGTCCTCAGTTATTTTGTGGTGTCTGATAACTTTTGGCTTTGCTACTTTCATAGAAAGGTTTTGTTGTGTATGAAACTCTTATCTCCAAGCAGTCCTTCTAGAGAGACTTTGATAAAATGCTCTGTTTTATGAGCACACTCCAGAGCTTAATAAAATATTTCCATTTATTTCATTTAATTCAACTTCAGCTCCAGTGTCAAGCTAAATTCTGGTAAAATCAAGAATGTCACAGCAATTCATTCTTCACTTTAACTTTTGCCTTTAGTTCAGTGTTGACCCAAGGCATGGTAGATATTTAAGCTGAAAGAGGTGTTTATAGAGAAGATTGAAAAACATGGGATAGGAAGTTTCTTGTCCCTCTCTGCAGAATTTGTTCAAGACCCATATATATATAAATAAATAAATCAGTCATAAATATATATATGTATATATATATATACATATATATGACTGATTCCTTCCTTTTTTGATTGCCCATCCAAGATATTTCAGAGTCTGTCTCTTACTTTTTTCTATATTGTGTGGATGCTGTTTGATGTAGTGTGACATCTCTTCCCCTGCCTATTTTTCCTGAGCAAACTATACATTGCTGTAACAATATGATAGCTCTGTGTTTTGTTCTGTGTAATATCTGAGATGGCATTACATCATCTTTTGACACTATGTTAAGAACTCTGTTCTTTCTGTTTCACTTTTCTGGTATTTATCTAAAGGCTGCTCTGAAGGTCCCTCTGTTTGTTTATGAGGCTTTTGACAGGTCCAAGATGTGTAATTATTTGATGCTCTGCTGCAGCTGCCTGTGTCATCTCCCAAAATGACTCCTGTTCTGTCTTAATTATTTGAAACCGCTTGAAGAAAAGCTTGAAAAGTGTTTGTGAAGAGTAAATAACGAACTCCAAGGGCATCAATTTGCATTTGATCCCTGTTGTTTTATACAAATGGCCTCTGAAAATTTTTATGCCATCCCAGGTTGTATAGACTCCTTCATCCATTAACATTTATTTGTTCTTTCAGTGATGGTGCCCATGTTCTTTCAGTGATGGTGTTGATGCTCACACCTGAGAGGGGAGTTCCTTCTCTTCTGTACTCATAGACCCAGAGACCCTAAAATAAGACTGCTCTGATGACTCAGAAATAAATAGACTATGTATATGTGAGTATGTGAGGCCAGAGCCCTTTTTTTTCCCTATAGGGGTGAAGAAGAGGCAAGGCAAAGGTTGCAGGGTAAGGAGTGCTCTTTCAAGAACTTATGTCAGTGTCAGGGACTTTCTGTTCCAACTCACATATGTCCAGAATTGTGCATTTTTACAGAAAAATCTTCTAAGTGGCTTTTCTCTAATGAAGAACACTGAAAATAAATGCCATCTAATTAATCTCTTCACTATCTGATACCTGAAACAGCAACATGCCTGTTGCTATGATAAATATCTTAATAAAGATAATGGATCACTTCAGTCCCAAATTAATCTCTCAGCAAATTGTTACTGATGATAGTTATAATTTATGACATAACCTTTTTGCAATTGCTTTATCCAGTTCCCTGCTACTTTAAAATGTAACAACGGATGACTTTTGACCCTCATAGCAAACTGCGAAGACATGTCTTTATCTTCTTTAAAATACATGAAAGTTAGACAGCATGACTTGTAAAAGGAGGTTGAGGACTAATGAAATAAATCTTCATGCAGAGGATTATAGAAGCTACTCAGACAAAATAAATTATTTTATGATTAACTACTGGAAGAAGTTTTAAAATGCTAAAGTGCTTCTGGATTCTTTCAAAAGTGTTTTATAGGGGTTATAAAGATTTTCCTGGTGCTAAATAGATGTAAAATAAATTAAACCACAGTTTGGTAGGGTGACATACCCAAAGGGAAAAGAGACACAATGACAAAAATGTTTTAGGGTTGGCTGTAGAGTGTGAAGGATGACATCAAGCTGACAGCTATGGTCTCTCACTCAAAGAAGTTGAAGACAAATAAAAACTTAAAAAACCCCTCTTAACTAAATAAAACACAAAGTTAAACTCCTGAATTGTGTGTTGTGACTCTCTCCCTTCTGTGTTTATGACCCCTACATTTATGTGGGAGATCCATGCCAGAGATCCTCCAGCATGTGCAGTGGCTGCTAGAAGACTGCTCTGCCTCTCCGGATGCCAGGGTGGGGATAAATATACAGGTATATATATGTAATATATGTGTGGTCCTTCAGGTAAGGAGGAAGAGATGTGAGGGATCTGATATTCTATGGCATGAGGAGTTTCTTTGTGTTATTCTGTAACCTTTTATCTCACTTATGCAAACCAGGTCATGATAAAATTGCAAATAAAGCATTTGAAATAACCTCTGAATCAGACATGAGAAGTGTTTAGAAGTGACATAGATAAAAAAATACAACAAAAAACTGATATATACTTAGGTTGCATCAGAAAGGTTTATCTTTCTGTTACTCTTGACCTTCTGTTTCTCTCCTGGCAAGATGTTGGTCTGCATTTTAGTCTTTGTAGATGCTTTCATTTTCATAGAATCCTAGAATCCTACAATGGTTTGTGTTGGAAGAGACCTTAAAGACTGTAGAGTTCCAACCCCCTACCTTGGGCAGGGGATACCTTGACTGGGCCAGGTTTCTCAGAACCCATCCAGCCTGGCTGTGAACACCTGCAGAAATAGGGAGTCCACAGCTTCTCTGTAGGGAGGTTTTTCCTATTTTTAGAAAAGTATCTTGACGGTATTTCCACTCTTCTGGGCAGTCTAGGAAAATGTCATTTTTCATCCTGCTGTCTTCATGCTCTTACATGAAAGATAATCTTGTTACTTTTTGGTTTTGAACATAGTTGTATAAATGCCTCATGGTTATAGAAAGCATAGACACCATCCATTTTACATTTCTGTATGAAAAAAGATGGGTTAATTGCATGTATCTTATGTTTAGCTCTTGACTGGTGCAAGACAAAAGTAGTGGTATATTTTGATATGAGAGTGTCTTCAGGCAAACTGTTCCCCAACCTCTTCCTTTTCTGTATTTTGTAACAGAGATTAGCCAGGCAAAAGTAATTCCAAGTTTGCGTCTGCATTTTACCTTACAAATGTCTGAGACAAAGTATGCCTGAGCCTTGTCAGCATTTTCCATGAGTCATGGAATAGCAGCTTTCAAAAAAATTGTTTATTCTTGCTCACTGCATTAGCAGTCAGTGAACTGGGTTACAGGTAGCCAGTTTTTTTCAGTATGTCTTGGATACTCACATGCATTGTTATAGATATTCTGCTTGTCTCAGATATAAGGTCTGCTAAACTGGGAAAGTGAACTTTCAGAATTCACCTCCTACGTGATCTACCCAATAGTGATGCTCCTGTAAAATTGGGCTTTTCTAATTTTACTGATTGCATAAATTGTCTATACCTTTTTCATATCCCAACACAAAGTTCCAGGCACAAACTTACAGACTAAAAAACCCTCATCTGCAATTAAAGAGCAACAGGTGATTGAAAATGAGATTTATATAGCTCACTGATGAAAAGAAAAAAAGCTGTAAGAGCTGTCTGATGAACAAATGTGTATTCACTCATACACTCACTCATTTATTGGACATTAATGACGGCATATAAAATGAATTTAATGCCACTCAGCTCATTTCCCACATCAACAATTCACAGCTTGGACTTGGATTAATTGGCAGATGCAAGAGAGCAGCCAAGAGTTTGTGGCTGTTATGACTGAGCTTAGCTTGGCTGGAGTAGTGCAGATCAAGGCAGTGCTTGCCTGCCAGATATTGTGTTTGAGGAGTTTGTTCTGCCTTTTCCTGTGCATAAACAGTTCACTTCCCTTGGCACACAACATTTCCCAGAAATTTTGGAATGTCTTATCGCATTCTTTTAAGGCTGATTTCCTCCCATTTCTACCTGTTCTCAAGGTTTTCTTTTGCCATTGCTCATACATTATCCTCTGTGGCCTCTTTATATTATTTTTTTTATGTGTTTATGTTATGTAAGCTCATTTCTGTATACTAAATTTCATATTAGTTTTTTTTAGTATTCTGTTCAGGTAAAAATCCGTTGAGATGTCTACTCTGGATTAAATGTGTTATTCCAGTTTACAGTTAAAGTTTATTTAAATTACTGATATGATTGCTGTATTTGGTTGTAAAGAAACTTGGTGTTCATATGTATTAAAGACCTAAGACTTAATTCAGTAGAAACTCTTTGAGATGTCCATTAGACTCCATTAATAAATGAAAATGTATAGTGAATTTTGAAGAAATTACAATAATATTAAAAGTATTTTATCTGAAAAAGTAATAAATTATATATTACTCTTTTTGTTTCATATCTGCACTTTGTTTCATAATCAAAATTTCATGTTATCCTGCTTCACTGTTTGCTAGAAAAGTTTGTCTCCATGTTTTTTACTCTCAGAATTAGGCAACTATTCCCTTTCAGACACAGCCCAGTTCTTAGTAGAGCCACATTTTTCCGACTTTGTGTATCTCTTCCCTCACTGTTTTTGTTAGATATTCTGCAATTTTTGGCTGCAAGTTGTTTGCTGCCCTCACAGACCTTTCCAAATTGTTTAGCTCTGCTAACTCCTTCCTGGAATACTGATGTTGCCAACCTGAACATGTCTTCCAGCACTGAGGGCTCTTCTTTATTCTACCTAAGAGATGTCTATCAAATAAAATACTATAAGGCAAAGTACTTGCAAATAAGTGCTAAACAAAGTAAAGGACAAACAAATCAGAGATGTGGCAATAGCCTGAGACAAGTATGCAGGAAAGGGCAGGAATGTAGGAGGTGAAATACTGCACATCTGGAGATTTTAAGATGTGCAAATACTGGTTATGGACTTGAACTTTTCCCATATTTCAGCATATTTGAGAGAGAGTAATGAGAGGGTTGTAATAAAATGAAAAAATACATTTCATGCTAGAACTAATAACTGCATATTTATTTCCTGCAGGACGTGAGGAATTTTACTGCTTCCACAACAAAATCTACAGCAAATTCTTTTTCCTCCTGAGCTTTTTTCCTGCATCAATTTCTATAACATTGCATTAACAGTCTTCTTCTGACTCCAGCTGTACAAGCAGTGCTGGGTGAGCTGGAGTCACAGCCTCAGTGTCACTGCCCAGCCCCTAAGACTACTTTATGCCTATTCACCTTCTTTTTTCTGATTCAAATTTATTCAAACAAGTGCATTTCCACCAAAGATCTATGTTACACCCTACCACACTTCAGGACTGAGTATTTTCACTGGACAGCTTGCTAAAAGTTTCTTATCCAAGTATGCTGATAACAATGTCTTTTTAGCAATATCATGGTGTTCCATGATGAGTCCAAAGGCAAAGTAAAGGTTCATATCTTGAAATAGGTTCTCACAGTACCCATTAAAACAAATCAATTATCACAAACATAAATTAGTTTGTAAGGGAAACAGGATATAGCAGGAAGCCCACTGGGGATTTCCAACATGGCTGCTACAGTTCTGAGAAAATGCACACCTCCCCTTTAGTTTTATTATTCAAAGGAATAAACAGCCTTTGCCTCAAGCTGCAGGAATGCCTCTCTGTATCTCAAAAGGAATCAAACCCTCTAGTCGAAGCCAATCATTGTCAATGCAAACAGAAAAAAAGGCATTTATTAGAAAAAAGGAATAGTTATGATTAATGGCTTCTGTTTACTCAAGCAGTTTTGATTTATATGGCAATTTCATACCTTATAATTATGTATTCTTTTATGGGGTACATAAATTTGCACTACTCAGAGTGGTAGATGTAATGCTTCTCTGTCTAGTGCTCACATTTCCCACTGACACACTCAGAGGTGTTGACTGACCATTTTGGTTGTAACATTAAAGGAAATATTTGATATAAAGCTCTGAAATTTAAATTTCTTCTGTGCGTTTCATGACTAACCACAGACCAGGAAATGCTAAGTGACTGTTGGATTGCCATGATTACATGATGCATGTACATCTGCACCAAGAACTGTGCTAGGCAAGGTTTTATTGTGATTGCTGACACTGCCAGTCATGATTAGAGCAGTAAGACTATTTCTGTTTTTTCAAGCTGAAGCTTGGATGATGCAAAATCCTAATCAAAGTTCTAGCAGCAGTTTGAATGGTGCACACAATCCAGTCCTAGTGTCTTCTTTCACTGTTCAAACTTATCTAAACCATCAGTCCCTCGCAGCAAGTCTCACCTTGCGTGTCCCTCAGTATCATGGTCTGATAAATATGTATTTGTATCCACAATTCTTTCCCACTGTGCCCTTTCTGTTGTAGCCCTTCTTTTCCAGAGAAGTGAGCAGCTGATGTACTCACTGCCTCTCAGTTGTCTCTAGGCTCTGACTTCAGTAAATCTGCACGTAAATTCTGCTGCTTTTCTCCCATTTCTTGCCTTGTCCAGTCCTCTAGTTCGAATTATGCAGAATTAGGAAAGCAGTATTACATTTTCTAGATTTTCCCCAGTTTCAGCATTCCCCAGTCATAGTTTTGCATGTCAGAAAGGTTCTCAGGTGATATTTGCTCTCTTACCAGAGTCTATTTTCCCCTGTGTTCAATGCTTTCTCAAGTGTCAGTGTAGTTCTCTGCCAGGTTCTTCAGGAAATTCCTGTGGTCTTTCTGCTGGAGATTGTTTCAGGAAATCCTTAATGATGTCTAGTTTCCTAATTCTGCACTTATTAGCTCCTATTGCTGCTTTGTCCTTGTATTCAGGTACAACTGGGAATCTCAACCTACTGTATTCAAGAGATCCATGAACTTTTGACCTGCCCAAGCTAAGGAAGTAAATTATGAGAGTCTCAAACTAGCAGAATGATTAAGTGGGAGCAGTCAGCATTACAGGTGGAAACACTATTAAATTTTTTTTGTTTCTCAACTCAACTGAGCAGTGAAAAGTTTCATTTCATCTTTGAGCAGTTAGTAGTATTCAAAGGAACAATGTCAGCTTCTGCAAAACCAAAGACTTTTTGTCCAATGAAGGCTGGAGATTATATTCAGTTTTATTTTTCCTCTTCAAAAAAATCTGTACTGCCATAAAGACGTCCTTAAATCTGATTTCATTCAGGGTCTGCCTGTTTATCATTCAGAATGCCTAATTATAACAGCACTGAGCATAGGCTTGGCTAAAATCAGCGTATGAGGTAAGCAAGCAAAATTTGATGGCTCTGCTGATTTTCTAGTAGTTTGAATATCTTAATAGTGGTGAAAGACTTTCTTTGTGGGAGATACGTAGAAATACACCATTTCTCAGAGCTCCTCAGCTAAAACCTTCACAACAAAGCATCTTTCATGACGAAAAGCTTTCATAGCAATCCATAGAAAACTTTGCTTTTAAAAATGCAACGAGTCTCACAAAGAAAATTAACAGTCTCATGGGGAAACTTTTTCCCATAGATATCATCAAGTATCTCTGATAGCAGTTAATCTCCATGTTTCAGATACAATTTTTGTAGATATTTGTTTTCAGAGAGTGAGTATATGATTTTCCCCAACACCCTTTCATTTTCATTAAATTATCAATAGTCTTCAAGTGCTTTCAGTTGTTAATAATGCCAGTATTCCTTCTGAAGCTGCATTTTGATAAGGAAAAGTATAGGTGGCATGTACTTGATGATTGCAGAGTTGTAGCTTTTCATTTCTCACATTGCTAAATCCATTAGCATTTTTGTAGGACTGTTTTATGTCAGTTGGTGAGAGAATGAGAACTGGTAAGGAGGGTGCTTGGCTGGGAGTAACCTGGATGCACTCCTGAGTTCAGAATAAGCCACTGCTGCTATTTTATGGAGCCTTGATATTGTGGAGCTCCATAAGCATATGGAGCAAGCAGTGCTTGCTTCTGTCAGTCATTTCTTGAAAAAAGGTTGGATATTTCTGTTAGTGAAGCCCTGATAATAATCTTATTTAAACAAGCTTTAGGTCAGACTTATGCTTTGAATCTCTAGACCCTCACATCTTGAAGAAATGCTGTTGCTGGAAATAATCAATTTTTCTCATGAGCCACTATTAAATTAATCAGAAAAACTAGTAATATAGTAGTAGGATTTTTCATAACCAAGAATTTAATTGAAAAGGAAAGGAGAAGATTGAAACTAAAATAAAGAATTTCATTTACTATGGACCATCGCTATGAAAATTTGTAAAGAAGCTCTGCATTCCTGGCTGACAACAAAAGCCCTTACGTGCATCTATTCATATGTCACAATTCTGTAGTTATTGAATGACTATTGACTTTAAATAAGTTTTCTGTGGGGGTAATAATTCAGTTTTTACTGAAAATGTGTGATTTTTGTTTGTTTCTTTAGGAAAGGGATTCCAAGAGAACAAGTGAAACATGCTGATAGAGAGCAAGCAAAGCGCATAGTTTACTCTGTGGTTTATGGAGCAGGTAGGCACTTTTAGAACAAAACCCAAAAAATTTATACTTTATTCATAAATTATATAAGTAGACTGAATTTTTAAAGGTGAGTAAAAGTTGTCAGAGTATTGCAATTATATTTTTATCCAGTATTATTAAATTATCTACTCAGTATAACAATTATGAAATTAATGTAGTTACATTGATGTATACAAAGATGATCTGATTTTGTATTTGTTTACTGCTGATATAACTGAAGCATTTATCTAATTTTGAGTGGACTTGGTATTCTCAGTATATAGACAGAGATGAGAATAACTGCAATGAAATTTTAAAAACTCCAATATTGTTTTAAAACACATTTAGAGAATCAGAGAATGGCAGGGATTGGAAGGGACCTGGAGGTCATCAGATCCAGCCCCATGTTCAAGCAGGGACACCTTCAGCTGTTTGCCCAGGACTGTGTCCAGATTTTCAGTGTCCTCAAGGCTGGAGAAAGGGCTCTTCAAGGCTTCCCAGCCTCCCTGGGTAACCTGTACCAGTGCTCACTCACCCTCACAGTGTAACAGTGTTCCCTCACTCTGAGTCTCAATGTTTGCTCCCATTTCTTCACATCTGCAGAAAACTTGCAAAAATCCACTGATACCCTTTCTGCCTAATTCCTGACCAGGTCCTAGATAAGTCAAGATATTCATACTTTCCAAAACTATTTCTTGAATTCCTACTATTTCTTAAATTATGCCCAACTCTCCTTATACATGCTTAGAGTTACCTTTTCAGGGGAGATAGATGCATGTATGTCATCAGCCTAGGAGCTCTTGTGAATTGGTTTCATTGAGCAGCTGACTAACTTTCTCTACAGAGGATGAGTTCTTGAAAAAGTAATTTAGGAAATGAGAGCCCTGGGTTGCAGGCTTTATGTAACTTGGAAACACCTAATGCTACATCCTGGGTTCCTGGTTGTGAATGCTTTCTGAGCCATCTTTTGCACTGAGTCCTTGAGGACTCAGAGGGAGTCAGTCAGGGTGTTCCATTTATCATTTGTGGCTTTCAGTTGGGAAGAAATACATCAAATTCAGCTCTCCAGAATACCTATCTTACGTTTAAGGGTATGTGTATGTTATATACATACCTACAAGAGTGTATATATATATATATATATATATATATATACATACACATCTGCATTTTTACATTAAGCTATATTGCATTTGAAACCTCTGTGTTCAAAATCTGTATTTAAAAAGCCCAGCACTTGTACCCTACACTGTAAATTTAGACCTGCCTGTGCTGAGACTGGAACAAATCTTTGATTTCCCACCTGAATGGTTCCATCTCTGGTTTATTTTACAGAATGCCAGCATTATCACTCCTGCCCCTTGGTCCATGCAAATGCTGCACATTTCCCATCTCTTCCCTTCACTGTGTGTGGAACAGATACCAGATGTAATCAGATGAATCACCACCAGTTGAATGCCCTGTAGTTCTGTATATAGTCAGAAATGCCTCAGTTCCTGGGGCTCAGTGGAGGCTGTGTCTGAGTACTCATGTATAGAGAACTTTCATGTTTACATTTAAGCACAGTATTGGCACTCCCTCACTTGCCCTGAGCCAGGCACTGAAGATTTCAGTGCAGCAGTCCTTGATATAAGTGTCTCCATTTACTTGTTTGCTTCCCTAGGGCAGTGCTCAAACAAGGGCAGTTGAAGCACCTCAAAGATAATAAGAAGTTTCCAGTTCATTAGAAGTGTGATTAGAAACTAATTAAGACATGAAATGATATCATTAAACCACTTAGATAGAAACTGGGCTGACAAAAAGTAATTGTTAGATACCTGAAATTGATGGACTGAATTCCACCCACAGTTTGTCTCCCTTCAAAAGACATCTCACTTTTCATTAAGGAGACATTTTGATACAACTGAAGAGTGTGAATAATACTTCTTTTGGGATTGAAAACTACAAAAATACTCCTGGGGAGCTTGCCTGTATTATGCTTACAGGAGTTAATAAAAACCTTACATGTAGTAAATAGTAATCTGTTTTTTTCTCTTTTTGTTTTCTTAGCTTTAGGTTACACTTGGTTCATGTTTTCAAGGTCTTTTCCTTAATTCTTAGGGGTAATAAAGGAAGAAGAAGATTGGTCATTAGGAAAAAGTTTTCACCCAGAGAGGTGGTTGGGTGCTGGAACAGGCTCCCTAGGGCAGTGGTCAAAGCCCCAAGCCTGACAAGAGTTCAAGAAGCATTTGGACAAAACTCTCAGGCACATGGTGTGACTCTTGGGGTGTCCTGTGCAGGGCCAGGAACTGATCCTTGTGGGTTCCTACCAGCTCAGGACATTCTATAAGTATTTTTGGTTGGTTTGGAGCAGTTAAATTCACCTGTTTCTGCCTTAGTCATCACGTAGAACTAAAACACAGGCAACTTAAGCATCTGTAAAATAAGTAATTCCTTCTATTCAGTGGCAGTATGTTCAAGCCCTGACACAGAGGGCTGTCACAGTGTTTAAATGAAAACTAATGCTGTTTTAATTTTTGAAAGATGATATTGCAGAATGGAGAACACTGAAACTCATAGGCTGCTTCTAGTAATTCCCCTGGCACAGCTAATTCAAGAAGAGTGCTCAGAGAAGGTTTAGTCCACTCCTGGGCTTTGCCTAGCATGGCCTGTGCTCCTGCATTGTGGAGCATGGTCTGACACAATTATGTGGCTGCTCATTCCCCTCTTTTTGCTTCCTGGGAACTACATTTCCCTGGGACATTTCAGATTTCCTTGCTAATGTTGTGCTTTAATTTTCCTAGTATTTAATGCAATTGTTCTGTATATTAATAGTTCTTTAAATGGATAACATGGACAAACTTAGATGTTACAGTTCTCTAAGGAAGCTACAGAAATCTCCTAGCTGTTAGCAACGTGTGCTTTATCAGATAGATTTGTTATTTGCTGATCCAGGAAGAAAACCCAAATTAATTAGATGTCAAAAAAGAAAAAAAGAGCACAGATCTCTAACAGCTCAACAAATGTCATCCTGGATGTCTGTGTGAATTTCTTCCTCTGGCACCTTGTCCAGACTGGTGTTCTTGCAGCTCATTGCAGATCCTGGCGTGACTGAGAACAAAATGCTACAAGGATTGTTCTGAAATGCACATCAGTCTGACAGTGATGGCATTTAGGTGGCTGAAATCCTCTCTCTTTTAAAAGTGCTAGACAATTCTTCTTGACAGCCTTACCGTGACAATGACTATTCTGTGCCTTTGGTGTCTTGAGATGTCTCCTCTCAGCTTATGCTCTTTGCAGACACTGTGCTGGTTCTGTGTTGCTGTGTAGCTGACATAAATATATCTGTCTTTCAAACTTGATTTGACTAATGTTGATGTATGTTTTATTTTTACTGGAACTGTTTGATTTTTATGTGGGTTTAAACTGTAGCTCTTAGTTTACATTTTCACACTCTGGAATATCTTCAGGTTTTTCCCACCTTTTCTTATAAATGCTCTTAGATCCAACATAACAGATATTGTGCACCTATATCCTGTCCAAAAGCTGTTATTCCTTTCTCTCTCTATTGAAACACTTTTTCCATTTTCTTCTTTTTCCATTTTTTTCTTTTTCCAACCCTTTTATCTCAAAACTGGGACCCCAATTTCTACTGACGTTGAGGAGCCTAAGACTGTTTGAAATCTGTGGGACTCAGACTCCAAACATCCTTTCTAAATTCAGGCTAAACTCTCAAGCTTCTAGCTAAACTCAACCTCAAACATCTCCATCCTTTTTTAGATCTTCATTACATTTGTGTCTGTTTGAAGTTAATTTCAAATCTTTATCTGCTCTTCAAAGTTTGGAGATTGCAAGACTGAACTAGTAAAATGATACTTAAAGCAACAGCATTGCTCTGTAAACAGAAGATATTTCAACCACATTATAGGTATAATCTAGGAATTTCTCAATTGCATACTTCTTAAATACTTCTTATTAATTATATACTTAATCCAGTAACTTCAGCAAAATATTCAAGCTCAGGATTAAACATTTATTTTGTTGCAAAATGATTTTAGTGTATCAGATCCATCCTCTTTCATAGAGGTAAGTAAAGTTAACTAATTCCACTAATTATGCATGAACCAGTGCTATTGTGTGTAGTGGTTTTCTGTTCTGCTTTATTTTATAGTAGGGATCATTTCTGTACCACCAGGTAAAGAACGTCTCGCTGACTGCTTGGGAATCACTCCTGTTCAAGCCAGCCAATTTATAGAGAGTTTCATGCAGAAATACAAGAAAGTACATGAATTTACAAAGAAAACCATTGAAGAGTGCAGAAATAAAGGTAATTCAAAGTATGTGACTGGATTTTCTTTACTGATCTGCCCTGTGTGACAGTGGTGAAGACAAAGATTCAACTTGACCCAAATTCAGATAGTTACAGGACAACAAAAAAATATGGTGAATCAGGTTTGGGGTTTTTTTCTTTTTTAGCCCTAAAAGGAGATTGTTAAGTCTGCCTTTTCTCAGAAAGATACTAACATAATAAGACATCTGTTCTCAGAATGAACCCCACTTAATGTCAGGTTACATTGCATCATTTTGACATGTAATGTAGTCCAACAGAAAAAAAAGCCCAAGGAATCTTCCACCTAATAAATTGGGTACATGGCTGCTGGACCATGGAAGTTCAGTCAATTTACACAGCCAATTTCTTTAAACTTATTTTTCTTTGCATCAATCAGAATTTATGTTCTTGAAGTTCAGGTGGTAGTGACAGATGTGTGCAGAGTGCTTCTGGAGCCAGCAGCTGCAAACTCTTCTTGCAGCAAATTTGTTTTTAGTCTACATATTCATTTATATTTAGTGAATCCTATGAGTGCAGTAATTTGAGAAAACATAGCTGCTTGAAATATTGTCTTTTAAAAGCTGATTAACAGAACTGTCAAAATTGAGTTATTTTGTTTCTTAATAGGGCATGCAGAACTAAGACACTTTTTAGAAATAAATAGTAAATTTGCAATATAATATTACCCATGACTGTATGGGTGAGTATCATGACAGAAACATATAATTCACTTCTAGTTATGAAAATGGGTAGCATTCATTTTTTGTATTTTGTAGAGCCTCAAAATCTACTGGAAGCATGAACTGTCATTGTGTCATACATTTGCATTCCAATGTTTATTAATATTGCTCAAAAAAGTGGAGTTACCAAACATCCATTTTTAGCTGTAATTAAGCCCAACATAACATATGTAGTAAAGGATGACATCTTTATTATATATTTATTATATATTTTAAAATCTTTACATTATTTTCTTTAAAGTGAATGAATTTCAATAAAAAGACTTCTGTGCAAGAAAATCTGGTTTATGAGTTCAGTTGACAGGAATGTCATGACCAATATTCTAAAGTCATCAAAGTACATTTGTCTAATTACTTCTTACTCCTTACACTCCTGCCTATCAACCATTTTTAACCATTAATGGCAGAAGAGCAATTGGTTTAGGTTGTACAAGCTTTAGAAATCTGCAGCAGATCAATATTATTTAATATTTTTCTTGTTAATCCACCTTGGGTTCTAACTTTCCAGCAAAAGCATTCCAACCTATTGAGCTCATTAGAAGCTAATTTTTCTTAACTTATCTGCAGTTCAAAGGTGAGCAGCACCCACCTGACTAAGTGTTATGAATGTCTGACACTCCATGTAGACATGATAAGCATATCAATAATTATTTTATGAGGAAGATATTTGTTAGTATCTATATTACTGTACTGCTCTTGTTTTTTATGAAATAATTGACATATTGAAAAGGGACACTGCTCAGTTATGAGGAGTCACACCTCACAGGAATAAGGATATTACAGCAAA
Source organism: Alaudala cheleensis (assembly GCA_013398995.1). Classification (NCBI taxonomy): domain Eukaryota; kingdom Metazoa; phylum Chordata; class Aves; order Passeriformes; family Alaudidae; genus Alaudala; species Alaudala cheleensis. Next base: position 40,312 of record VWYE01020304.1, read on the forward strand.
TCTAATTTTACCTGAGAATACAATATTCCAAGAATTCCATCTTTAAATACTGTTCTTCATGGAAAATGTTAGTTAAATTGGGAAGACTGATTTGCCAAAGAATACCCTAACTTCCAGATAGTTCTGTTCCTTGTTTCAAAACTGGTACTTTTGATATCAGCGCTCCTGGAAATGCACTAATTCACAGAAAGCTGAATTAGTTCATCCTCTGCACACAAGCCTTGGTATGTGTTGTCCATCATAAGGTGATAACTATTTGTTTGAAGAGGTCTCCTCACCACTTGTGCTTGCACAGCAGAGGAGATTAAACTGTGTTGGTCTGAACTTCTTTGATATCTAACGTCAAGGTAGTCAAAATAGAAATATAAAGAAATTTTTTTTCAAGATGTATTTTTAGCATGGATGATTTTTCATTTCTCTTAAAATAAGCATAGAAGTTTATTTTTGAAGATAAGCTAAGTTTTGTGTGTGTTATTTTGACAAGAGGATCCTCACATGTCTTTTCCTCTCTCAACTCCTCTCACTTACTCTCCAAATAGGGTTTTTTTAGCAAAATACGTCATTAGGCCTAACATAAAGCTTTAACTGTGTTTTTATGTTTCTTTTAAACTAGAAAATCCCACCACACTAGAGTTAAGGAAGTTTGGCTGTGAAAGGGACACAAAAATGCTCCATAAAGATAAATGGGAAAAAAAAATTTCCTCAAAAAATCCTATTTTATATTTTTGGGAAATATTCATTACTGATATAATTACTCTACAAATTGATTTTTCTTTACTATTCCCAAGTACACTATTCATTGTGTGGGAAACTCTAATTATGGCTGCTAATAGATAGCTAATTCTGCTAGGTATTTATAGTTTCATCTCCCACAGAGAGGGTTTGCTGGTTTATCACTAGACATTCCTAATAAAAATTTAACAGCATTAAAGAACAAAAGTTTTCCTTGTATAACATGTACTGATTCTCTGAGTGAAATATATCCTAGACCAAAAATACAATGAGTGTTGAAGGTTTGACAAAATATTAAATTGACTCAGGCAGCACATAATTACAATTATCTGTATTATCTTCAAGAAGAATTTTTGGCATTTAATTTTAATCACATCACAGTGATTTTTATTTAAATCCTGCCAGGTTACGTGGTTTCCATCATGGGGCGCAAAAGGCCTCTGGCCAATATCAACGCACAGGATTACAAACTACGCACCCAGGCAGAGAGACAGGCTGTCAATTTTGTTGTTCAAGGTAAATATCTGCCTCCCTGCCTTCCTGTCTACCTGTTGGGAAAGGTGAAAATTTAATAGGGAAACTTTATAGATATGAATGCTTAGCAGAAAGCTCTTTGAATGTAGAGATGATAAGAGAGGTAGAAATGCCAGTGAGCTGGTTACTGAGTAACTGGAAAAGACAATGGTATAGCCAGCTTAAAGAGAATCTGCCTTGATTGAACAATACCCCCAGAAACTAAAGACACCAAAGGTCCAAAGGTCTTAGAGAACGTGGCAGGGAAGAAAAAAAAGTTTTTATAAGTGGATTTTAAGGTTTAAAATGTAACACAAAATGGTAATGCAGTAACTATTATGGGCTGTATGTAAATTCTATAGGATTTGTGTCCTGTACTGGTTGGTTACTGTGGATTGGAATAGTCACCACAGGAAAAGATATAATGTATTGTAGCAAGAACTTGAGAGACACAGACACATTCTCACATAGACACCACACAGACACAGACGCACACACAGACACAGCACACATACACACACACAGAGACACACACAGACACAGACGCACACACAGACACAGACGCACACACAGACACAGCACACACACAGAGCACACACACACAGTCGCTTGCTCACTTGCTTTCTCTCTCTTTCTCTGGGGCTTGTTCTTAGCTGTGGATGGTAGCTTGAGTAAGCCCCCCTCTTTGCCCACAACCCTTGTAATAAACTGTGTTCTAAGAGCAGTCTTGGACTTTAGAGATCCCTCATTACCATCCCAGAACCCGACCAAGATTCCTACCCTACCCATCTGTCTCTATCCCTACTTGCCTTCCCAGAGTGGGCAACAACTCTGATAGTCNAGACACAGCCCACACACAGACACAGCACACATACACACACACACAGACACACACAGACACAGCCCACACACAGACACAGACACAGCACACACACAGCACACACACACAGTCCCTTGCTCGCTTGCTTTCTCTCTCTTTTTCTGGGGCTTGTTTTTAGCTGTGGATGGCAGCTTGAGTAAGCCCCCCACTTTGCCCACAACCCTTGTAATAAACTGCATGTTCTAAGAGCAGTCTTGGACTTTAGAGGTCCCTCATTACCGTCCCAGAACCCGACCAAGATTCCTACGCTACCCATCTGTCTCTATCCCTACTTGCCTTCCCAGAGTGGGCAACAACTCTGATAGTCTCAGGAGAATGAATATTCCAGTAGACTATTAGAGTAGGTGTGAGTTTTACTGTGAAAAAGAAGTTAAAATTATATATTCTATCTACCTTGGAAATTGCCAGTAAACAGAGTAATATAATAATAGTGATAGTATTAATATCAGCAACAGTATAAATGTTCTAATACATTTGAGTGTTCTGTGGTAGTTAAATGTAGGTATTGAATAAAACTATGTACAGAGAGAATATCTAGAATTCTGTTCTTCAGATGCATTGTTTCTTTAAACACTTTCCTTTCTGGTTTCTATAGTCTGTTACTCCAGAAAGGTTTATGTGATTACATTTCTTACAGTTTCCAGCTTCTTTTTTACCAGATAGCTTTAGTTTCATAAATACAGAATGTTACAAGAATTGTGCATTGCTATTATTTGTTTAGAAATCCAGCTCATTCTTTGCAGAAACTTTCAAACTTCATTCTGTGGAGGGCAAGAAAAAAAGGGTTTTTTCTACAGAAAAACATTTCACATACAGATTGGAAATGTACAAGTCAGCATTCTGTGCTCTCATGTTAGTTAATCTGATGCAATAACATACTCTGTTGAAGTCACTTGGGGCTCAGGTGTGTACAGAATTTAGCCACTCAAAGGAAAAAAACTTGAGCTGTCAGCCCAAGACTGAGATCTCCCCTACTAAGCTGTCCCCTAGAAGAATTATTTTTTGAATTGGATGATGCTGTCAGGGTTTTCCTTAAGTTATCCTGGAAGTGTACAATTTACATGCAAGGAAAACGTGGTGTCTAGACATGGGGATGGCATGCTCCTTTAAAGTTATTTGAATTTTCCTTTTGAAAGTATCACTTTCTAAATATTACCCATTTTAATGTTTCTTTTTTAAAATGACTGAAGTATTTATGTCGCGTTTGACAGTCCTGAAGTACTGTCTCTGCAAAGATACCTACATATCTAGAATTCTAATTCTAATTCCCATTCTGTGAGTCCTGCAGAGCACACAGTGTAGCATTGATAAAGACACACAGCCCTCTGAGCAGCCTTTGCTATCTCCATCTGTCCCAAGAGCTGGAGCAAGGCTGTCACAGGATGGTCCATGGAACACTCACTTCTGTGTGCCTACAATAATAAGATTGTCAGATTTCACTGTCAGCTCAAGTGATACTGGAGGACAAATCTGATGAAAAATCATGTAATTGTCACTCAGAATGTAACATTAGAAGGTGTGGTGAAGCAAGGATTAAAAAATAGTCAGTATTCCCAAATTCTATTAAAAAATTCATTCTAGACTACCATGATGTTTTAATTTTAAGATTTCAGCTCTAAGATAATATTTGAAGACTATAAAAAACTTTCTAAATTACGATAAAACTTTAATGACATCTAGGGTACAAAACTGCATTTAATATATGTTTTATAGTTATACCTTATAGTCTAATTAATTTAAGTAATTTACATGTCCATTATCATATCAGTGACTGATAGCAGAACACTTCAGGTGCATGACAGTATTGAAAGGAATGTAGAATTGCAGCTTTCAATTATTACAATTGGGTTTCTCACACTTCTTTCATAGTGTTTTTTCTCTTTTTGAATATTTTCCAGTTTAATAGTTTTCACCAATGTACAGCATATTATTCAGTTATTATCCAGTTGCACCTATCCCCATAGACCAAACCATTTGTTTTGTCTTTAATTATTTATTTGTATTTATTTTCTTTTTTACAAGTTTAAAATAGGATGCCTCTAAAAATCATATTTCAGGAAAAATTGTTTTGAGAAATCTTTCAAATTTTATTTCTCTACTATGTTTCATAAAGAATATATCTAGAACATATCTTTTGTGATGGACTAAATGCTCAGTATAGTTTTATTCCCACAGTCACTAAGGTATTTACCTGACCTTTGCTGAAACATTTTTTCTTGTTTTTTATATCAGTTGTTCCTTTTCGTGATGTGTTGAATAATTTGACATATCATTTGAACAGGAGAACAAAACATGTATTTGGGGCTAAACCCGCAGTCAGACATCACCACCTCCATCATCAGCTGAGGGTCTGCCCTTGGTATAGTGAATGAGCAGAACAGAGTCTCAGCATGGACTCAGAGGAGGCAGTTTGTCATGGATGACTGTGGAGAAAGAAAAGATGTTAAGCCTCTGTCCTCATTCTCTTAGATATTCTTCCCTAGCCAAAAGGGCCCACTGTATCCTGAGGGGCATCAGGCACAGCCTCACTGGCCAGTCCTTGTCCCACTCTGCTCTGCACTGCTGTGGGCCCACCTCACATCCTCTGTGCAGTGTTGGGTGCCTCAATGTAAGAACAAAACCAAACTGTCAGACTGTGTCCAGAGCAGAGTCACCAAGATAGTGAAAGGTCTTTGAGGACAAGACTTACAAGGTCTCGTGTTCTTCAGCTGGAGAAGAGAAGGCTGTGGGGTGACCTCATCTCAGTCTACAGGTTCCTCAAGGGGAGCAGTGGAGAGGGAGGTGCTAAGCTCTTTTCTCTAGTGACTGCTGTAGGACCCGAGGGAATGGCATGAAACTGTATCAGGGGAGCTTTAGGTTGGATATTAGGAAAAGGTTCTTCCCCCCAGAGGGTGGCTGGGCACTGAACAGGCTGCCCAGGGCAGTGTCACAGCCCCAAGCCTGGGGCTCAAGGAGTGTTTGGACAATGCTCTCAGCCATATGGTTCAGATTTAGAGTCTTGCAAGTAGCAGGGAATTGGGGAGTTGGATTTGGTGATCTCTGTGGGTCCCTTCTGATTGGAGATATTCTGTGGTTCTCTGATTACCTCTCAGCAGAGTACCCTGGTCATTTGGCTACCTGGCTGTTCTCTGCCCCTATTCTGAAAGTTGAATCATTTGGAAGAAAAAATTCAGAATTCATTCAGTTACAGGGTTGTGAAAAGGACCATGATCTAGGACATTTAGGATGTTTAATGGGACAAGGAGGATTATGGCTTCCACTCTTTACTCAAAGGATTGTTTCTGTATTTTATCAGATAAATCTTTTGTGTAAAATGTTTGGATCAGAACAAAGCCCTTCACCAAATTGCAGGCCTGGAGAATTATTCTGCCTCTTGATGACCAGAAATGTGTCATCTATTCTGTGCCATTCCACTGTTTTATGCACCACTGCTTTTAACACTGTAATGTAATGAATATACATTACATACACATGGAAATATGAAAAAGTGCAAAATTAAGGCTCCAAATTGAAATGCAGCACTGAAACAATGTTCTGACCTTTTGTGACATTAAATTTTAATTGATTAATAGGTAAATTTTAATTAAAGCTTAGAGATAGATAATTTTCTACCTTTTTTTATAGAAAGCAATTTTTTCAATGTGTAGTCATGAATGACAAATTCTCCTTTAATTAACAATAATTTTATATTGTTATTTTCTAGTTTTAATTACCATGTAATTATTTCCTCTGTTATATATTAATCTTATAATTTGTTTCACATATTGCATTAATTGTATCTGCTAGTTTTAAAAATTCTTATAATTCAGAATCTTCAGATTTTTTTATTCCTATGCCATAGTTCCAAGAAGAACATTTCCTTTTTGCATGCTTTGAATTAAAACCAGATCACTTTCTTTTATAGGCTCTGCTGCTGATCTTTGTAAAATGGCTATGGTGAAGATTTTTGCCTCTGTTGTCATTTCTCCAACTTTAACAGCCAGGTTAGCAATGAATTACTGTAAAGCTATTTGGTTTTAAAACAAAATTAGTTGAAAAGAATGTGTTTCTGTTTTAAGCAGCTCACTACCATGTAAACCTCTGAATCTTTTAACAAGCAAGGACAGGTGGAATGGTTTCATACATTTAAAATTATATCTTTGTGCTTAAATGATTAGATCTGTAAATGCATCCCAAGGTGCTGAAGTGCCCCAGGGTCATTTAAACTTGGTCAGATCTAATTCAGTGGTAGTTCTGCACCTTTGAAATCAAGCCCACTGATCATATCCTTCCTGTATTTGAGTGTATTGTACAGTGGGAATTGAACATTCAATGGGCTGGGAAAAAAAAACAGGAATCAGGAAACCAGCGCTCAAGCAAAACAAACATTTTTTTATTCTTGCATAGATGGATTTTCTTTAAAGAGAAGCTTGATCATCATGATTCTCTTCTGTTGAGTCTGCTCAGAGTTGGGTGGGAGATCACAGAATATCCTCAAAGAGTTTTATGCCCAGTAGCAGAAATAATGAAGTCTACTTTTCCTGTGGAGAAGTTGGTCCAGCCAGCCAGTGAGCATTACTATTTGCTGCACTAGAAAGAGACTTTGAAGTCAAACATGTAGAAAAAAACCCCAAATAATTGGTTTCTTATCTTTGGTAATGCAAAGGTTTTGTAGGAATCAATCCAGTAGAACATGAATTGGTGCAGTAGAAATTCAGACAAAAGCAGAGTAGTGCAATAGTGCAGAACATCAGTGTTTCTGTTGTCATCCAGAAAGGTTGATAACAGCTGTAGCAATCATGCATTGAGGACTTCTGTAGGTGTTTAACTCACTACAAAGAAATAGTGTTTGTCCTTTTGAATATACTTGGCAATTATGGGTATTATCTAACCCTATAAGTAATGTGTGTGTGTTAGTGTGTGTATAGTTTACACACAGCAGTGTTGTCTTATTTGATCAATGTTTGAAAATACAATTTCTAATTACAAATAAAAGTTCCATTTGTTGAATTGTAGTTGTAGTAGTTGGACTCATTCATATGCTAAAAATAAAACAATTTCTGAGTGACTCTCAAATGTTCTTGCAACCTTTTAAGCAAAATACCACTGAACTGTTAAAAAAAAAATAAAAGTTAGTGGCCCACTTGTACAAATCTGAAAAGGGAAATTGTTCTTTGGTGGAGATCTTGCCTGCACTCAGACAATGAGACATTTATGCATTAAATGTTGGATGATGCACTATCACATATTGCATTGTACACTTTCAGGCAGATTGTCTCCACTGATTATAGTCCATTTTGCTACCTAAGTTGAATGAAGAGCCCAGAATCTGTCATCTGTGGCATGGATGAACATTTCTGCATCAGTAGCAGGCAAAACTGAGTTAGATGAGTGATAGAGGAGCAGCCAACATCCTTTAGTGGAGGAGGCAAGTGGAGGTGGTGTGAGGGCAAAGAACATACTACATTCTGTAGTTCCTGCCTGGCACACACATCTTTGGTTCAGCAATTGGCTGTTTGTTGTAATTCTGAGAAAGCCAGTTTTTTGCTACTAATGTCATATCTGATTAAGCTTGTGAATATTTTTGTCTCTCAACAGAAAACTTTACCTGGGTCTTTCTTTCTCCATACTATTTATTTTAAAGAAGTAATGTCACCAAATGGCTAAGGAAGTAACAGCCTTGGGGAAGTATTGGAGCTGTACATGTTGAAATTCCTGGTGTTGTGAAAGCATAGGTGAATGGCTACACCAGATAACAGAAAAATGTCACTGCCTATCCTGCTTTGTCCTATCTTAAATGTCACAGCTGGGGAAGACCAACACTGCAAGGGCATTTTAAAAGGATAGACTGTTTTAAACAGGGGTTCTGAACTCCTGCCAGCCATTAACAACTGGATGGCTTTGCTAGAGGAGAGTGTTTTAGTAGTCAGTAATGGCTCCTTGCTGTAATATTTAGTAGGTACTTACAGGCCAGGCTTGCCAGAAAAGCACAATTTGTAAGTTTGTAAATTCTGTGAACACTTCCCTGCTTGAACAGTGGCATTTTAAAACATCAGAAGGAGCTTGCTAAAAGAATATGGGACTGAAACTTGAAGTATTGTGTTTCTGCTTGTCTGCCAGGTGACATTCAGTTAGTTATTTTTTCAGCAGTCTGTTTCTTGATTTTCTTATCAGTCAGGTTAAGATAATGATCCTAACATCCTTTATAAAGCCTTCTGAAAAATATTGTTGAAAGGAAGCGTGGAATAATTGGTGCTATTGTAACAGTGGGAATGTACAGTAGCTCTTCCAAAATGAGAAATATAATCAATCTCCTATTATCACCCCATCAGATCATATTCATTCCAAAGACAGCACACTACTATCTTTTCTTCTATCTTCACCCCTTGTAAGTATCTTTATTTCCCTGTTAGAATTTCTGATTTTGGAAACAGGGTTTTCACTTTGAACAGTATATCAAAGAGAAATAATGTTTTTACATGCTTTAGAAGTGATTATGAACATTTACACTGGGAGACAATGTCCTATTAAGCATAGCTAAGTTTTGGCTAACACTCAACATTTTGTCTTCCTTACCTTAGCAAAAAACGAAAAACTAATTCTAAATAAGGTCTTACAGTTGTTAGTGTTAGTTTGCAGGTATGTTTGCAGTCTTCACTCACAACACTGCTTTCATTGTTCCTGTGCTGGAGGCTGTGTTCAGCAGTGAGCAAGCTCTGACCCAAGAGTGTGAAGCTTCATTTTTGTGTGACTAGCAGTCAGTAGATATTCAGTTATTCTTTGCACATATGATACTGTATTTGGAAGTCAGGAAAGGTGATCAGGTTACATTTTCATGATGCTTCATCAGAGAGGTGTTTTTGATGAAGCAGTGTATTCCACTGTGACTGATTGATTCTGTCAACCATCAGTCTCATTTTTCTCTTTATGTTTCTTTATCTTTTAACTCAAACTAGCAGCTTATGCAGTTGACAATAACAAGGCAATCAGTTACTTGGAAGCAATTATATGGAAATCAGGAAAAGTAGCATTAAATAGAATATATATGATACAGGTCTAATACTAGCATGGGTTGACTTCTGGCATCAGTGTTAATATCTCTGTGTTTTGTGGGGCACTGACAAGTAATCAAAATTTTCCAGACTTCTCCCATATTACCTAGGTCTTAAGATGTTGTTCTGCTGCTGCTGGCCAAGTTGCTCACTGAAAATGTGCTGCTAGCATAAATTATTGAAGTGCCAGCTTTTACCTGTCTGATGCAATCCACAGAATCTCCACACGATGTTTCTGCAGGCAAATGATAGCAAATGAAATGAGATCAAGGCATACAGTAGCAGCTGAAAGAAAGATTTATGGGACTGATGAGGGTGCAAAGGTGAACTTGGTGAGCTCAGATGGACAGTTGTAGTTCTTTTCGGTATTTAAAACATCACTGCAGTGGCAGTCACAGGGAAACTGGGTGAGAAAGAAGTGTGCTGGCAAATTGTGAAAGAATTGCTGCCTATAGCAGTGCTTGTACACATTTTGTAAGCTGAAGAAGCACTGATGTTACCCAAAGTCTACCTGGTATTACATGGAGTTCTCAGGATCTCAACAACATGCACATGAATTTTAACGAGTCTACAGAAATATTGAGTAATTTGGTGTGAATTCACCAATTCTGCTTTTGCATGAAATTATTGTTCCTTCAGTACTGGACCTGTGCCACACACACAGAGCTTTACTTCTCAGCATGTCTGGAGCCTAGCTAAAGAGACAGGTTCAACCACAGGCCACATATAAAGGAGTAATCTGAAAAGGAGAAACCACCAGCAAATAAAAGCAAAAGCTTTCTTTTCTTGGTTGGTCCCAGCTGTTTTTCAATAGCAGTGGATGTTGGAGTTTTTTATGTGTTCCTCAAGGAACAAACACCTTAATCAACCTAATGATGTTCTGTGCTGGTGAGCTGTAAAGGCAACTCACTTCTACAGATAGCTAAATTAGAAACAGCTCTTACTGTCCCAGCAACAAGTGCTGTTTTATGTGACCTGGATTTTTTCCACAAATCCTGTGATAAATCACAAATGATTCATTTCTTGGAAGTGGCTTCAGTTATAGTACAACACAAGAATCTAGAGGCATTTTTGCAAGATGTGTAAGGATTGAGTAATTATTACTTTATAAACTGCTTATAATCTCTCTCAGATTCATACAAGAGGGCAGATTAATAAAACCAACTTCCTTATTACATCATAGTTTCAAACAAATACAATAAGTAAAACTCATAATGCTGCTATTTGTGCTATCTTCTTTAATTCTGGGCATAAATCTTACATCCCTTTATCTGTTTCTTTAGGAGTTCAATAACTGTTTTTACTCATGTTTCTTCTCTAGCAGTTGACCAGGATTTCCAAATAAATGCTTTTTGCTTTGGTGTTCTGCCCACAATTTGCACTCAGTATATGCCCAAACTTCCTTAATGCATTAACTCTAGCAAGATAGTTAACTTTTATCCTTAGCCTAATACTGGAGAAATTGAACCACAAGGGAAAGATAAGTTTTGGATTCTGATGGAGAGGAGAGTAAGATTGCTATTTCAGAGACAAATGCTTTTGTTTCTGTAGCAGAAGGAAACTTCTGAGCTCATATTGCTTCCGAGGTCATATTGCCCTGTCCATAGCTGCTGTCAAATATGTGACTCTTTGCCTCCCAAGGCAGCCAAATAACATTGCATTTCTATGCAAGCTGTAACTTAGAAAAATCACAGTCCTCAAACAACCAAAGCAGTATTTTGCATGTATCCACAAGATGGTGAGCTGTTACCTGAACACTTCATGCTCAGTGAGCCAAAGCAAGTCAGAGTAATTTATTCTTTATAGAAAGAGCCAAGTATATTTAATATGCTGAAACATAACTGCCAAAAAGGACATGCATGGTGTGCAGGTTTTTCACTATTCCTTTATGTAAGACATTCAACACAAATAAATATCTTTCATTTATAAAAGCCTTTTGTAGGTCACCTTTTAGATTGGTATGTTTTCAAACATTTTGGATACATGCAAAAATTCTATTATCTTTAATTAGCCATCTGTTCAGTTTCCCACTCTTCATGATGTAGCTGCTGAGAAAACCCATTTCACAGGCTAGCTGAATTTTTATGGTTAAAATGTTAAAATAATTCAGTCTTTATCATGAAAACACTGAAAGACATAGCTTAAAGTTAAAGCAATTAACATCTATTCAGGCATGTCATATCCTGAACTATAACTTTTATATTACAACATTAGGAATCCACATAGGTGCAGCTTCAAAAAATTTTAAAAAGGGAAAATTCTACAAAGTATTACAATATGCTGATAATCTTGTTCCTTATTTACATGGCAATAGGCATTCCCCACTGGAATCTGTGGGCTGCTGTGGGGAAACTGTGGCACAATTAAACCACAGGTAGTTTTAGTAGGATCAGAAAAAAAAATGGTGTTTCAGTATAGGGGATGTGGATATTTCTAAGAGGAATTGGATCCAGCTTCCATCTGGTCCATTATCCCTGAGTGTGGCCAGTAGCAGATGCTTCAGGAGGGAGGTGTAAGATTTGTAGTAGAGGAGCCTGTCTGTCTGCAGATTTTCATCTTCCTCTGCTCGTGGAGATGAGTCTAAGTTCTGAAATGGAAGATTTAAAAGTCTTCTCACAAAATCATTGTATGTCATCTTTTCTAAATGTTCTTGAAATCCATGCAAGTATTTGTTACATGAGCAGCCGTGCTGGCTTTTTCTGGGAAGGTGTTTCAGTATGTGCCTTTTCAGTCAATATTGTATTTTATTAAATATTAATTTATTAAGTGTGAATGTGTCCGTTTTTCAAGTTAAATTAAATCATTTTTTTTCATTTTAAAACATGAAATATATTTCATTTTTTTTTTTTTTTGGGTTTTGGTTTTTTTTCCATATTCCCCCATTTGTCTGATTTCAAAATACCTTATTGTTTTATCTTTTTCTTCTTTTTTTTTCCCCCCTAACCACTTAACAGCTTTTATGCTTTTTAGGTTTATTTTTGAACTTTATATACAAAGCTTTCAACTGCGTACTCCCATATCTGCAATTTTGAAGTCTCCCATTAGGCATTTATTTGGTTTCAAATTAGAAAAAAAATGTGATGTTACTAGTTGGATTATTATTTTATTGATTGATTTGATTATATCAAAAAAGGGGAATAGCATAGGATGAGAGACAAGGATATTAATATTTGGGATATAAAATCTGATACTGTTATGTGACCTTCATTTGAGTGCTCAGAGACATAGTGCTTTTTTAAATAAGATGAAAACCTTGTGGGAACAGAAAATGAGAGATATTTTTAAAATATTTAAGAAAATATTTTAGAGAATATTTTTTAAAAGTATTTCAAAGTTTATTATGCTACCAAGAGATCATTAATGCCCTATTTAAAGCAGTCTACTTTTAGTAACTCTTCAATGTTTATATTTTTATTTTATATAAATACTTAACTACTAACTTGGTTTTAAATTCTCAAGATGTAGTATAGGTTTTTTTTTTTTCACAAGAATTTTTACTCAAACCATTAAGTTATGATGGATTTCAAATAATTCATCTTCTTCACTCCTTCTCCAAAGATGATCCTTTTGCTTTAGGAAATCTCTTTTTCACATATGTTTTAATTATCAGTACACCTTCAAGTTAGAAATAAAATATGTCATTTGTCATGGAATGTTCACACTGGAGTGCTCTAGTTCAGAATCAGACCTGTGACCTTGTCCTACACCATTTTTTCTCTGAAGATGAGGGAGTGTCCAACAGGAACCATCTTAAACTTCAGTCTGGGCTCTCAGTCTGGCTCTTGGTCACAATAAAGTGCCCTCAATTCCTTACAGAATTATAGTATTTATTAGGTTGGAAAAGATCTTTAAGATCATTGAGTCCTGCTATGTTATGCATGATGATCAAACCCTCTTTTTTAAAGCTTTTCCAGTTGCCCAGTTTAAAACCTTTTAAAATTTATTTTCTATTCAAATTCTTAAAACAGTTCAATGTAATAGAGACTCATAGAATCATTTAGGTTAGAAAATACCTCTAAGGTCACTGAGTCCAACTGTTAAACTGGCACTGCCAAGTTCATCACTAAACTGTTGGTGTTTTACATTTTATATTATCTTCCTACAGACCAATCTGGAAAGCTAAACCATGTTATGCTTTGGATGTGTTGTTAACAGCAAGAAAAATTTCCCTGGTGATGCAAAAAATATATTGCAAAAATTATATGACAAAAATGTGCAGAGGGTTAATCTCTGTCTAATTTCTGGTAGCTGTTTTGGGAGGTGGCACCCCCACAAAGTCAACACACAGAGCTGGGGTTTTCCAAGTGTGAGCTCAGAACATCTAGGTCAGAACCAGCCTTAGTCCCTTGTCTGTAGAAGAAACATGAATTTAATTAGTTTGAGCATCTCTTGGCACATTCTAACATCGAAGCACTGCATGTCACTGTTAAAAACCTCCTGATGAAGATTACTATGAAAATCTTGCCTTTTTTTCCCCTTTCCTACACTGGCCTCTTCTAGTGAATATATCTACACTTGAGCCTGCAGCAAGTCAGGCCACAGTGCTCTTTTTTTGAGTTTAGACAGAAAGTTGTTTCCTTGAATGATAAAGAAAAATACAGTTGCTTGTAATAAGGTAACAGCTGTTTTGTTGAGGTCAGTTCAATAGTAATTATTTCTAGGTGCTTGAAGTAGTCATGGAAAACCTTGCAATTCTGTACTTTAGAACAGAGTCCAGACCTGGAATATATTGATTTCCAGTAACACACAAAATCCTCATTAGTTCTTTTATTAGACAGCTGGCCTGGAACTAGGGAAAGGTATGCTCTAACAATATGGCTTCATAAATAGAATACTATGAAAAAAATCTTTTGAGAACAGTTTAATTAGTTTTGCCATATATAATTCATTAATATGGTTATGATATAGTAGTTATAGCTGGGCAGATCCATTGGAGGTCTGAGAATTAAGTCTGTGTTGCTTTATAGGAAACTGGAAGAATGATCAATGTAGTATTAAAAAAAATATTTTTAAAAAATTCTATTGTGCAACAAATAATTTAAGCTGGCTATTGTATGCTGGGCACACTAAAATGATGTCAAAAGCCATGTTCAGACTGGCAGTCACAGAAATGTCTCTGCATTTGAAGGGTCAGGCTGTAACACAATTTCTAGTTCCACACCACTGGCATGCTCAGATGCAAGCCATGTTTCTCAGTAAAGGAAATCATATGTGTACTCATCAAAAATGGTGCCTCATTTTCAGCCAGGCAAGAACATAGTTAATAAAATACTAGTTTCTAAATCAAAGGTATTCTTATCATCTGTAGAATTAAAATTATACTAGTCTCTGCCTGGTTTGCAGTTTCTAATCCAGTTGGCCATACCTTTTAGCATAAGATAATGAGAGGAGCTTGCTATTGCAATATTCCTTCAAAGTGAAGAGGATTCAATTTAGCTATTAAGCAAAAGTATAGGGGCCTTTTCAAACTTCTTTCACTCAGAGTATGCAATGGCTGGGTGGGTGCATGCAGGGGAATGGTGAAAGCTGTAAAATCTGAATGTATAAATTGCTTTGATTTTTTTCTTTCATCTTTATTGATGTCAAATTGAATGCTTCCTTCTGTGGAACAGCATATTGCATGCAAGTGTTATTATTTAAGCAAGCTTGAAAAAGTACAGGTGGCCTTGTACTGTAAGACCAGAACTGATTATTTGCTGTGAAACAAGTAAGAAAAAGAGATAAAACATCATCAAAAACCATCTATCTTTTCTGATGAACATTAAGGAGGAAATAGTGTGTACTGTTTCACTTCTTGGCATCAGTCTAGGAAATCATGTTTAGTGTTAATTAAATCTTCTGTAATATCTTTCCTTTGTAAATAGAAGTGTATTAGAAATTCTCATTTCTTAGATCTCAGAAATATTATTCCCGTTTCCTAACTGAAGGCATTGGCTAGGAGAGCAGCAGAACTACCAGCAATGCCAACTGCTAGTTCTGTGTTTAGCAGACAGAACATGGTCCTGAACTTCAAATTAATCACTAGAGGTGTAAGATGGAGCAGATGTAAATCTGCAGGTCCTGAGTTACCTGGCAATGCAGGTGAAATGATGGGCTGTGCTTTTTAGGATGATGAATGAGAAACAGGGTCCTTTAGCCCTGATGGAGAGCTCAGCTAAAGGAGCTGGGCTGCATTCAGTAGTGAACTGTGGCATGTACAGTTGTGTCAAGTCTGTTTTGCTGTCCAGAGAGAAAATTTCAGTTAATTTGCATTGCTTCCACGAGTTTTTGGACACACATAAGGTAGCACTTAATTCTGGTCCAACCTGTCTCCTCCTGTTTTACTTTTAGTATGGAGTTGAGGAGATCAGTTGTTACAATGCTGAAAGGTTTTGAAAATCCTATTCTTTCATTTCTAAATCCTGATAAATTTATGAGGAAGGTTTTATGCATATTTTAAGTTCTTCTAAGGAAGGACTTTTCCTTACCAAATACTCAGAATGGATGGTGCTCTAATCCTGACTGAAGGCATGAGACACTACTCTGGAACAAAATAACCAGTCTATTGTGTTTTTATAGCACTAGTGTAATAAATGAAATTATTTTCACTTACTCTGTTGATTGTTTATTCATCTTGAATATTCACTGTTCTGATTTTTACCTTTTGCATGTCATTTCAGTGGTTATGGGGACAATCTTGCTTTAATTAATTTACTTAAATTAGAAATTACAACTTTTCACGTAACTGCATTCTCTTGCTATAGATGATCCTGGTTTTTTCATCTATTTCTTTTTTGTGTCCTGTGTCCTAATTTCCTATTAGAAATATATTAATCTTTTTCACTCTTCTTATGACTGTGTTGTAAATGACTAATAATTTAAGATCTATTATTAGAGCTCACCACACTGTTAGTCAATGTCACATTGTAATTTAAGGCTGTGTGAAACTATCTGAAGAAGCTGTGAAAAGTTATAAGTCATGACCATATTGATGTTTCAGCCATTTGTAAAGAATTATTTACTTGAATAACTGCTAGTACTAAGAAAAGGTATTAAGAAAAGTCTCCAAGTGACATTTAATTTAAATCATGGAATCACAGAATGGTTTGGGTTGGAAGGGACTGTAAAGACCCCCTTGTTCTGCCCCCTGCCATGGGCAGGGACACCTTCCACCAGATCAGGATGCTCCAAGCCCCATCTAACCTGGCCTTGGGCACTGCCAAGGATGGGACATCCACAACTTTTCTGAGCAACCAGTGCCTCACCACCCTCATAGGGAAGAATTTCTTCTTTATATCCAATTCAAAAAAACCAAGCTAAATTAACAAAAACATAGTCTGTCTCCATAATTTCTTGCATTTTTCTGCAAATTATGTTGGGTTTAAGTAATACCTTGTCATGTCATCAAGTCCCTGAATGACATTTATAAGTTGGCAAGCACAATTTGGGTTTACAACCATGGCCTTTATATTTCCAGAATATAGGGAGGGGCAGTTCTTAAGCCCATTAATGATTTTTTAATTTTCTTTGGATGTTCATTTTCACATTAACTTATCCATGAATAGAAAGCATTGTTAAAATTTTTTTGAATATGTTATCTGACGTCTCTGACATTTTTCAGGTTAATTGCCCAGATCCACGATGAGCTGTTGTTTGAAGTAGAAGATTCTCAAATCCAGGAATTCTCAGGTAAATACAATCTCTCTTGCTCTTTTCCTCCCACCCATTTTTACTCTCCATTTCCTGTGATTTCTCAGAGAATTAAGAACTAATGTAGCAAGAAGAAGCACATTGATTCTCACAATTAAGAAAATGTATACTAAGCAGATTTTTCTGAATGTTTTCCACCTCTGGCTCTTATGTAGATAAAATGTGATATACTCATTTGGAATTCATTACCATGATTATTTGTATTTAGGTTTTTTATCAAGATTTCATCATCCACTCTGTGAATCCTGTAAAACTAAATAATATTCCCTCCAAGGTTTTAGAAGGAGATAAACCAATTTGAAGTAGGTTACATAAAGAAGTATTCAGTGCTTCATGTAAGATTATACCATACTGTAATTTCTAAGTTAGTTTACTGCTTTTTTATATTAAGAAACGTTTATGATGGCACTCTCAAGGTTAAGGTTAGTAAAAGTGTGTGCCTATGTTTCTATCCTCTCATCTGGCTTACTTCCAGACATTTTTCCCCAAGCCAGAGTTTGTCTCAGCATCTGGTACAAATTTAGCACTCAAGTGAGGGCACATAGCAGACTGTTGGGTCTCTTTTCCAGCAAGTAGTGGATTTATTCCTGTAGGCACCAAGTGTTTTTCCACAAAATTTGATCTAGTTTTAAGCTCCACAATATGTTTGGCTAAACCAATTAGCATAATGTCCCAAATATTTTAAATGAACCAATACAAAAAAAAAAATTCCATTATAGCACAAGCGTTTAATAAAAAATTAATTTCACTTTCTTGTGCTGCATTCATTTGAACAGTGCAATTTGCTATATTAGTCTCATTTCATCATTGATCCCTGTCATAGGTTTGCCCTGGCAATGGTGCCAGTGCACCTATGAATATGTATTTGGTGAAATCTGCTGTGGGATGTGAT